>JAPYKE020000149.1:0-527500 GCA_028554795.2 Sinohyriopsis cumingii | reverse complement strand
TGGAGAATAAAAGCATGAAGCACACGAATGCTAAATTGTCTATTAATGTAAATGTATTTATCCTCTATCCTTGGCATCCATTTAAGATATCTTTCTCAACATAAAGATGAGAAGTACTTGATAAAACCTGCATTGTTATTTGGGTCCTTCCCTGTCTTTCCATACGGGGCTTTCTATCGTACGTAGTAACCACTTTTACAGCCCCATCCTTAAAACGTATGCATTTACAAGTCAGGTAAAAATATATTTGAAAAACATGCAAGGAGTTCAGGCCATCAGATGCAAGCTCACCACATTATAGTCGTCATGGATATTGCTGATAATCAAATTCATTTGCAATTTTGACGATACAAGCTCCTATGCCAGGTTTGATCAATGTCTAATCCAAAATATGGTCTCTAGAGTGTGTAAAATCTCAGCCAATCAGATCCAAGATCAAATTAAGCATATACTTGGATATTGTTCATTATGAAAGTGTTTCTAGGGCTTGATGATATAAAAGAACATACCAAATCTCATCCAATTCTAATAGGATATGTAACCCCTAGATACTTCGCAAACCAGAAAATCAGATTTATAACTACCACACGTCTAGTCTTTGTTGCCGCTCACAATAATTTCCAGGCCATGATTAAGTAAGCCTACATGCCAAATGTGATGAAATAAAATTGGCATTTGGAGTTTTCACAAGATCAGCGACACAATATAAATATCCTAAATTATCATTCGTGGATGCCGCTCATAATCGAATTCATTGTAACTCTCAAGGAATTTAATTTGCTTACGTAATTCCATTACGTGTGGTCTGCGTTGTGGCTTCTGCTGTGTTCCCAAAACTCAGAAAATCATTGCAAAATCACTTCTTTAGTATGTGTTGCTGCCGCTTGTAATCCAACTAATTGGAGTTACGTGATAAGCTTGTATACTTAATCTAATGCAATCTATCTGGAAATGCGCCCTCTAGGGTGTTCACAAGCTCAGCCAATCAAAAGCAAGATGACATCATTGATGATGCAATATTACATACTAAAAGTTATACAAAACATGATATAAAATATGATAAAATATTCGAAATCTAAGTCAATCAGATATAATCAGCTCTTCATTATGCATGGATATCATTCATGAACAAACTCTACGTGCCAAATTTGCATAATATCTAACCGCAAGTTTGTCTGCTAGAGTGCTCACAGTCTCGGCCAACCAGCTGCAGGATTGCATCCATCATAGGTCTAGCTTTTGCCCATCATCTGACCAGTCGAAGGTCTTGATGGCATACATTTTCCTACCAAATCCAATGCAAATCTGACCAGAACTGTGGTCTCTGTGGTTCACGAGCCCAGCCTACCAGATGCAGTATCATCTCATTAATATGCGTGGATGTCGTTGGTAAAAAACGTCTTTGGATGAGATAAACTTACACACCATGAGATAAACGTACACACCATGAGATAAACCTACACACCATGAGATATACTTACACACCATATCTGATCGAAATCTAACCAGAAATAAAGCTTCTAGAGTTTTAATAAGTAAATGGTGGACGGTGGATGCAGGCACATATGACCTAAGACTGATATGGATTTAAAAATCTGTAATACGAAGATGCATGCACGAGTACATGTATGTATGTCTGTCTGTATATATGTATGTATGTATGCAAGTATGTGTAAACTAAAATAATGCTCAAACTGATTTCGATAACACATAATCATATGACAATTTGATATCACGCTTTTTCGATGTTGTCTTACCTCAGTTCAGACACCTCTCAACACCCCCACCCCACTCCCCACCCCATCAATGCGACAGTAGCAGTAGTTTTTAAATATAGAAATTTACTTTTAAAAAGAAATAAATAAAGTTAAACGCGATTTATGATTTTTAGAATACGCTCTGTTGCATTTAATAATGACAGAATAACTATTAAAATAACAAAGCAAAATACTTATCAATTACACCACTACTTCCATGGAATGGGTCAAAATTAAAACAAACAAAATGAAACGAAACGAAACGAATTGAAACGAAAACCACGGTGCGCATATATAAACAAAAAGCTCTACAACCTAAAGAACTAAAATTATCTTTAGATGTTTGGCAATTTCAGCGGAAGTGCAGATACGTTAAATATCATTCCCTGTTTTGCCCAAACTCCGTGACATTAGTACTGTTGATGCTTATAATGCTACTATTGTTACTGTAATTAATATTATTGTTGTTGTTGTTTTGTATTGTTGGTTTAGAGTACAGTATTGTTTCTATCTTATAATGATACACATACATCTTAATGCGATAACTGTCTCATTAAATGTGTAGATGCAGTCCTAATTGTTAGGGACTGTCTTATGCAACCCTAGACAACGTAATAAATGAGTATGCAGCATTTAAACAGTAATAATGAAAAACAGCTGATTAACCTGCCGATGGAAATACATGCTTTATGTGAAGGTAACAGTACACTCTGTCAAAAAAGAAAATGTACTTACATACACGCGATGCATGAGAGAATAACGAGACCAATAACGACAGTCCCACTGATGCTAGCACCAATGATGATATACAAAGTTGTTGTCTTTGTTTCCACGTCTGTCAAATAATAATAATAATAATAATAATAATAATAATAATAAAACACCAACTACAGCAACAGAAAAAGCAACAGTTTGTGGGCTTGATAATGATTGAAACGGGATGGGTTTAATTCAAATTTCTAGACTGGTGTATAAATCTACAACCAACTTGAACCCTGTCCTACAGTTTGAAGCCTCTGTTTAACCGGAAATGGTCAGAGGCACAGTGTCACACTTCTGAAACCCATCAATAAAACTCCTAGACATATCAGCGATGCCACCCAGCCAGGATTCCATACCATTAGTGTTGCCTATCATACAGGCCATTTTGCAGTATAGGGAAAACTTGTTTTCTGGAAGGGATTCCAAGATGCAAGGAATGATAGCATAACTGCACTTGCAGCCATGGACACAAACTCATTGCATGCTGATGACACCATTACTGATATTTAGCAATTTGTCTGCAAGGTGTAACTATTTCAAATTAGAAGCTGATATGGTAGCTGTTTAGAGAGAAGCAGACGCAATCGGAAAGGCTACAGCCTACACAGGATACAATTGATCAACCTCTTTTACAGGCACACTACTGGGCCATGATCTGGAACAATGACATCACGGTTAACCCTGAGATGACGCCATTACAAAAATATGGACAAAATTAGACAAAGAAGAGTGGGTTGTAGTTATGCCTCTGCAAATTCCGGCACCAAAATCTGGATTGCACTTGGTGAGGTGTGTCTGTACCAAGACCAGATGCCAAAGCAGCATGCACCTGTCGAAAAGCAGGGTTGAGCTGTTGAAATATCTGTGGCTGTTCTATCATAGTGGCAACATGGAATAAATGAGGACAGTGTATAAGGAAGCAGAGGAGGAGGAGGAGGGAGAAAGCTTAAGAAGATGACATATTTCTGTGAGATATCTGATGTACTGGTAAATGGGGACATCGCTTGTATTGTAACATTACACTTTTAACTATTAAGTCCCCAGTAAATCTACGTTTCTAGGTGACTCTGTATCATCTATCAACATACATTTACATGTAGACTGTTAAATTAATCTCAGAATAGAAAGCAATTAAGAAACAACATTTATATGATTAGTGACAGCAGCACTTGGAATAATGTCTTTCCAGACCGTTCCATTTTCTTAGCTCAGGTTGATATGTCGTAAAAACTCATCATTGTTTTACACGAAACGCACACTGTCTTTTTATAAACACTGTCGGTGGTCATTCTGATATGTATTTTTTTCTCAGCAATACTCACATATTTAAGGCATAGCCTGTCTTCTTTATACACTTACAACTGTACTGTGTTTATCTCTGTGATCGAAATAAATTCAGATCGATTGTTTGGATTTATTTTTGCAAAGGCGAGCGCCTTAGACCACTCGGCTACAACCGGGGCTCTAAAACTAATGGATGCCATGTACACAAGACTCATGGTCATACTTATTACAATGCCCTTTAGGGCTTAATACGAACTGGAGCCTTCATTGATAAAGAAAATGGTAGACCTTTCAATGGCAGGCATGCTGTGTCGTTTTCGTCAACTAATAAGTGACGGAGTACCAAGTACTTAGAACGACAGAAGAGAAAAGCTAAAGAGGTCCATGAATTACCATGGATATAAGTTACTACCAATATAGATGCCATTTTCAGCTGTGCTGCAACCCTGGGTCAAGCAAAGCAGTCACTCGTATCTCTCAGCCAAAAAGCAGAGCTCGTTCATATTTAAAGTTGTCGGAATGTTCCGGTCCATGATGATCCAATGCGGTTACGCTTTTATTTACCAGATATGAAGGTCTCAAAAGTTTCATAATTAAAAGCTCAAGCACAGAAAGCACAGCTGCTTTTATTGATGATAATTTGTTTACTATTTTGAAATGTCTGACTGATAGCGCGAAGGCATTGAACGCGAACATCAGTGACACAACCTGCCTTTCAGTTTCCTCTAACACGCTGCGTTGTCAGCTTCTATCAATCGCACAAAATATTAATAGTGTAGCAGTTACTCCTGATAACACAAAGCCATAGGTTTTCGTTCAGGTTGTGGTTGACAATTATTTTGATTTGAATGAATAAATACTAGATAGGACAAATGCCCATGCTACAACCCTTATTGTGTACCCAAAGCGAAAGTGAAGAAAGTTTTGGAAAATGGAAAACGAGGCACGTTGTAACATGAAACTGTCGCGTACACCCATGGAAAAAGCTGTGGCTGGACATATAATATTGGACTTCAGTGCTCACTGACGTTGCCATTGATCACAAGATTGAACTAGGGCGGATATCAACAGAGCCAAGTATAAGGTTCTTAAGAAACGTAGACGGAAATTAACACATTCTCTCAAAAGGTTTCTCATAAACTGCATGTTCATATTCCCAAACTGAAATGTAATGAAAATTACTTCTATGTGGTCATATCATACGCACTTCTGGTCGTAAATAAAGTAAATTTTTTTATAACACAAAAATAAAATCAACATTTTTGCTCGCTGTAATAACAATTAAAGAATTAAAAGTCTTAACGGTAGATTGATTAATTTACTTCCTATAATGACTAATGATGACACATACGTTAGTAAAATAAATGACTTATGTTGGATCAGTACCTATGGTAATCCCGTGCTTTGGCGAGGGAGTTGATGAGTTGGTGAATGAGGTGATATTGTTTCCAGAATGGTGGCTTGAGCGATCAACTACTGTTGTGGACGCACCTGTTGTCGACGTTGGTTCTAGGATGTATCTTGGAATGAAATCATTGAGTATCGACACAGAATAATTTTGGTGTTCACCTATTTGAAAAGAGGCATACGGATATGAAATTAATGACATGTATACAGTGGAAAACAGAGCGAGCGAGAGAGAGAGAGAGAGTTATTTTTGAAGTAAGCATTAGGATATATATTACCCGAGCAGCTGATAGTGTACCGCAACCAGTATCAATACTATCTATCTATCTATCTATGTGTGGGGTGGGGGTGGGAGTGTGTGTGTGCGTGTGTGTCTGTTATTTCTTACAGTCAGTACCCGATCGAAAAATCCATGCCATTTATGACAACAAAACAAAACGATGACGATATTCAGCCACTAGATCGTACCACCCACTACAGTCTATCAAGTTCTTTATTGTGTCAATGTTAGGGTGAGGAATATTATGGTAACTTGCCCCATGCATGTTCACTACATCCTACCACCCATTACAATCTATGAAGTTCTTCATTGTGTCAATGTTAGGGTGAGGAACATTATGGTAACTTTCCCCATACATGTTCACTACATCCTACCACCCACTACAGTCTATCAAGTTCTTTATTGTGTCAAGTTTAGGGTGAGGAACATTATGGTAACTTTCCCTATACATGTTCACGACATCCTACCACACACTACAATCTATCAAGTTCTTTATTGTGTCAATGTTAGGGTGAGGAACATTATGGTAACTTTCCCCATACATGTTCACTACATCCTACCACCCCTACAGTCTATCAAGTCCTTTATTGTGTCAATGTTAGGGTGAGTAACATTATGGTAACGTTCCCCATACCTGTTCACTACATCCTACCACCCATTACAATCTATCAAGTTCTTTTTTTGTCAATGTTAGAGTGAGGAAGATTATGGTAACTTTCCCCATACATGTTCATGGTCCCTCAGATATGCTGATCCGACAATTCAACATAACTGTCTTTTGGAAACAGAAATACAGATTATATCGGTCATCAAAAGATCTTTTACCGACCATTGCACGGTTACCACAGGGAAGAAAAACAAGTATTTTCAGACCATACCCGGAAACAAACAATTACAGATCAAACCGTAAACAAACAATTACAGACAATTCCCATAACAAACAATTACAGACCATATCCGTAAGCAAACAATTACAGACCATTCCCGTAACCAAACAATTACGGATCATATCTGTAAACAACAAGAAGGATGTAGCTAAGGTATGCAGATCGGAACCTTATTTGCAACAGTGATTATATACCCAATATATTTAGTTATAATTTTGCTATTATGCAAAATAATTTAATACATGTAAATGTTTCAATTTTACAGTGCGATGGCATATTTACCGATAGGTATACTATTATATTGTTGATACACTTTTATATGTCTGTTATGTTTGTTCTTTAGGGAATTTATATAGAATTCCAATAAGAGACAATTGGAGATACAATTCTGTATGGGCACGTGTTTAAGGTACAATATATTTGAAACTACCCTTTTATGCCTTCCAACCATATCTAGAAGCCACATATTGAGACCTGACAAATATGTCCATAATAATTAGGTAATTAGTTTTTTGCAAGGATTACTGGATATTCTTAAATCCTAACTGTGTCACCTATTTAAAATCTGTTTAAATTACTAGTTTCCATTGGAGTAATATCAGCTAACCTATAATAAATTTTGGTATGTCTATTGACGATGTTAGGCAATACATATACCCAACGCTCTGATTTCGTTTTGAGTAATATATTTCAACATTATAGTTTTCAAAGTTGTATTAAACCTTATATTACAGAGCCTTCCCGATGTTTGCTTTAACAAATAATATATTCACCAGGTGGTTATACAATAACTACTTCTCTTAATAGATTGAATTTATTTCTGGTCATAACTCTTTAAAGAATTTTCTGCGTGCATCATATATATATTATCCCATCTTATAGACCGCACTTTCTTAGTCATAACATATTTATATAAAATGTGTAAGACATTGAAATATTTTTTTTAATATATTTCATTCTTATCATATATTTGCATAGCAATACTGTCCACCTATCGCTTGGCATCTAGAGGCTATCATTATTGTTCTAACTCGATATTTCCTCGCCTTTTTATGCAATATAAAGGTATATTTTTCCTTTAGCTATTCTTTCATTTCAACGAGTTTTCTTTTCAGTTGTCATATTTAATATGTTCCACCATTGATCGATATTTGCATAATCAATTCAACTTTCATGCCACAATCCAGATACCTATGCCTCAAAAACTCTCCTTTTTATTTACTCATTTTATTTTGTAATTATTTTTTAGCATTTTAAATGTACTCCATTTTAATCAGTATAAGTTATTCGAAAAATCAATATTATCCTCTTTTTGTGTTGTGTATTTTTCCGCTTTCGAGGGGTTGGGATAAAGCAACGTTGATATTTTGGAGCAGTGCTTACTTGATATCGAAAATGGACGGTACAAAGTACGGTCTAAGTTTATTATCTCGTAAAATCTCTGCAATATTTCTATATCATGCATCATAACAGATTAAATTCTTTGGTTTCGAATTGCAGATCAATTTCCTGACAATGACATAATTGGTTTGATTTGAATTGCAGACACCAAGGCATATATCATTCTGTATCCATAATTTGTCTGTAATCTATTCTCATCTTTGAAAAGGATTTGAGTGTACGAAGTTAATGTTGAAGTACAGTCACACAGTTGTTACTAATTTATAAAGGGTGCTTGTTACAGACGTAGTTATTTGCAAGCTGAAGGACTGTAGAATCATATAGTTCAAAGATATGTCGTTACCAGTGCCTGATAAAACAAACCAAGTAGAGTATGCTATCATGAATACAACACTGCGAAAGTTACGAGCGGTAATGGCCAATGCACTATACACGGATACAAAAGTAATTCAGATTTTAATATCTTGAAAGAATTGTGTACTACCAATTGATTTCCAGGTGATGATAATTCATTGTCTACTGTACTCATTTCCATTTTGTTCTACCCTTGATAAGAGACTGACAATTACAATGTGAGAGAAAATTAAGTGATAGAAATAATTAGCCAAACATTTGAATTGTAAAATGTCCCTCACCAGTAAAATAATAAAACATAAAAGACTTATTCATTTAGCTACTTGAAATAATTTTCTTTCTTCATTGACTACATAACAAGAAACATGATTTGGATGTCGCTGCTAATATGGATTGCAAAAGCTATGCTTATTTTATTATGAATGATTTGAAATGGAGCCTTGATATTGTGTAAGGTTTGGTCATTGTGGGTTTAACTCCAGTTGTCAGCACGCTAGACTACTCATTGCGGCTAACGTATTTGGTGGAGGACGAACACATGAAAGTTATGTGAAGAACAACCGACCCACGGTAAGCTGCCGGCAAGCTTTCTCACATACATACGTTGGTCGCGCCAAGACTCGAACGCACACGGACACACGTGGGATGTGTGAGTGATCTGAAAAAGGCGACCGCCTTAGAACACTCGGCCACTGGGGCCGGATACTTCATAAAAAAGAAAGAGAACTTAACAGTTTTTCATTTAAGCTATACAAAAGAAAACGATTACTGTGGAAAGATTAACAAACATATTGCATTATCATAGGTAACAAGTACGCCTCGGTTTACAGTTGCAATTCAGTATTTCACTGTCGAACAATAGAAACACACAAAACCTATCAGTCTCTTCACAACTCTACAGTTCATCTTGTATGACTTGCGAATTAAATATCATAATAGTTTCCATGGTACAGGTCATAAATTAGTCACATTTCAACAATGTAGTATTTGCTTCCATTCTTTAGTGCATTATACTAGTCAAATTTTAAACATACTTGCAACCGAACCAAACAGTAGTACCAAATACAATGACATTACTCCTAACGTATCGAGTTAACAGTGGGCTGGTAAAGCGATTAAGTTTATGTTGTAGAGATTTCTCTAAAACAAAATAAGTATGAGTAGAAAAATGTACATAAAGGCAAATATCCAAATTATTCAAGACGTGGGATACCCAGATCTTGTTCTCTCAATCTTTCCTTCATGAACTAGAGTTATCTTCTAGTTTTAGTCTGCATTTTTTCCTCTGCAATTATATAAGGGTTTTATCGTTTCATTCTCTCCATATCATCTCCATTAGGACCAAAATAACGTAAACAGATCATTACTTCTCGTGTAAACTATTCAATTAACTATTACAACAACCAATATGTACTATTGCTATTTCCTGCTAACGCTACTTAACAATATTACACATTGGTGCTGTTACAGTTTCGTATTATGATGCTTGAACGGTCTTCTTTTGCATATTACTTGATCGGAAAAAAAACAAAATATTTTATTCCAAAAAATATATATGTGATTATGTATGTCTTTGTTATAAGTGGCTTCGTATTATTTCTCGAGACTTAGCAAGTTATCAACATGTTTATCTGTTATGTCTACTCCAATATGAGCGTCAATCTTATTCACTAATTTAATGTACAAGTTTATGAAGAAAATTGTATGAACCAGATTTCATTATTTGAAATGCATATTGTCATGTATTGTGTATAACTGCATTATAGTAGAAAGTATTGAAATGGATAAATAGAATATAACATTTAGGTGTAATTTTCCAACAACCCTTATATAGGTTCTATGAGATTAACACTAACTCATTCTTGAAAAAGGAATCCTCATTTTGCAAATATGACAATGGCATATGTTAAATATAATTACCATGGTGCAATTGGAAAATCATAGAGCCATTACACGCATAACAATTAATTTATCAAACAGTTTTTGTATTGACCTAAAATGTTTTTCTTCTTCTTCTTCTTCGATTTTAGTAATAGATTCAATACTCATCATATCCATTTGGGTTCAACTTGATTTTAAAAGTATCGACCTTATTTTCCTTTCTATTTCTGATTTAAATGTATCGATTCTTCCACTTAGTGCTAAAGTTTTCTGTTCTTATTTTTAAAAAAAAATTAAACTTAAATGTAATTTGTAAAAATTCCCTTGTATAGCTATATATCTGTTAACAAGTTCACTATCAGTAAGTTCTTTTATAAATACATATTGAGTCTTTTCTTCCAAACGAACGCTTAGACTTGGCAAAGTCTTATTCCTTCGTATTTTTATTTATTCATTTTAATCACGTATGAAAGGTAAATTGTTTTTGTATAACTCTGATTACACTTCTTTTCACAGTTAGTGTGTATTTATTGGCCCCTGTCTTTTGACCATCGCAAGCCACGGGTGATAATACGCTACGCTTTCTCATCATCCTTGGCTGCCTTTGATGAGATTTATCCGTTTATCATGTAAACGCATCAATACATATATGTCATGAACAGCAACATGTAGCAATCAAATACATAGTATGACTGTTAAATGGAATATGTTTTCTTCTTGTTTCCGCAAGTTTTAATTTCTTTCAAATTATTATCATCCGATGCATTATGTATTTGTGCATCAACAAACCTTCCACAAACTGTAATAGTACCTGCATCAGTTGATCTTACTCGATGACCTAAATTTGCAATACGGTTGCTTATTTGAACCTAATATTTTATGTTTCATTGGTCAAGTGTTCTACCATCTCATTTTGCTTCGCTTTCCTCTACATAGTTTTGAAATAAAATTGTTAGGAGTTCTTAAAATACATAGCTTAGCTAATACGAGTCGCAGGTTGATTCGTACATAATAGTGCCATAGTTAAATGTACATTATGGTAAAGAGCTGTATTTGGCATTTGTCCCAAAGGTATATGTGATAGCGAAGATATGTTACTGTCAAAACTTTGCACGAACATTTTGGTCTAATTCACATCAGGAATGTTGTTCGTCATTTGAGTTCGAAGATCTCCTTGACATCACTAACTAGTTTGGTTTCTGTGGGCACGTGAGTACGTGATCAAGCTTATATGTGCTTTGAACCGTCGGCGGAACATCGGAGTGAAGGTGCCGCTTGGTGTTGCTCGGTAAAAATAGGGCGTGCTGCAGTTGTGAGATTTAAGTTGCTTGCGCTGCCGCACTGCCCCTGTCCGTCTCCTCGTCGCTCAAATATGTAGATATAGATGTGGCCGAGCCAGGTGGAATGATTCTGTGCAAGATCTTCATGAGACTGAGAGGCAATGTTGAAGCGTTTCAATGATGACGTAGTGGCCCGTGGTGAAATTACCTGCGATTTCATCAGCAGAGTGTTGATGCTTTGAATATCTGCACCTGGGAGAACCTCGCAGCTCTTGGACACTGTCCTAACAGCGTATCCTCATGCAGCAGGATCGGCTACAAAATGGCTTTGTAAAACTTTAGTTTTCTTGAGGATTGGAACCTCTGTGTTCCCGTATATCTTTGTTTAGCTGCCCAATTCCATTCTTGTTTTGGCAAGTCTGGCATTGGTTTCGTCATCGATGCTGATTGTACGTGAGTGTGTGCTTGTGAACTTGTTTATTGCGGGTTTGACAGTTCATTATGATGGAAGGCTCAGCTTTAGGCTTTCCTGCTACAGGGGGTTACATCGCTTCTTTTTAAAAAATATTTATTGTTAGACCGAAATTGTGAGAAACTCAACAGAAATTGTCCAAATATTGTTGCAGGTATCACTCAGGTTGCATATTCAAGGAACAGTCATCAGCAAATAGGAAATCACAAACATTCCCCTACTACTGAGTTTATGTTTTTTTTTCCCGTTTGTATAGAACGTGGATGCATTCTTGTACTCTGGGGATGTGCTTCATTGCGTCCACATTAGCTGAACGAGTTTGATCAATTTCTGTGCCATGTACAAGCCATCGGCTTTATAGATTTATAGATGGAATATTAAATAGTTTCAACCTGCCTTAACTTCATCTTTACGCATAGAGGGAATTTCGACATAGATGGAAATGTTTAACGTATGTATCTGTTTTTTCTTCTTCTCAGAAATATGTTTTTTTTTTACAAGTTGTATTTTAATATTTGCAAATCTATATTTTGGTTTCTCTGACATTCAATTTCAGTTTGTATATTAATAGAAATGTACCTTTATAATATAAAGAGATAAAGATTTTGTTCAAGAATATATTCAGTTTCTCATTTTAGGAATAACTCTTCGATAATAACAAAAGGAACCATATAGAAATTTGAAAATCAGTTTTAGGACCAAACTGAGAGACAATCCAAGATATAGCTTACAAATGTGTATGGTCTGCATTATATATCTCAGCAAAGGACATGAGAAGCAAACTGCATTGTTTTGCAACCGAAACTTCCAAAACCATACATATCGTAACTTTATACAAATCGCATTTTTTGTCCGTCAATCTTGCTTGCCAGAAGAGTTCGAAAGTGAAAATTGCTACAAAACAAACAAACAAAAAAAAAAACCAGAGAGAATGTTTATTAAGTTCCAAGGAGTGACAAGAAAAAACATCGCATAAAATCTTACCTTCAACACATATAGCTCTTCTTTTCTCTGAACATACATCAGAAAATATATCTCTCTTAGAGTACAATACACAACGTGTCAGCCTAGATGCTTCATTATCTGCAAAAAAAAAAATTTATTTACAACAATATTTAAAAAAAAATTCCAGTACATATACGATTTGTTTTATTCCAGTCAGCGTGTTGTGACACGAACAATACAAGATCGGAACTAAATATAGTTATACAATCTCACTTAATTAATGATTTGTACAATAGAACTTGCAAATAACTTCATTTTTTCATATTCTGTCTTCTTCCTCTTCTTCTTCTTCTTTTTCTTCTTCTTCTTCTAATGACAATTTTAGTTTCCATTTTACTCTGACAAGGAAGTTTTCGGTTAGAGAGACAACCATAGACTCGTGAAAGATTGCAAGGAATGACTAAGGCTCATGAGTTCTAAACACACACAAAATGGCAAAGTTACTAATTGTGACATTTTAAGGTATGCATTGAGATACTATAAGGTATTCACTGTGATACTCTAAGGTATGTATTGTGATGCTCTATGGTATGTATTGTGATGCTCTAAGGTATGTATTCTGATACTCTAAGGTATGTAATGTGAGACTTTATGGTATTCACTGTGATACTTTAAGGTATGTATTGTGATACTCTAAGGTATGTAATGCGAGACTTTAAGGTATTCACTGTGATACTTTAAGGTTTGTATTGTGAGACTTTACGGTATTCACTGTGATACTTTAAGGTATGTATTGTATGATACTTTAAGGTGTGTATTGTGATACTCTAAGGTATGTATTGTGAGACTTTATGGTATTTACTGTGATACTTTAAGGTATGTATTGTGATACTCTAAGGTATGTATTATGAGACTTTATGGTATTCACTGTGATACTTTAAGGTATGTATTGTGAGACTTTAAGGTATGCATTGTGAGACTTTACGGTATTCACTGTGATACTTTAAGGTATGTATTGTAATACTCTAAAGTATATATTGTGAGACTTTACGGTATTCACTGTGATAATTTATGGTAAGTATTATATTACCAGTGCTAAGTAACAAGCGTTGCAAAAATGAGCAACTAATTTATTTGCCAGGAATAAAAAGTGAAAATTTAGAAAAGAAACCTACGGTATTGCAAATTAAATCTCAAATTATAATAGAATTGCAGACACAAGTGCGATTATTTAAAGTTCTGAATAAGCTTTAGTAGAAATCCAAATTAAATCCAACGCTAGAAGTGTTGATGTGCCCGTGTAGTGATGGTGTGCCAACAGACTTTAGATGGATCTCAATAATGCAATCAAACAAAAATATCCTATGTGAAATTTCACTATAAATTCAAGTCACTATTTCCAATAATGTTACTTTTGAAGAGCACTTAATATATCCAGTAAATAAGTTTTAATAAATTAAAATTCAGCTTACCTTTTGACAAAACAATGGTAAACTTGATTCTGCTAAGATATTAAAACACGAATAATTAATTATTAGAAAAACAAGATTATATTGTCCTCTACCGGACCTCAGATTACAATTAGCATCGAAGAACTATATATCCCCCCCCAAAAAAAAAAAAAAACATTACCCTCCCAACAAACAAACTATTTCCTAAATGGAAATTTCAAGTTTGCTTCTGAAAGGCTTCCAAAGTTTCCAAGATAAAATCTTAGTTATAATTAGACGTCTATTTCAGACATTACAATATTACACATATAGTACACATCAGGCAGATCTGACATTTCATGGGGATTTTCAAATGTTCTGTACTCTGATTGAGATAAGTATGTTTACTACAAAAGCAAAATCAGTTATTCAGGTCAGGTGGAAAATGACCTTGATTTTGGACAAGGTCAAGTCCAAAATAAAATTATCCATAGCATATCATGAAAAAAACAACAACAACAACCTAATATATAAACAATGCAAATTAAATATACATAACAATTGTGATACTTTGAGGTATTGTTATACTTTAAGGTATTCAATGTGATATTTTAAGGTATGCGTTGTGATACTTCATGGTAAACGTTGTGATTCTCTACGGTATTCATTATGATACCTTAAGGTAATCATTGTAATACTTTAAGATATTCATTGTTATGCTTTAAGGTACTGATTGGAATGCTTTTTGTGTGCATTGTGATACTCTGAGGTATGCATTGTGATACTTTAAAGTATTCATTGTGATACTTTAAGGTATTCATTGTGATACATGAATGTATTCATTGTGATACCTTAAAGTATACATTGTGATACTTCAAGATATTCATTGTGATACTTGAAGGTATTCGTTGTGATGCTTTAAAGTATTCATTGTTATACTTTAAGGTATTCGTATTCATTGTCATACATTAAGGTAGTCATTGGGATACTTTATGGTATTTATTGTGATAATTTCATACATACATACATACATACATACATACATACATACATACATTGTACTTTCTACAGTAAATTTACATTTATTTAAATTCCTCTATAAACAATATTATCATCACCATTATCCTCATCATCTGTAGAACTTCATTAGTTTTTTCTTCCAGATAAGATTCTCAGGTATAACAATATTAATAAACATGTAGTCAGATAAACAATATGCGTTTTCAATTTAACAAATAACTTACCGTTTAGAAGGGAGGTGTAATTCACATCGCCGATTCTATATATAGTATTCTTAGACAACTTGCCAGCTATTTGGGAAAATGAACCTAATTTGATCAAGTTGTCGGAGAGGTCGTTTCCTAGAGCACATGATGATTTGAGTGCATCCTCTTCTGAGTAAAAGATTGATAATATCATTTTAATTGGCATCGTTGATATTCTCATCAAAATTGGTGCTCCTGTCGTAGTCACTGCTGGACAATCACTAGTCTTTCAGCCATATGATAGTATTCATCAATAAATTATTATATTCGAAATTTTTAAGCAAATATATAGAAAACTATTGAATGAATCTCATAACGTTTATTTGAATTCAGCAAAAATTAAGAGTTTATCTAACAAATGACGAAAATACCGATTCTATTCAATGTGATTTCATTTACTTAAAGCCCAATTGTCAATAGGCAATTGTCATTAAATAACACTGTCCCTCTATTCATCCATTAAACCGACTTTTGTGTAATACAGTGTGATAACGTAATTACATTACACATCAATCACTTTGTTTCTGGGGATGCTCTACAGATATTATAAAGTTATGAGAGAATGGCGGGTGTAAGGTGAAGTTGCTTACATTTCCAACATACAGTGGAGAGAATGTTGTTACTTTCATATACTGCGGTTGAAATGTCTATTGTACGTGTGGAAATTGCACATTATTTTAGAAAAACGGCACACTAAAATGACTGATACCTTGTGCTCACAAAATCAGCTTGAATCAGTATAGTACACTGTCTTTAGCAATTATTAAAATAGGGAAACGAAATTCGCCAGACAAGACAATATCAGCTTCTGAAAGTGCAATGAATGATTGACCAAATAAATAAAATGTAAAACAAATTATCAGCTTTTTTACAATTAACTTGTGAAGTCCAAGAAGTGAAAATAACCAAGCGGAGCAATCAGTTTCCTGTTAGGTACGCATCTGAAATAAGGTCAAGCTGTATACTCTATATCTCATATTCCAAACATCAATCATACACCACAAAAAAGGAAATTATAAGTTCTTTTTACAATACCCATCATAAGGTATACAAGGTTTTTTGTTAAATAACTATTATGACCAGTAATAAATGCGGTGACATTCCTTTTCTTTAAAAAGCTAACCCCCATGCAAAATTCGAAATTATAGAGCGCAATCTTTGTTATCTCATATAATATACAGAATAGCAAGTGTTATTTGAACGAAATATCAACTTACGTCTGCAGTGATATTCAAGGTTATCGCCAGTTATTTTTATGCTGTAAGAATCTGAAATAATAATAATAATAATAATAATAATAATCATAGTAATAGCGTTTGTTTGTAAAACAGGCCCCTGGCCCATGATACGTATCCATACATCATGAGGTACCAAAAGATGTCATATTGCAGAGCAATAGAACATCCTCTCTATTGGAAGTGATATACATAAAGGTGTTGGTTGAACTGAGTGAGATACAGATCTAGTGTATGTTACACAGTAATCACACAAATGAATTTAAGGGGAACCCTAAAACCTGCATGGAGCACGTTTTGTAATATTGATCTGTAAACATTGTTAAATTAGTCCTCAGAATTTTACTAGCATCAAAAGACCTACATTTTCTAAAGTTTAATTTGTATCCACAAAGGTGGGTAAATATGTTTTTATTATTTCTCCATATACCAGACAAACAGTAATAAAATGGAATTCATTTTTGATGTTAGCGTTACAAATTTGACACAATCTTTCCTCATAGCAAATCCTTTCATATCTTCCCGCGTTACCTCTGATTGGCAACTTACCACTCCAAGCATATTGATTATACGACAAAAATAGCTATCTCCCAACAATTCTAGATATCTTTGACAAGTGACTTGTACTCTCAGTGATCTATATAAACTCATTCTTTCCATAGACTTAATCTCATCTTGCAGCTTTTGCCTATACATATTTTCACATCTCCGGCTGAACAATCTAAGAAAAATGGTGTCATCATTTACGCCCTGGGTACACCCAACATTGCCAAATCCTAATATAAATAGAAGCTTTTTAACATTGTTAGCCAAGCAATCCCCCCACACCAACTATTAATTGTAGCATTGTTTAGGGTATCTGTCTTCTGGCATTCTTTGCCTTCTAAGCAAATATTTCAAAATACGTTTTTATCTTATACACTGCATAATAATTCTTCCTAATTTGGTGTAGGCTTAGATATACCAAGAATATATTTACAAAATGACAAATGAGCTTTTTCAATATCATTGGCCTCGTATAACACCCAATCCTCAACCACATAGTTAAGGATGGGAGATATGCTCGCGTCAACCAGACGAAGGAATCCAGTTACGGGTAATCTGCCAACATTTGAAAGACTTTCCTTCATTGTATACATAGCCTTCAGCGCCTACAACGATAGAGTTTGATGTCACATATACCAAGTGATTCTCAAGAAAATATGCTACCTAAATACTTATAATATGATTCAATTTTTACCTCTTTATGGCCATAGTGCCACTTTTAGTAACTTCTGAGATAGCCACCTCTGCGAAATACAACAAATCTTGTTTTGTTTTTTCATATTCACTTTTAATTTCCACGTTAGGCAATATGTAATCAGCCTATTGAGCATATTTTGCAACTGGTGAGCAGTGCCAGTCAAGACAATTAAATTGACTGTATTTAACAGTAAACAAAGTTATAAGGTTCCTACCGACACTACCCTGTTTCCTTCAACCAAAAAGGGTTTCAATCGTTAAAAACAACGAAAAGAGTAAGGGCGATACAAAAAATTGGCCTACACCTAAAGAGCAATTATACACATCGGAAACAAGATTGCTGGACATAACACATGATTTTTTTATATCATTTAAATTGCTTTAATAACTCTTAACATTTTTTCGCTAATATTTTCATTAACTAGTTGTTGGTACTTTAGAAGTCTCTCTATCCTATCAAAGGCCTTTTCATAGTCAACAAATACTGCATATAATCTACCCCCCGACGTTTTCTTAAATATTTGCAAATTAATGTATATAATATTAGATATATTATCTGATATATAATATACCGCTATAAATCACGACTGCTCCTCGCCCGGTAATAAATCTTCCTCTACCCATTCATTTATTCTATTATTTAAATTCGATGTAAACGCTTTGATTAATACAGGTAGTAGACTAATTCCTCTGTATTTGGAGGGTTCATTTGCATCCCCTTTCTTTAAAACTGATATGGGGCCCCGAGTGGCCGAGTGGTCTAAAGCGCTCTTCGTTACGGATCACTGCCATCTCACCTCTGTCTGCGGCGGTTCGAGTCTAAGATTCAGCCAATGTGGGCATGTGAGAAAGCTTGCCAGTAGCTTCTCGTGGGTCGGTGGTTCTTTCCGGGGTTTTCCGGGTTCTTCCTCCACCATTAATACTGGCCGCCATGTATAGCCCATCGTGCTGAAAAATGGCGTTAAACCCCACAACAACAACAACAACAATAAAACTGATATTATGACAGCCGTTGACCAATGTTCTGGATAATATCCAACATCGAATAGTCTGTTAAATACTATTGTTAATATTGGAACTATCATGATGCCCGTACATATAAAGAAGTCGGAGTATAAAGCATGTATTCCCCCAGCTTTGTCATGTTTTAGTTTACTCAATGGTAGGGTACCTCCTTTTCTGTGATTATTCTGTCTAAAGTCTCATGAATTGGTTGAATGTTCTCATTTTCCTGTATCTGGTCAACAGAACTGGAAAAATGAAATAATTCTAAATATATTCATACCAAGTTGCAAACGTGATACGGCTTTGCATAACAGTACCTGGGTTCTTTACAATGCACCATAAAAGTTGTGATTTTTCCAGCATACTGTAGATGAAAGGCCATTTTTTGTTTTTAATTCATATTGCTTTTGCTCGTTTCGTGTAAGAGATTTATACATATTTCTATACAATTTATAATCTTCAAGTGATTTAATTGTGCCTTTTAATCTGAACTGTCTTAGATAATAATAATAATAATAATAATAATAATAAGAAGAAGAAGAAGAAGAACAATAGTAATAATAATAATAATAATGAGGACTTTGTATAGCGCCTAATCTTTAGAAGCTCTAAGCGCTTTACAATATTAGACAACACTTATAAGATAAAAAAACATGTAATGATATGATTACAAAAACAAACACCATGAAATTAGAAAACATTAAAAAACATGCTGAGAATATTTAAGGTAGGAAACATTATTAGGTCTTTAAGTTTGTTCTTGCAGTCGAAATAAGTGAGTTTTGAGAGCTCTCCTGAATGTGATCACTGTGTCTTTGTGTCTAAGTTCAGTGGGCAATTCATTCCAAGTTTCTGGGCCCTGGTATGCAAAAGAACGCTGTCCATATGACTTTGTTTTCATAGTGGAAATAATGAGTATACGATTGTCAGAGGTGGAGCGTAAGTATCTTGCTGGTGTGTACACAAGGGTGAGGTCGGATAGATATGTTGGACTAGAGGCCGACAGTGAAACGTAGCACACAGAACAATTTTTGTGTTTGATTCTGGATCGAATGGATAGCCAGTGTAGGATACATAGCAGCGGGGAGGTGTGCCCTGATCGTGGTACTCTAAGTATGATCTTAGCAGCTGTGTTTTGAACATTTTGAAGTTTCTGGAGCAGATATTGAGATGAACCAGACAGAATTGAGTTACAATAATCCAGTCTTGAAAGTACTAATGAACACACAAGTGTTTTAGTGACATAAACTGAATGATTTTTGCGAATTGAGCTGATGCGTCTCAGCTCAAGATATGCAGCCTTGCATATGTTCATGACATTTTGGTGCAATGTGACAGTACTATCCAAAGTAACACCTAGGTTTCGTGCTGATTGTGTGAATTTAATGTTGGTGTTGCTGATATTTATTGTTTTAGGTAAAGGATGTGAATGAGAAAATCTTTGTGTTGTGATCAGAATGGCCTCAGTTTTATCATCATTCATCTGCAGCTTGTTACATGTCATCCATGATTTGACATCAGAAATGCACCTCTCTACACCTTGGATGGTAGCATCAACTTCAGTTGGGTGGCTTGATTGGTATACTTGGGTGTCATCAGCGTACAAGTGGTGAGACACTGGATGATGATCAATACACTTGAGAGCGACTGAGTGTACAGAATGAAGAGAACAGGCCCAAGAACAGACCCATTTGGAACACCACAACATAGATCATCTGGGCTGGAGTGTATTCCATTTGCAGATACAATTTGTGTCCTGTTGACCAACTAGAACTTGAACCACAGTAAGGCTGTATGATAAATGCAAAATGCATGCTGGAGACGGCGAAGTAATATATTATGGTCTATTGTGTCAAATGCTGCAGACAGAGCAAGGAGGGTGAGGACTGTAATCTTTCCGCTATCCAACGCAGAGAGAATGTCATTAACTACTTTTGTAAGAGTAGTTTCAGTACAGTGGCAAGGGCGATATGCAGATTGTACATTGCTAAAAAGACTGAAAGACTGTTTGAATTTAGGTGAAATACAAGCTGGGATAGAACAACATTTTCTAAGATTTTTATATGAATGGGAGATTAGAACTGGGCGGTAGTTCTTTAAATCGTTATGGTCTAGTGTTGGTTTCTTTAGCAGAGGCTTTTACAATGGCAGTGTTGAAAAATGATGGGAATTCTCCGGATCAGAGAGAGTTATTAATAACATCAGTTATTGAAGGCAATACTGGATCTAAGCACTCAAGCAGCAGTGATGTTGGAATTGGATCAAGTTCACATGATTTAGGTGCACCCTTCATCTCGATTGTACGTACTAAATCCATAGAGACAGGTTGAAATGCGGCTAATTGTTGCCGCTCACATTCAGTACCCGAACTGTATGGTGACGACGAGTCAATTGAAATTGTGGTGTCAATCTTGTCTCTAATTGTATGTACTTCGTCCCGGAAGAAACCTGCAAACATGTTCGGAAGGTCGACTGGAAAGAAGGTAGTTGGAAGTGGTGTAGATTTGTTCCTTGACATTAGCTTGTTAGTAATCTCGAAGATCTCTTTGCAGCTGGACCTTTCTATGATCTCAGTAGTGTAGTGGGCTGATTTCGCTGCATGGACTATATTTGTGACATTCTTCTTAGCGGCTTCATAGCTTTGCTTATGAATAGTGAATCTAGTGGAAATCAGAGTCTCTCAGTCTTACGGCGGTCCAATTTATCAGTGCGAAGCTAGTCCCTAAAACTGCTATACCATGGAGAACACTTTTGAATTGATACTCTTCACTTGGTAACTGGGGCATGAAATCTTAAGGCTTTGCTTTTGACGGTTGTGCAATCTGTGTGAAGCCATGGCTGATGTTTAATAATTCTTCTTTGAGATATCACAGCTAGGTTTTGCTTTCTATCGATTGTCTTCGTTCTACTTGCTGTAACATGCTATATAATAAGTAATTGTTTCCAAGCAATCAGTAGGTTTTTTATATCATTTAAAATCTTATCTATATTTTGAGATAATTGATCTTTGCAATTTTGGATAAAAAATTAGACCGTTTCCTTGTTCCATATGTGGGGGCGGGGGCTAGTGGCCGAGTGGTCTAAAACGCTTTCTGTTACGGATCACTGCCATCTCACCTCTGTCTGCGTGGGTTCGAGTCTCGGATTCGGCCAATATGGGTGTATGAGAAAACTTGCCAGTAGCTTCTCATGGGTGTGTGATTCTTTCCGGGGTTTTCCCGGGTTCTTCCTCCACCGCTAATACTGGCCGCCATATATAGCCTATCGTGTGCTGAAAAATGGCGTTAAACCCCACAACAACAAAATAACAACAACATGTTCATACGTATTTATTAATTTCGCTTATCCTAGAGACACTTAGAGCATTTTGCTCTAGTTTACGCATGTAGACAAGGGAAAATACAATGGGCATAAGTATTGATTCCAATCTATCATCTGTAATAATAATAATAATAATAATAATAATAATAATAATAATAATAATGATAATAATGATAATAATAAATACTACTACTACTACTACTACTACTACTAATAATAATAATAATAATAAATTATTAGTTTATACAGTGCCGTTCGTAGCGTATTTATGAACTATTCAAAAATATACTTGTAAAAGCCAGCTCTGTCTAAAAACATTGAAGAGATGTTACGAAATACCTCATATGACGCCTCTGATGTGACATAGACTACCAGATAATCGAAATTAATGCATATAGTACATCATATTATATTATTTCTTAACTTTACTATTCTTATGTGCTCGTGAAAACGAGAGTTTAGTCGTTCGCGCGGCACGTGTGAAGTATAGAACCCGGCTACATGTTCAGGCAAAAGGAATACAGCAGCTGTGTAAGTGGTGTAAGGGTGCTCATGGAGGGATTGTACCTCTGGTGGGGGATTAGCTAGTCCACCTTTGATCCCCACATGGCGCCCAGCTCTCACCTGTGGCTTCAAGAAGTTGTAGCATACGCAGCTGCCACACCACGGGCATTGGCTTCGACTGGCCGGCTAAACCAGGTTGAGTGTAACCGACGGGTCTCAAACCCTCGATGAGTTATTCATTGTCACTAATTGCATGTGAAGACTGGACCCGGCGGACTGCGCGGTGGAACCACCAGGTGGTCAACGTGCATGAAGTCGGAACCTGCAAAGCGATATGGAGCGTTAAGAGCACTGCAATACACGTAGGACGCATTGGTCATTCACTGCACCCAGTCTCCCATCCAGCCGTCTTGACTAAGCCTTGCCACTAGACAAAGTTGGGCCTGGACAAGAGAATGAGGCTGACGCAGCGCAACTCTCCATCACTTTATTCTAACTCAGTCGCAAGTCATTTTTGTCATCACCAGTGCCTACGTCTGCGGCGATGGTCGAGCTGAGACGTGGCTGTTGTGAATGTACTGCCAACCGTAGTGGCGGACCTTTCACGCAGGAATTTAAGGCCATAGGTTTGTCCTCCATTGACCTGAAGCAGAAACGGATGTCGGCACCCGTTTGAGCGACTAAGCAGACATCTTCAGGATAGCGCTTTTTGCCTCCGTAGCCTGATGAAGTGGCTAGAAAAGGTGCCCTATAAAGGTCTGATTCAACTACCCCGACCAGCTTATCGCGGCTGGGGGGAATCCAATTCTTGCGGTCGAAACACGCACAAAAACCGAAAGGTTCCACCCACTCTTGTTGCGTGGAACATACGCACTCTAATGGATCGTACAGAGGCTGACATACCAGAGAGAAGAACTGCCCTGATGGCAAGAGAACTTGCTCGCTACAAACTCGCATGGCCGACGAGCGCCAGTGGACTGAATTGGAGCTGGCTATACCTCTTCATGGAGTGGACGTGGCACCGACGAACATCGTGAGTCTGGAGTTGTTTTCGCTGTCAAGTCGAGTTTGGTGAATAAGCTCTCCATTTTATTAAAAGGGATTTAATGACCGGCCAATAATGCTGAAGCTACCCTTACCTGGAAAAAACTAAGTTCTACCAGGATCTGGAAGTTCTGATTGCTTTAATACCAAAGTCAGACAAGCTGATCATTCTTGGTGGTTTTAACGCCAGAGTTGGCGCGGACCACATCTAGTTGGAGGGAGTTATTGGTAGACATGGCTTTGGCAACTGCAACAGCAATGGACATCTGCTCTAGAGGATATGCGCAGCCAATGATCTCCTGATCACAAACACCGTCTGCCGTCTGCCTAACCGTAATAAAACATCTTGCATGCACCCTCCCAGATGACCACAAGGAATTAAAATCCCAAAGTGACTTAACGTCTCTAGGCTGAAAGTCTGCAACGCTAAACAGGCTCTGTCCGAAGCTCTGACAAGCCAGCTGGAAACCACAGACCCTGATACCAACGACGTAGAAAAATGCTGGGCGACCTTCAAACGTCTGGTGTACTCTACTGCATCTGAAACTCATGGCGTCACTGCGCGAAGGCACTAAAACTGGCTTGACGAGAACTGTGAAGAAATACAGTCCCTGCTAGAGAAGAGGCATCGTCTCCACTCTTGTGCTCCGATGACAGCGCTCTCATAACCGAGAAGATACTGGATCGACGGGCGGAATACTTTGACTGTGTTCTCAACAGGACATCTTTCATCAACGATGAAGTGATCAACCGTCTATCCCAGGTAGAGATCAACGAGAGATTGGCTGACCCTCCGAAAGTCCTGGAAACTCACAAGGCCATTGATCACTCAGAATCTGCGCAGCGGTTGTACTGTCCACCCTCCTCTATGCTTTCGAGACCTGAACTGTGTATAGCTACCATGTTACAAAATTAGACCACTACCATATGGGCTCTCTGAGAAAACTACTGAAACGTAGATGGCATGACAAGGTACCTAACACAGAGGTGCGCACTCAGGCCGGCATGACAAGCATCTACACCATGTTGTGCAAGGTACAACTCCGATGGGCTGGCCATCTTGTCCGAATGCCGGTATAACGCATACCTAAGAATGTCTTCCATGGAGGACAAGGCAAGATATCTAACGGTGGTCACAAGTATAGGTACAATGACATCATCAAGGCTTCGCTAAAGAACTTAGACTATGACCGTGACAGCTGGAAGAGTGTCGCTACTGATCGATCTGCTTGGCTCAGTCAAGTCAATGCTGGTGCGACAGCGTTTGAGCAGAAAAATATGTTGGACGCAGCTGAGAAAGGTGATCTGTGCAACTCTAGGAAAAGCAGTTCTGCAACACCCAGTCAGCAGTCTGTACATATATGTTCCCCCACAGACTCTTCCGGGCCTGGATCGGACTGATGAGCCATCCCCGGAGCCACCCCCAGTGAATCGATGACATTGAATGGTTCTCATCGACACCGATTGTCGAAAATCATCATACTGCAGCATGCACTATAGGGGAGGGTCATTTTACGCCTAGATGGCAGAGTGTGACTGCCATTATGGCGGAGATCTTAGTTCTGAGCCAGCAAGTTTGGTTAGTTATGTTTCATATTATTATATTTCTAATTTGTGAACTCGTGCTCAGTTTCCTATTGTAAAGCAATGTTGTAGTGTAGATTTGCGTTGGTATTTTATTCTCAACATGTACTACCGTATATTTAAAGTAACTCGCTGATTATGTATGGTTTATGTGACGTGGTTATGGGTAATATGTATTTTTGTATTAGTGATAAATATGGATATGTAATGTTAACTAACAATTAATGGGATATTTGTATAGGTATTATATTTTGACATAGCTCGCTTAAGGCCTTATTAATAGTACATCTACGTTTCGTTCATGCATTGTTGAGATTCATACGCATGGGAGTGTTTGCATTATGTACTGATTAGTGTGCTTGGAAAAACAATTTGTAGAACGCATATGTGTTTACTATTTTAGGTAGGGATCGTGAAACTGAGATTGTTGGTAAAATGTTGATATGTTTAGCTAACTAGATTGGATTAGCTGAGAGTGGCGATGAGGAACTACTAGGAATGCCAAGAGTGACGATATTTGCAGCAAATTTGGCGATGTAGCTACGTGGTATTGTTTTGAGCTAGCCGATGAATAAATACCAGTTTCACCCATCCAGATGTTTAGCAGCAGTACTGTTGTACAAAAGAGGCATGAGCCACCCATCGGACCCTAGCACTGGGCTATTATGTAAAAGGCAACATACTGCTACTACTACTACTACTACTACTACTGCTACTACTACTACTGCTACTAATAATAATAATAATAATAATAACAATAATAATAATGACAATAATGACTTCAATGTGAATTTTGGTCATATCGTATCTTTCTTAGCACATTAGTGTTCGACATCTAAAATTTAGCGAAGTAGTGTTCGACTACTTAATGTTAGCTAAGTAGGGTTTGATTACTTTCGTATGACTAACATATTAGTGTTTGACTACTTAAGTTTAGTACAACGGTATTTTACTAAAGTTTATCATGGTAGGAATTGACTAGTAAAGCAAATCACGGAACTACTAAAATCTGACATAGTGACATGATTATTCAAAGTTAACCATTGTAATACAGACTACCATGCAATATATAGAATAGTTCACTGCTGTACTCGTACTATTCATTGTCATTGGTGTGAGCATGAGAGAATAAACATATACACTTTAGTACATTTCATATAATTAAAAGTACAGGTTTGTGGTTTTTTTTTTAAAAACCCATTTCGGCCTGGAGTGGTTGCAAGCGCGGCTTGGATACACGATAATAACTGCCAATATAATAAATATCTTAGAGATAAAATGGTACAAGCGTATGTTTCAGAATACTTTTACGACACTATCTGTCTAAAAATATGCAACTGAAAGTAAGTCGAGCCAACAGTTTAAGTAAACATCAGCAAACAGTGTTGGTTCCTTTGAGACAAAATGAAAATTCAAATGACACTTACAATATTGTGAATTGAATTTCAAGCAATCCTGAATGTCTTATCACAAGTCCAAATATATAGAAAATTCAGGATAAATTCAAATAGTCTTGAATGTCCTAATATAGCAAAGTGATGCAATTTACAACGTCTTCGAGTGAGTTCACAAACTCAAATGTAACTTATTATTCCAAAAGTTAATAAGTACTTTGGTAATTCGAATGAATATTTTAAATAAGCCATTCCTGGACCATTATATCTCATTTCAACAGCACAGCCATAATGTTAGATTAAAAATGGATTCCCAAAGAATGATCTAAAAAGATGAATACATTATTTTATTTATCAATTTCCCATTTTCACTTGACCTATATTTGAAGAGAAACAAATCAATACAACTGAAAACCTAGTCTAATTGTAAAAAAGACTAAGATTGTCTCGCATGTTATGTAAACATTCTGTTTACAAATTACAATCATTGACAAAAGTTAGTTATGTAAACATTAAAATGAAAGATTTATACAATAATCCATTTTTTACATTATTGTCAAATATGAATATGATAAGATAACAATCAAAATTACATAGGAAGATGTCTTATGAGTGACACTTAACTTGATTGCACAACATTTACGCAACGTGAAGCAATATAGTACTTCTATCTATCTGAATACATCTGCAATCGCATTATCTCTTACATGACGTGCCTAATGTTAATATTGCGTTATTGCATCATTAACCCACACTGTAGCAAACTCTGATACTTATTTTCCATCTTGTTTATGAAAGTAGGGGGATTGTGATCATTGAATACAGCTACCAGGGAAAGACCTGACCTAACTACACGCTTCAAAATATTGAAAAATCAATATCAAAACCAAACATTCCTTCTTAACTGTAGATTTATTTTTCTGGTACTTGGTTAGCTCATTTTTATCTGATGCATCACTTACATCAACATACATTTTAAATAATTGACTGAAATTTGGTGATGAACGAACTGGCCCATATTTAAGAAGGGCCTTTAATTTGTAAGAGATTCCTGACATTATGTCAAAACGAATTGATTCTCTGACTTGGTCTTAGGTACGGGACAGATAATAGTCTACAATTATTCTGCTAAATGGTTCATCAAATACAGGAATTTGTTGAAGATGAGCCTAAGGTATCTACTGATTGGGTTTTCCTATCATTTGACAAGTGTGACAAGATCTACAGCATTTACAAACATTACGTTAGTTTCAGTAAATAAAGCTTAGCATACAAAGTCAAAGTACCTGATAACAAAGGAATCTGAGAAGTTATGTGTCCTTTAATAGCTTAATAGGAATAGGCTTGGCAGAATCACCAAAAAGTAATATTGAATCTTCTGACGTGAACGGTTAATAAGTCTCCAAAACAGAATCAGAATTGGGTTTGTTTGAACAAGAAAATGTATCGCTTTCAAGACAAGACCCTTACACTGACCTCTTTGAAATAAGAGCAAAGGAAACATCGCTGTCGTTATGCTGTGGTTTAGTTTTTAATCTGTAGTGTTAAAAATAACACGCTATTTCTTCTTGTAGTAAGTGCACGTAGGAAAATATATGGATTTCTAATCAGTCATATTAGAAGTTCGATTCCTTACATTTGTGCCAGGTTGAGATTGGGAAGTAATCACATGAGGCTCAGATGACCATTTGCCAAAGAAAGTTGCTGAAAGGAAGACTTATTGACCAATGAAACTTTGCGAGTCAGGAATAATCTTCAGCTCTACAAGCTGCATTTTCCAAAGTTTCCACTTTTTGCTCATCACGGTATGTCTTGACATCACTATGGACGCAGTTTTTGAACTCTTCAATTGAAATGATCTGACGGAGGTTATATTAATCGTGATCAATATACTTGACTGAGCACCACCTATCAAATAATTGTTCTTTTCCCTTGCAAATTCGACATTGGCCTCTCCAGTTTCTTTCTTACAATTCCAAAATCTCTGTCTATATCCTTGGATACCAGCTTATAATCCTTCAAGATACATTCCTTAATTACATAATAATCAGCTATTTGCTGTACCGACAGTGAAGTGAAGATTCACGAGCCTAACCATTCAACCGACTTTTTAATAATTCAGTCCAATACACTCTTTGTCATTTCAATCTTGCAGCAGTTTTCTCAAAGTGAACAAAATGTTACCTTTTATGTGAAAACGGGGTTATAACCTAATATTTCTGGTAACACCAGAAACTGATTTTGTGTGTAAAGGTGTGGTAGGGTTCCCTCTGTCGGTTCTAGTTCTTTTAACCTATATTGCATTTTCCTTTCTATTATCTGCATCTGCATTTCCATCTACTCTTCTCTCTGTCTCAATCGGCATATACCTCTCCTTTCCCGCTTACAGATTTTGTATTTATATAATTTATTTTGCTAAAGCTAACACTTTCTTAATTAAAATTCCATCTGTTCTTTTAATCTGTACTTCCTTTAACTTTCTATGAAAACCAGGTGTAGACTTACCTATGAAACCAAAACACTACTATCTCAATAAATACTGTATCAAAATGTTCTTTGTCTAATGCTTTGATAAAGACGCTCTTGCTTCAGAAAGATCATAATGACTAACAAGGTGAAGCAACGCGTCCTTTTTCACATACTTTAACACACTGTTGGTTGGATCTGAAGTACAGTTCTCGAGATTTGATGGCATTGTGACAGTTTGTTGTTTCACTAACTATTTATCACTTGTGTGGAATCAAGTTCGTTTCCAGCGACAATGAAAATTCCTAAAGAAAGTCAATTTAAATTTTAAAGGCACATTTTTTTTAATTATCTCTGAAATCTTTTAAAGAAATTCGTATCCAGGACGAGCACCCCGCCCCCATGTTACAATGCTAGGTCTTCAAATATGTAACATAAAGATAATGAAACCAACAAATTAAGTAAATTCAGCAAGAATGTTTTCCCTCCAATGCAAATTGAAAATTCAACCGAATCTTAAAATAAGTTTCAAATAATCTTAAATGATCCGCAGAAATTCCCATAGTCTTGGATTTCCGATATAGTATAATGTTGCAATCCAGTTTGTCTTTGAATGAATCCACACAAATCAAAATTAATGTATTAATTCAAAAACTTAATTAGCACTTTAGCAATTCAAATGAATGTTTTAAATACATAAATCATCTCGGATTATATCTCATTTCAGCAACACAACAGTAAACTCGGATCATGAATGGATTCCCACAAACTGATCCCAAACAGGAACAAATAATTTATGAAATCCTTATTTATAAGCACTTTTTGCTTGAGCTATGTCGTTACAGAGACTGTCGTAATCCAACAGTAAAACCTACTCTAATTGTGAAGAAGCCTGGCCTTGAACTAAAATGCTATGTAAACATTCTGTTTACAACTTACATCAATGGACGTAAGTTAGAGGCACAATATACCTTAAGAAGATGTTAAATGGGAATGAAGCGGGATCATTCATGTTGGCAATATGGATAAAATAATGTAGCTTAAACACAGAATGTACAAACTATAGTTTATAATAATTTAACAAATACAGAGACAAAATATATTGGCAACACAGTTTGATTGTAATGAACAGATGTTGGCTTGGCATATGAAATAACCATAACAGATTCAACCATTGGGAATGATTAAAAGGACATACATCTGAATTAGTATGTTCATTTGTAAGAGTTAAACAGAGTTGCAAAATGTTGACAATAAAAGGACCATATTGTATATCTTTGCTTCTTGGTTACACCTTAAGTGTGATCCGAATGTTGCAATTTTCTTTAATGACTGATAAAGAACAGTACCTAAGAAATCTTAACTACCATTCCGAAAGTACAGATGCCTACACAGATATGAATCAATTGGGGCAACAGATGGAAGTAGAAAAAATAATGAAGTTTTATCTGACAATCTATTTAAACGCTGCATAAAGAGTTAAACACTGCACAAAGAGGAAAATATCTTTCTATTACTACCTTATTCTCTAGTTTGTATTATTTGATTGTGTTAAAGAGCATGGCTGCGTAAAAAGTTCTTACAATTTATCTCGCTTGAAAAATAATGAAAATATATTTATTTTGTTAAGATTCAATCATAGCAGTTTATGGATTTTGAACGACAAAGAGGAAAAAAACTCTGACTTCTTAAGGTCTTTTATTATTGATTTAGACTGTTGCTTTTCTATTAATATTCATTATATTTTTCATGAAATAACTTTTTTTTAAAATGCACAAATGTGAACCACTCTTGAACAGACGGGCGCACGTACGAGTCTCATTGATGATTATTTTAATTATATTTCCTTAAACGGTTGGAAATTTTAGCGTATACAGTTTGGAGAAATATCTATGTCAGACACAGTATGCATGTATATGACATTTGTGGCTCTCACCTATCTGCCTGTCTGTCTGTCTGTATGTCTGTCTCCTTTCATCTGGTGCATGGGAATGTATATTCTCGAATGAATGTGTGTTCGCATACGTATATTACATAAACATATTTCTGGTTAAGAACGAGTATAAAATGATGCTAAGTTAGAAAGAGTGATTGATATATAAAGACGACAAATCTGAATATTTGTGAGTATCCTTTTATTATTGACTTGTACAGTATGTTCTTACAAGCAGTCTCTTTTTTAAATCATATTGTTTGCAATTTTAAATCCGGACACGTGGATCAATGTTTTAAAAAGCGAACCAAAGTACTATGACGGAATCTGTGAAATAATTGTATCTTTAAAACTTACCTATTTGATGCAAGGAAAGTTAAACAGAATTAAACAAATTTTAAGAAGGCTGTTCTAGATGAATTTGCTGGTGACAATCAGAAATGTTGTCTACAGACCCCAGCAAATTTGAGAGTTATTACGTGTCAGGATAAGCAAAGAAAAATCATGCTAAAAATTATTGCATGTACCGTCCGATACTAATTAATCTGAATTTTGTTCGATATTTACACCGAACTATGAATAAATATTCCGTCTACATTAATTACACTAATTTATCGTTATGACAGATAATGTAATTATTGCTTTGTTAAGTTCCTCTGAATACATTAAAATAATGTGTTCCATTTTTATTTTTATAAAAAACTTTTCTGGTTTAGAATATTCAGCATTACGAATCAGCTGAGGTATCGAATTTGTGTTATAATTTTTTTATCAAACATGTGTTATAACTTTCTTAACTCGTGTTATGATCGAACTATTAGCCTTGCGAAAGTAAATGAGAAAAAGGATATATCAACATATGAAAAATGCAAATTGTTGAGATTGTTTTCGTTAAAGTTATGTTATATAACCAAACATGTGCAATACATGTTTAAAATCGGAGATCAGAGTGAAATGTTCCTACAAATGTATCTGAAATTATGGATAATGAATCAATATTATCAGGTATGGACAGTGTATTTAATTTAATTATTTGATATCATTTAAGTATCTAAAGTAAATATTATTTAATTATCTGATATAATGTAAGTATGGATACTGAATCTAATCATCTGATTTACTGTCTATAATTATTCTCCTAGTATGAACAAAAGATGTCTGACATATATAACAGTAGAAAATTGTGAATAATGACTATAACATATTTACTCACTTTGGGATCATGAAGTCCCAGACATTATTTATATAAAGATTCTTATTTACAGGTATATTTAAGTTTTTAATACTTTCATTGAGCACTGCATCAGCATTTCATATTGCAATTCTTGAAAGAGTAAAGGAGAAAAAGAGAATTGTAAGTGAAGTGATACTACAAGTGGTAACTACTACTCTCTAACTTGGATGGATGGTGGATGGGATGTGTGGTTGGGATGCCAATGAAGTCTTTAGCTGATCCGAATAGATTTTAGGGTATATTGCAATCACTTGTTTTTGGTGTTTAATCAATAGGCATCTTTATTCTTTCTATAAGTAGAGTATGTGTTGGCATCCGTTAGTCTCGAGAGACGATGGAACTGCGCCCATGAGAGATGTTGCGGTTTGTGGTTGTACAGCGTCTGATGTGGCTATATAGTCCAACAGGGGAGTGGCAGTCCTTGCTGCATTTTCTGCACTTGAAGGTTGCGTCTGGTGTTGGTTGGAGCTGCTTCTTCTTCCTCTGCGATCGTTTTTCATCAGCTAACAAGCGTAGCTTGTCCTCGCCGGCTTTCAGACCAGTGATCAGAGCATGTCGCCAGCTTGATCTGATTTGAGCAAGCTCTTCCCATGTGTTGACATCGATGTTGCGCTTGCAGACATCCTTGAAGCGAAGATGTGGCCGTCCGACTGACCTTTTACCAGAGGCGAGTTTCGAATAAAATATGTTTTTGGAGATCCATCTGTCATCACTCCGATGTACATGGCAAAGCGATCTGATGCGACGTTGGCGGAGAAGTGTGACCATGATGGGAATCTTGACACGCTCGAGCATCTCATTGTTTGTTACTCGATCGTTCCAGGTGATCCCGAGTATGCGTCGGAGGCATCGCATGTGAAAGGCGCTCAGTCCTTTCTCTTGTGAGGCGTACAGAGTCCAGGTTTCACTGGCGTACATGAGAGTGCTTAGCACGCAGGCACGGTATACAGTGATCTTAGTGTTCAGGGTCAGTATGCTGTTGTTCCACACTCTCTGAGACAACCTGGAGAGAGTTGTTGATGCCTTGTTGATCCGCTTGTTGAGCTCAGCCTTGAGCTAGAGGTTGTTGGTGATGATAGAGCCGAGGTAAATGAACTGACTGACCTGGGGCTTTACCTAAGGACAGTTTCTCTAAGGCCTTCTTTATTTCGGCTACAGTGGGTTTCTCGTTCAGTTCGGCCATGAGAGAGAGATATTCAATGGCGTTAAGGGCATGATTGGTCACGTGGTTCTCTCTGGAGTACAGTTCAGAGTAGTATTCCACCCAACGCTCCATCTGCTTGCCCTTGTTGTGGATGGTATCGCATGTGGCAGACTGCAGTGGTGCTGTCACTTTCTTCGTGGGGCCATTTGCTTTCTTTATGCCATCATACATGGCTCTGATGTTTCCGATATTTGCCGATGACCGGATGCTCTGACAGAGCTGAATCCAGTATTCATTGGCACACTGCCGTGCTAATCTCTGCATCTTGCTTCTGGTAGACCTGTATGCCTGTAGTGTCTTCTGGCAGGGGATCGCTTGTATTGCAGGTGAGCACTGCGACTCTCTTCTATGGCTGGCATGAGTATGGCATGAGTATGGCGGAGTTCGCCTCAAACCAGTCATTGTTCTTTGATTGCTTCTTACCAAAGATCCATGTGGCTGTGATGTACACAGTCTCTCTGATGTGATCCCATCGTTCTTTGGCACTGCCGTTGGGGGGTCCTGAATCAAACGTCATGGAAAGGGCATAGGTGAATTCCTCATCCTTGTCTGGATATGATGCTTTGCTCACATCAATGCGTGGTTTACCATCTTGCCTTGAGCGGTGGATCTGAAGCAGCTGAAGCTTCATTTTTCAGCACACCAGTGAGTGGTCAGTGTCGCAGTCAGCACTGTGGATGGTACGGGTAAGAACCACACCCTTCATGGCTGACCGTCTTGTAATGATCAAGTCCAGCTGGTGCCAGTGTTTAGACCGGGGATGCCTTCAAGTCACTTTGTGCTGTGGCTTTGTCTGAAAGAATGAATTAGTGATGCTGAGGTCGTGGTACGAGCACATCCCTAGAAGGCGCTGCCCATTCTCATTTATCTTCCCAACGCCAAACTTGCCAAGACATTAGGGTCAAGGTCATGGTCGGCACCCACCATAGCGTTGAAGTCGTTTGTGGTGTGTAGGCGGATAGATAGCAGTCTTCCATTTCCTTGTTGGCAAGGTTCTGTCATCCCCATTAGAATGTTCCTGACAGCGAATCCATCATCAATCTATCTTGCTTCGAAGGTGCTCTTTCCTTGCCAGAATAATGTGTAGCTCTTTTCTCTGAGGGACCCGGAATATGGTCGTCGTGTCTTCTGTGGTGAGGCGATGTCGACCTGGAGTCTTGCAAGTTCGTCGTTGATGACTGAAGTCTTTCGAACATCGCTGATTGTATGGAGATCATCTGAAAGCCCAGACACCATGGTCCAGACATTCCAGGTACGTAGCTTGAGGACTGGAGGTTTCCTTATTGGTTTTCTTTTGTTATTTCTTGGTGCAGTAGTTGCAGTCCGCTTGTCAGGTACTCACGTACTTTAAGTCTTATGCACCTAGCAAGGCAGGCGAACTTTGGCGAGACGGCACCTTATTGGCTGGGGGCTGCTCAGTTTGAGGCGGGCGGTAGCTGTCAAGTGCAACCTGTTGGTCTCTCTTACCATCAGAAGCAACCACTGGCGGTGACTTATAAACTGCTGCTTTCCGTGTTGTGTCGACTCTGCGGAGCGAAGCTGGAGTGTCCTCTCCAGGGCGCAAGCATGGACAGGGTGATATGAAGAATCAACTGTTGCCAATGCAGCTGCTCCCTCCTCTCCACGCAGCTGATGGATCCAAGGGAAAGGACAAGCCGATACGTCATGGCAACAGATGGATCGCAGGAGTTGCCGAGATAACACTGAAATCAATGCCAATTCGCCTTAGGGACTCCGTCTCCAGATTTTCTGTTGGGGTTAACTTCCTTAGCCTTTTCCATGAGAGGGGTATAGTCGCAAGGCAATGAAGGTTTGAAATCGAAGTTTACCTTCTCCTAGGTGGGCGACCACCCAAGGTTAACGAGCGCCATTTGCCCGAAGCATTTGGTTTTGAGGCGCCAGAAATTCGCCTGTTATCCCCTCTCCAAACAGTTTAAACAGGTTCCGCCACTCCTATAGGCCAGGAGATGTATTTGACTGTCAGAGGCACTATCAGACGCATTCCATTGGGAGATTTCCAAGGGAAGTGGATGCTTATCTCCCACATCCGTCCCCGGCGATGACAACCCTTGATATGCAATTGATAAAGACAAATGAATGTTTTGAAAATAGTATTAACAAAAATTACAATATATTGAGCTTAGGTTTAATAGAAGGTCGTACGACAAAAGTTGGTGGAGAGTATAGGGGGAAAAAGACAGACCATTTTTGTCACTTGGAAGAAAATCATTATATTAACAAATTAAATAACATAGGGTAAATCTAAGTCGTTGCAAATAATCACCAATCAATTTAAAATTTCGAATGAAGTATAAAATCTCTCTGATATATTACTCCGTAGATAAAATAAGTGACATAAAACTAGATGACATGCTTGGAAGATTGGAGGTTCCTACATTGACTCATGATGAAGAAAAGAAAAATACAGGACGAATTAGGTGGTTTGGAAGTTTCAAAATGCATAAAAATCATGAGTAACGGTAAGCGTCCAGGAAGTAACGGATTCTCTTTTGAATTCTTTATTAGCAGGATTTATAACAGGTTTTGATAAATTGAACAAATCATGGATTTAAGCAAGGAATGTTAATGGATTATGCAAACAGGGAATCTTTATTAATTGGAAACCGTTGGATTAAGAAATAGTTTGTTGGCCTTTCATACTCTGTTGAACTCTGTTTTTGTATACCTGAGTTACAAAACCTTTCTCGATCACCTTCTCCCTTTTTATGTTCAGTGTGAAAACACCATTCAAGCTAAGCTAATTTTTGGAGAACAGAGAGCAAGATTAATAAATTTATATTGAATGCTATGTCGGTAATTCTATTTCTCATATTGAAGTAATGAAAGAACCGAATTCCATCTTTATATTTGTTATTATCTGTTTGTGCAAATAATTATGAAGCAATTGTATCGTACTTCAACAAACATTGTTTCATTTTCTTGTCATGGATACCACTTACTATCATTTCGGAGGTTTTTGAGCAAATGAATAAGGTTTACAATGACTTGCTGGAATCGAAATGTCTAATGATATTATGACCCCTTGCAATACACCGTACCAATATTATGACGAGTGTTTTGTGCCATGATTGTAATGTTCTCAATTTATTATTCGCAAATGCATTTTTGGCCATACATAATGAGGTAACCACAGATCTGTGTATCTCATAACAGTTGCATAGTCATTAAGTTTTAAACGTTTCGCTCTTCCATATAAATAGTGCTGCCTTTCACAGGTACGGAATTAAAATTACGTACTGAAGCGTTATTAAAATCCACATTTAAATTTGTATTAAGCGGAAGCTGAAACCAGCACAGAGCAATCCAAATACTCAGACCAAGCTTTCAAAAATGCTTTCATGTTTAAAACTCCAAAATAAAGCACAGTGTAGCTACAAAACATTCACACCAACACCCATCCCAACTTTAACAAAAAAGCCGTGTCTTTGTCTGTTCATAAGAAGGCTGACACAAACTATTCAGCCTGTGCTTTTTTGAAGTTTTAACTTATTTTCGGGGTGAATAGATGCACAGGTACTTTGGGTAGATACATCGGGATCAGTAGATACATAGTGATTTACAATATCATTCAAGTCTTTTTAAATTCAGAATAAAAAATTCTTTTCATTTCATCCTTCGTTCAAATACTCCTTATAAGTCTCATTGTTTTACTGAACATGACTATTAGTTATATTTCCTCTAAGCATTAGTCATGCAACTGCCATTCGTCTCTGTGGACACCACTCGAATTATCTGGCTTAACTTCATTAAATTTAAGAGTAATACATTTTGCACCACAAACAGCTGTTAATATACATCCTGACATAGTTTTCTTTGCGATTAAAACAATTGAATAAAACACTATTTTATTACAGATAGTACGTACGTTACTTTTCAGTGTAAGCATCGTCAGCTCTCGCCTGGTGTTTCTTAGAGTGAACGTGTTTTTTAAAACAACCTGTAGTCAGTAAGTAAAAATATTTTGTTTATTTGTAATCCACTTAAATCAAATTAATATTAACGCTTTGGATCGTAAAGTTTCAGCACGCAAATGAAGAAAATTGTTATATGCCTGATTTTATTTTTATTTGAATGACGTTTTCATCTCATAAATATATTATAATTAATTTAGTTCTCGAAACCATGATAGATCATACTTAAATCGATACATTTAACAAATATCCTGAATATATTAGCATCTCTGAAAACGCCCAGCAATCTTTCTAACACTTGGATTCGTGGATTCATTAGTAATAGTTGTTTTTCTTGTGCAATTGATATTATGACTTTTATTCACACCTAATTCAAAAACAAAAGATCTAATTGGCTTCGTACATAAATCAATATGCATACTTTCGGTTTTGTTTTCAAACTCCTTTATTACTATTGGTTTTCTAAAGCATAAAGAGCCAAACATTCAGTGATATAATCTATGTACTGGAAAGCTAAAAGCATTTTGAACTGTATTAGTATCACTTCTTACCATATTTGCTGTGTTCAGTTTAGTTTTTATGTCTGTGTTTGTATCGGTTTTAGTTATGCCAGTTTTACCACCTAATCAGTCTTTAAAACTTTATTAATTTTGCATACATCAGTCTTAGAGGTAAACCTGTACCAAATCATTTTAATCTTTCTTCATTAGCTTAGTATTTTATTTGATTCATCCATCTGCACTGGATCCCGCCAATATTATCATTTCTCGATTCACATAATCTTTTGTTTCTGTTTGAGAGTGCTTAATCGCAGCAGGTACAACATTGCAAAATGCAACACACGTGACGAATCAGCAAAAAATAAACCGCGAGTTGTTTACATTGCCTTTATCTTGCATTCATACACATTTTCTTTGGATAGTCCTCGGACTCGATCTATTTAATAATTGCTTCTAAATCATGTTTGCTTTGCGTAACTCAGAGAGAGTTTTCTTTTGTTCCCAGTTAGTATGTTGTTCGGGTTAGTCTTTTGTATGCTACAATTATTTATTCGATTTTAAATTTCTTTGTAGTTTCGTTGGAGTTCACTTATAACGTTTCTCGGTAACTATTCACACAGTAATTGAAAATTGCTGACACGTCATTCGACAAAGCATCTATCAAATTATTTCTTTTTTATTTGTTCAGTACGTTGTAAATATGTGAGTTGTGTTTGTTCCGGTGTGCATTAATAATATATTCGTGGTCACTATTTACATTCATTCCCTCTTTCAGTATTTTCATAAAGATTTCGAGGCTGTAAAAATCACCATAATTTTTAAACACTTGTTCTTTCGTTCTTGCTTTGTGTTCTCTTCAAAGAGAACGATCGCCTATTACATCTAGACCATCGTCACCATTGGTTAAAAATTTTCTCGAGCGATTCTGCAGCACAACCCTGTAGGCATACAGTTTATTGCGAAACATTTATAAAGCGAAAATTTAAAAAACCTTACAGGTTGTGACTCATTTAAAGGATAATGACATTATAGATTTTGCTTTCAATTTATATTTTTTGAATTGTATGTTTCAAATTGATCCTTCTTTATAACGCTTCCCGAGATATTTCACCCGTTTCCTCTCGTCCCATTTATTGTTTTAATTGCTTAATATGATATCTTACGGCATGTTGGTTCTCTTTTTTGTTGGATTATTTGTATTGTTCTGTATTTATTGTTCTGGTTGATAATTAAAATCAACACCTTATGGTTAGTTTCATTCTCACTGGTCGGCCTGTTTATTGTTTTGTGGATACTGTTCACATTGCAAGTTGCAAATTAAAATCCAAATGACCAGCTACACTGGTGACTATTTATAACCCGAGTAACTGAATCAATTTCTATACCAGAGGCCACCCAAGCTAAGCCAGTGTATTCTACTTTGCATATGTCACTCAAGCGATTTTGTTAACTAAATTATTGGAAGTCTGGGTTTATTTTACTTTGCTCTGGACGGACAAGCCTTATTGCTAGAGGCCAAAGGCAGCGTAGGATGTAACTGTGGATTCCTTGATGAATTTCTAGTTACTTTATCTACGTGAGAAAGATATCATGGTTTCTTTTACTAGTAACTTGTTTCTCTGATATTGTAAACATTTTAAGTTGTTCGGTCGTATTTTACCTTGCAATATTTCATGCAACTATACGTTAGTTGATGCTAAACAATGTCTTTTGACTTGTTTTTTAAAACAGAAACATAGTTGTCATTTGGACAATACGCAGGCATACAGTGAACCGAAAAAGACAGGTAAATGTTGCATATTCGGCATAATCATTCTTCTCGGCATTCTATTTACTCCCGATATTTTGTTTTCTCTTTCAAACGGATGTATAATCAAACTTTATTCAATTCATATACAGGCTTCCCAACTTTAACTACAAACGTCTATGAGGTATCCCATATATATTGAATGAAATCTAATTATCTGTCACTTAATTTGTAAATTGTTGAAAGTCGCGATTGGTAATAAAACATTTCGCATTAGAAGTTACAATAGCTGACAATGATTTGGAATTGTAGCAGTAGTTGAGATGAGAAATGTTTCATATCCCTTCTTTATTTTGTATTCATGCATCTTCTCCAACGTTTTTTGGGGGTAGATTGTTTTTACCATGTATCTATTTGTATGTTCGTGGAAGCTCTGTTGCATTCCTATTACATATTCTTCAGTTCATGTAGAATGGAGTTATTGATATTTTTCTAGTCGATAAGTCCAACAGCTTTTCCGATGTTGTCCTTTCTCTTTTTATCAATGTTAAAATCAATGCTTTTGAGTTAAGTATGCATTGAATGATATATATATATATATATATATATATATATATATATATATATATATATATATATATATATATATAGTACGTGATGCTTGCAATACAAGAGTAGCAACACCATTGCATAAAGGTATTCATAATATGATGATCTGGTTTTTGAAAACACCTGGACTCCGTATTGCTTTCCCAAACAACCTTGATATTGTACTTGTTTCGGAATTGGTCATTTTGTATTGGCATTAGTAATCGGAAATGCAAACACAGTTTCTGGTATAATTTGCGAAACTCGTGTAGAAATTTGGGGTCCTTGTTCGCCTTAAAATATAAAGGTTGTTGAATTATTTTAAAAGCTAGATTATAGCTGCTCATGCAAGCATTAACATCAACTTAAATTGATTTATTTGTTTTTCCCATAGTGTTTAATTTTTTTCCTATGGGTGGAATTTTATGAAGATCATAGCTTGCCATGACCTAACAGAATGTTCAAAATAACACACACACACACACACACACACACAGATATATATATATATATATATATATATATATATATATATATATATATATATATATATATATATATATATATATATATATATTTCACTAGAAATATATTAAAACGTCAACTTATTTTCTGTTTCATTTTGTGTAAACTGTATCCAAATTATAGGCTTACAGTATGTGTAGTTCTTGTATCTTTCCAGGTTTTCACTCAGAAGCTTTCTCTAGAAGCATCGTTAATGTAATTTCCCTTCCTTTCCACTCTTTAACTCCAACATTATTTGTAAAGAATATGTCTAAATATTAATATGTATTTGTTATCGACGGTTGTATATTTGTATATGCGTACATATCAACAATATGTGCTTGCAATGGATCATCCACGTGACAAATATGAACATATTTACCCGAACATATTTTTCTCATTTAATTGTGAAATGTGTAGGTAGATGGTGTTTCAAGTACTTTTTTACTCCGCATAATTGGTTCTTAAAATCGACGAAGTCCGCTGAGAGAGAAAACACGGTCTATCAGGATAGTAGTATGTATGCTTTTAAATATTGATCTTTGGCAATCATTTGAAAAGATACATGAACATTCAGATACAAAATTTGCCTAACACATTTCTTGTAGGCGTTATTAAAAAGACAAAAGGACATACATTTAAAACACAGTATTATTTTCATCAATTTGCAATGTTTCTACAGTTTTATAAAACATGTACATGATTCAGGTTATGTCAACTCTGTCCATTATCATATCTGGATCTGAAAGAGCTGCTTCATGTAGAGTCACCTAATAATGTATTAAAACTTTCTGTAAAAAAGAATATGTCTCGGATTTTTTACGAATCTTTTTACATTGACCCATTAAAGTCCATGAGATCTTCAAGTTAAACTTGTCTTTTTACATTGACCCATTAAAGTCCACGAGGTCTTAAAGTTAAACTTGTCTTTTTACATTGACCCATTAAAGTCCACGAGATCTTCAAGTTAAACTTGTCTTTTTACATTGACCCATTAAAGTCCATGAGATCTTCAAGTTAAACTTGTCTTTTTACATATACCCATTAAAGTCCACGAGGTTTTCAAGTTAAACTTGTCTTTTTACATATACCCATTAAAGTCCACGAGGTCTTCAAGATAAACTTGTCTTTTTACATATACCCATTAAAGTCCATGAGATCTTCAAGTTAAACTTGTCTTTTTACATATACCCATTAAAGTCCATGAGATCTTCAAGTTAAACTTGTCTTTTTACATTGACCCATTAAAGTCCATGAGATCTTCAAGCTAAACTCATCTTTACACATTGACCCATTAAAGTCCACGAGGTCTTCAAGTTAAACTTGTCTTTTTACATATGCACATTAAAGTTCATGAGATCTTCAAGCTAAACTTGTCTTTTTACATATACCCATTAAAGTCCATGAGATCTTCAAGTTAAACTTGTCTTTTAACATTGACCCATTGAAGTCCATGAGATCTTAAAGTTAAACTTGTCTTTTTACATATACCCATTAAAGTCCATGAGATCTTCAAGCTGAACTTGTCTTTTTACTTATACCCATTAAAGTCCACGAGGTTTTCAAGTTAAACTTGTCTTTTTGCATATACCCATTAAAGTCCACGAGGTCTTCAAGTTAAACTTGTCTTTTTACATACATCCATTAAAGTCCATGAGATCTTCAAGTTAAACTTGTCTTTTTACATTGACCCATTAAAGTCCATGAGATCTTCAAGTTAAACTTGTCTTTTTACATATACTCATTAAAGTCCACGAGGTCTTCAAGTTAAACTTGTATTTTTACATATACCCATTAAAATCCATGAGATCTTCAAGTTAAACTTGTCTTTTTACATATACCCATTAAAGTACATTAGATCTTCAAGTTAAACTTGTCTTTGTACATTGACCCATTAGAGTACACGAGGTCTTCAAGTTAAACTTGTCTTTTTACATATACCCATTAAAGTCCATGAGATCTCAAGCTAAACTTATCTTTTAACATTGACCCATTAAAGTCCATGAGATCTTCAAGTTAAACTTGTCTTTTAACATTGACACACTGAAGTCCATGAGATCTTCAAGTTAAACTTGTCTTTTTACATATACCCATTAAAGTCCATGAGATCTTCAAGCTAAACTTGTCTTTTTACATATACCCATTAAAGTCCACGAGGTTTTCAAGTTAAACTTGTCTTTTTGCATTGACGCATTAAAGTCCACGAGATCTTCAAGTTAAACTTGTCTTTTTACATTGACCCATTAAAGTACATGAGGTCTACAGGTTCAACTGTAAATTTACCCATATACAAATTTGTGTGTCTAATCCACATCAAATACTTATTTATTCCTTCCTCGTGCTGCAATGTGCTGGTCTAACCTTCTTCTTATCTTATTTGTCTTATTTATACACAACAAAAACGGTAATAGCGTGGGACTCGACCAGTCAATTTCGAGGTCGCTGAGGTTTATAAACCAAGATTCAAGAAATATCTGAAGAGGAGGTACAAGCTATTGAAATAAATGAATACTCAGAGGCTACTAAACGAAACACAAAAAATAGCATTGGCATTTTCAAATAGTAATTGTTTTTTATTTTATTATTTATTTGCTTATTTTAAGTCGTGTGGGTGTTGGTGGCATGGTGTGATTAACAGCACTTTCACAAAAATAAAAACAAAACTTTATGAGACCATTATTCAAGGATCGAATAAAGTTTTGAAATTGTAAAACTACAAGAAGAAGATAATCAGATTAATTGCATGAAATATCTTTGATGGATAGATCTTGAACATGTATAAAAACATAGTGCATACTGTGTTGACATGATAATGTTATGACGATATTCCCACCCATGCGAATCCACATCACTGAAAAATGTATATACCAATCCATAAGGTAATTCTTTTACTAAGTTAGATTATTTGGATGTGTAGTCATTCATTTCAATGAAAAAGAAATTACATAATTTTTGCGTTGCTATTCTTCTTCTCAAGAAAAGAATTTTCTGTATAAATTTGTGAAAATGTTGAAGGATATAATTACAACTGTCACCATATTACATACATAAATCAGAACCATACATATTCAATATATGTACAAATTGCAGGAAATGTTGTCTTTATAGTATTTCAAAATGATTTTGCAAAGCGTAAGAACTGTATTGCTATGAATATTTTTTTTTATTTACTTACAGCTTGGTGCATTCAAATTATTGGACATAAACTTGGCTTCAACATAATCACGTCAGACAAGCTGAGTGGCCACTGACAAAGGTTCTACGCTGGGGCCCAACCCAGTTTTTTTATCATCCAGGGTCACAGAAACGCCAGCTAATCAGTCGCAAGAATATCACCATAATTCCTTGAAAAATGTTCTTGCAGCCATAAACAAATACTTGAAGGACATTATTAAAGAAATTGACATTGTCAAGGACAAAGAGTTCACAAATTCTAATTCAATGTTAAATGCAAAACTAAAATTGAAGTTAAAATCAGGTGTTTCAAGGCTAACCCAGCACTACCAAGTAATTTTACTGGAAGAATTAGGAAATATCAATGCGTATCTTAAAATATTTGACACTGTTGCCTTTCGATTCAGAATATCGTATCTGCTGGCTATTCATTTTGTGAACAGAGGTATGGAATTTCGCCATCAACTGACCCCAACTTCCTTAAAGTTTGAAAATGATGAATCTGGCATGGAGTACATTACTTTAAATAATGAAACAGTTAACAAAAAAAACACAAAAGGTGGTGTTGATGAGCAGCTTGAAGAAACATCAGACAAAATAATGTATGCAACTGGCACAAACACTTGTCCAGTGTAATCCGTGAAAATATTTCCTTCGGAATTATGACAAGCCTCAAAAGTCTTGCTTATACAATGCAGTAAGGAATCACCAAGATCTCCTGAATTCACTGTCAAATGGTATACTTATGAACCGGTCAAACCAAAGCAATTCTCCACATTCATGCCAGACATCTGCCAGAATGCAGGAGTGCAATGCTATACTGGTCATTCACTCCATGCAACAGCAATTCAGGCCATGAGTGATGCTGGGTTTGCAACAAAAGTATTTTGTTTCTGAAAGACCACAAAGTGAGTATTTTCTAAAAGCTTGCAGTCGAAGACCTAGCACTGAATAAAACAAATCATTAGTTCAGTTTTGGAAAATATGGCTAATGATGGTCATGCACTGCCCTCATCAGACCCTAACTCCAACCCCCTTTCACTTCAAACCAAGGTCAGCAACCATTGATAAACTCTCCAATCCAAAGTTCAAACACTCTAATCACACAGTCCTTCCAGCGCTCCAATACTAAACTGTGCAACCAGACAAAACATATAGCCGGTTTTGCGAGCAAATCTACCTTTAACAACTGCCCATTCAAATTGACATTGAAATCAGATCACTGAAGGGGTCTTCTTAAGTATTAACGGTGTTGAAAATGATATTAAATAATATTCCTGTAAAAATAATCATATAATTATTACCTTTATTTTGGTATGGGATAATATCACGAAATGTGTTGAAACCACGGGTAGACATTGCGTGACATGTAAAGTATGAAGTTTCTGAATAAACCTAACTGTGGCAGTTGTCAATCTGTTCTTGTGATTATATGCAGGTTATGTACAGGTTATGTATTATGGGGCGATGTGAAGCGGCGAAATGAAAGGAAAGTAGGCGGTAGTTAAATTCGAATGCATTGTCGATTGAATACATTGTTTTGACGATAGCAAGGACGAAACTGGAATTATCAGGATTAAATGATCATGGTTGGGTATTTATCGATATGTAAATTTTACCTAATCACTCACAAATGTAACATAAAGTCCTTCAGACTTTATTTACTTTGTGAGTGATTAGGTTAAATTTTAACATCAATAAACACCCAGCCATGATCATTCAATCCTATATTATCATCATTAATGATCTTCTGAATCGCGGCAGTATATTTTATTTGAGAGCAGCACAGTAGCAGTTTAATTCTCTTTAATGCTAACGTTCAGCACAATTGGCTTTGTGTCCACCTTTATCCCGTCCATTTGTAAACTAGTGAGACTTAAAATGAATTTGAGCTTATTAGTTGTCGGATTGGCAACATTTTCAGATAGCCATATTGTATTTTAGATAAGTATTATTCACATTAATGAACAAATAATGATAAAAGAATACTTTAGTGAAAACCCCATGTTGATATAATCCTAAATTCAAGACAGCGATAATAATAGTTTAGGACTGCTGCTGAAAGGAACCATTTTCATTCAGGGCCAGCTAAACATATTCTGATAGCAATCCTATTTCGACATGACGTTTTGTTCAGGATGATATAGCAATAACAACATTTTCAAGAAGGCTGCCGTGGCAGTTATACTGGATGTCCGAACAGAACCATTTCAGTTAGAATCAACTAGAAATCATAAGAAGTCTTTTTTGTGAAAACTCCATGTTGATATGAACATGCACTGAGGACGAGCAGCGATGAAAATATTTGCAATGTGTCAGCTGTGACGAACATACTGGATGTGTTAGAGACGCCATTTTCGTTTAGGGCCATCATGACCTTGTTTATAAAGTGGCACGGTATTCCTTCAAGTAGCTCAGGAGACGAAGCGCTAAATTCTTGTGCTAACGGACGTCGGACGTGAGGTCATCCCCAAACGATCTTCTCGCAAGAACGCTTTCATCAATTACGCATTTTTGTTTACTCGAGTTGTTGTTCTAAACAATTACTTTTTTCTAGAATTCTCACATGTATACATCTACTTTTCCAGCTTGATTTTCATATGCACACTTTATTATTCCAAGTGACTCTTGATTACTCCATTCGCTTACCTCAGCTCACCATTTCACACTTGCTCAAGTTCTCCCACTCGCTTAAATTTACCTTTCTCAATCTTGATTAGTCAAACAACCTCCCAGTTACTCCGATTCTCTTCGTCTGCTTCCTCTCAGTTACTTCAATTCGTCTTTTTCTGCTTCCTCTCACTTACTCCAATTTGTCTTCTTCTGCTTCCTCTCGGTTACTATGGGTAGCAGGGGACAGTTTCGTAAATTGGCTACGGTCAGTATTATTAAAGTAATGGCTGTGGTGTGACTTGATCATCTATTATTGTTTAATAATGAAAGATATGGATATAGTTGTTAATTTGGTGTTCAGACTTGTGTTGGTCTTGAAATGTATATGAAGCATGTACACCTCTCATAGTTACTTTAAAGTATGTAGCCAGTGAAATACCAGTAGTCGACTAGGAAGAAGGGCTAGCCACATATACCAGTAAATACGTGGGCTCAGAGCAAGTAGAATATCTCAACAAAAAAACGGCTTGGATGGCAACTATTTTGTATTTATCAACCTTTTTAGTACACAATGGTTTTCAGAATTATCTCCTAGGAAAAGGGCTTGTGTCTGCACTGTCAAAGCGACCTTATGACGTGACAAATGCAGGTATTAATTTGAAATAGGGGTGTATAAACTTATGTTGCTATGAACTGCCATTGACTTCCTTGGTCAAGTGAATAATATTCTTTATGCCCTCTTTTAATATATTCACAAATATCGACCTTTTGGACATCACTTGTGTATTTTATTTTTTTATATTTTTTATACTAAGCAGGTGAATGCGGCATTAAATTAGTGCATAACAACTGTTCCTTGCACTCATAGCTAGCTTTCCATTGTGTACATTCTCTTTGGGTTTCGCCCGTTCTAACCCCATTACACCAACGTGATCTCAACTTTTTCAGCTCGCCATTGATCACTCGCGTCGACCACTACTTCTTTTTGTCAGGTACATTTTACCTTAGTCTTGAGTGATTGGCCTATCGTACTTTTCCAAGACGATATCTTTGCCATTTCTAGGATCTTGATGACATTACCAAATGAGCAGCCGTAGTGCGATTTAATGTTGTTCAAATACGGCTATAGCAATATACTTTTGAATGTGTTATTTTAATTAAATGACGAAATTACCAACGACTTCATTCATATGTGGGTCTGTGTGTGTAGAGAGAGAGAGAGAGATAGAGAGAGAGAGAGAGAGAGGGAGAGAGGAGAGAGAAAGAAAGAAAGAAGTGAGAAAGAAAGAAACATGGATGGACGGACGGACAGACATACATACAGACAGATAGATAGATAGATAGATAGATAGATAGATATATAGATAGATAGATAGGAGAGAGAGAATATTACCATTATATGAGCTGAGGTTACCATCTCTTCCAAACATCTTTGTAATTTCAAGTTCTTGTATCCAGTATGCTTCAGTTTCGCTTGCATTTAAGAATCTGTGACTACGTACGATCTGTTGGCTTGCCAAAGTCATGTTTATCTTGTTACAGGCATCTAAGCTATCCAACCATCTGTACGACTCATTCGTTATTGTAAATGAGCTGAACCCTGAAACCGGAGATTAATCTGATTTTATCCGAAATTCAACAAACAATAAAATCAAAAAAAAAAAAATCAAAGCAAAAATTTTATAATTAGAAAACATTCATATTCCTCCATAACGATTGTGTTACATGTCCAAATAAGCATGAGCTCAAGGAAGCGAGTTATTCCGAAATTAAGAAAAGAAGGAGACAAAGAGAACAGAAAGGACATAAGTAGGCAATATAAAAGGTGCCTAATTGTATTTATGAACCTGTTTTCGAAAAGTTATTTACACGACTGAACTGGCCCACCGTGGTTCCTGGAGATTGTTGGCAGTCCCCGTGTCGGGGTGGGTGCGATGTATTTTTTTCTTCACTTGCATAACGGGAGTTAAGGGAAGGGGACGGAATAAAATCATTTTGTCAATTATTTATCAGCAATATACCTCTGTCTTTCGTATGCATGTCCATACATAATGTAATATCATTGCCTAGCTAAAAGTAGATTAGTGTCTCAGTAAGTGTTCAAGATCTAGATACGCAAGCGATTAATCACATTTTGTTTTGTAAATTATGGATAATTTACATAACTGTGCCTAATGTTTGTCAGGTGGTATGCGAATACACAGAACTGAATTGTTTGGAGATGAGAGAAAATAGTTATGCAGATAGAGAGGTCTGCAGTTCAACGGTATAAAACACTATGTGGGGAATCAAGCAAGCAAGCTGTCAAGTAATTGACCAAGCAGACAGGAAATAATATTCCAGAAGGTAAAACATCGAAAAAGGAAGAAACCTAAGTCTGTACGTAGGTTGACTATTTGATACACGTGTTAGTAGGTTATCTGAATGTGATAAAACAGTAAAAAGAAATGTTATCTTCAATACCCTCCTTTTTAAAAAGATACTCTTCAATATTGGAGAACAGTTTCAATTATCTGGTAGATAGGGCTATAAAGACTTTATCGTCTTATGCATTATGTATTAGTTATTGTGTAATCTTGTTTGACAAAGTGCTGTTGTCGCGCTCTCTGACCAATTGCTTAATTGAGAGGCAAAACAAGGAAAACAAAACAAGGTTTGCATGCTTTCCATTTGCAATACTATGTTTTTATCAACCGAATCAAACGACCTTAGTTTAAATTACACATTTTTAAATAATACTATTACATCCAGTTGTATGTATTAAGCCGTGCAGCAACATTAAGGTATTTAGAACTGACTATAAATTGTAAAGTTTATATGCCATAAACCTAAATGCTGAATTTGCAATTCTTTTTTTTATTTAATCATATTTAAATTGGGCCAATACCCAAATGACATATAATTTTAGTTTATTTGCCAGGAGACTTGATATACTGCAAATTTTCTAAGAAAAAGTAACATCTATCTATTTATATATCTATAAATTTATCTGTCTATGTATCTAACCTATCTATCTGTCTACTTCTCTCTCTCTCTCTCTCTCTCTCTCTCTCTCTCTCTCTCTCTCTCTCTCTCTCTATATATATATATATATATATATATATATATATATATATATATATCAATCATCCGTCAAAATAATTATATTTTAAATTGAGGTGATATTGAGCTTTCTAAAAATAAGAAAGAAAACTACTATGAAAATAAAATGGCATTTATCTTTTTTGTCAATACTCCACGTTAACTTAACGAGGAGATATACGAGTCTTCTGAGACACAAGTTCATCCCACCCCAACCCGATAGTCTTTATAACATCTCAGGAAAAGCCGTGACTCAGTGATAAATGTGCTTGTCTCGCGACCTAACAGGTGTGGGTTCGATTTCGACCCTCAGACCAGTCTGCGTACACTGCTGTGGCATGTTCTTGGACAAGGTACTTTAATCCAAATCATCTATGTCAATTAATGTACATTAAAACATCTAACCAAACTTTTAAAATATCAAATGACTAAGTATCATATTTTGATCAACTGCTGGTCTTTCTGAAACAACTAGGTAGAAGAGAAATGTGAAATATAAAGGTATAGAAGTAGATCTCTGATCAAGTGGAGTTTCATTTTTTTAATTTTTGAATAACACTCACAAAGAGAGAGAGAGAGAGAGAGAGAGAGAGAGAGAGAGAAAAATAGCCAGACAAACAAACAGAGAGAGAGAGAGAGAGAGAGAGGAGGGGGTCTCGATAATATATATTATCAATTTCAGTGAATTCATGTGTATGTCGAAATGTATGGAACATAAAATTACACGTATAACGACGGATCATGATATAATACTAAGAATAGGAATCATACTGTTAAAGTAACGTAATTTCTTACAGTCGTTAAAACTCTTGACAGTAAACTGTTCTTATGAAACGTGGGAGCTAGTCTTCGACAATTACTTTGTTTTTCTATTTGCCTGAGTTACATCCATAGACATAGTTCACATTTTTAACACCGTGTGCACTTATTTTTATTGATCGGAGTCTTACGTAGTAAAATATAAATTGGTTTTTGTAAGTGGGTATGAGAATATGACAAAACGATGTGAACAACTGAACGATAAGGTATCTTTTGTGCAGAAAAATGGGAAAAATAGACAGACACGCAAATATACAGTAATTAGTTACGGTTAGAGTAACGTAAGTCATCAAGTGGAAAACGATCATTGTCTTATGATCACCTTTAGCACATTTTTGCCCTTATCAGGAAGCAGCAGGGAGGGCGAATCATACAAGTTTTTTTCGTGAAAAAACCATTCTATCAATAATATTTACAAAAATAACTCTTATTTTGGAAAACAAACCCTTATTTTAGTAAATATGACAATAAAGGTGTCTATTTACTAAAATAAAAGGTTTTATCATATAATCTAATCTTGGAAAACGTTATTGCGGTGATGATTTCATATCAAAACCATCGTGGATTTGCGCCCTCCCTGCTGCTCCCGACGGAAATATTTTTTAACTAAAAAACGTATCAAGTCCAACTCGATATCGTGTCCGAGGATCATGTAAATTTATTGTTACAAATCCGTGTGGGTTTGCCTGAGCACGACTGAAGAAATTTCTGAATCTATTTATGTCCATATCACCGCTGCACCAAGTCTGATGAATATTTCTCAGCGTATGTACGTCAACTCCGTTGAACACTGCAAGAATGTTACAATTGTCCCTGATCACTTTCGGAATTTGTGTATACCGTTGTGTTACATAAATGACATCTGTGTTTTTATGACGCCCACGGGAAAATATCCTGGCGGGATTTGTTTGCTTATCCAGCATGACATCATCGTACACTACTAAGTTGTTAATCGATCCATCGATGTCATCAATGCCAGGTGCATCATTGATGTCAGTTATGAATTCAACTATGCCTTCATCATTCTCACTGATTGCTTTTGCCCTCTCGTTGAAATCTTTTAACACATCATAGCATCGCTGATCGTCCGCAGATGGAGCAATCAAATATAGCTTATCCCATTTCATCCACTTCATTATCAAATTCAACAACAGCTGTGTTTTACCCGAACCTGACGGACCTATGATAATCATTCTGATCGAATTTGGTAACACACTAACATGTTTAATTGGTTCTTTTTTCTTCACCGCGGAAAAATCAGTAACTTCCATTTGTATATAACTGAATAATATTATGGATTTATATTGTGTGAAGTGCAACGCACGAACTCCCACAAATGATCTAACAACGATTACAACAAAGAATAACCGACAAGCACTTTCTGGTAGGTGTGCTCGATGTGGCACAAAAAAATTTAGATTTAAAAAAAAGGCAAGGTTTTAGCGGAGGTGACATCGCAGCCCAACTTGGAAAACTCCCTGGAACTCCTTGGGCAAAGTATCCCGGAGAAAAACATCTTCCCGGATACAACTACTGCGGTCCTGGAACCAGACTTGACATAAGACTCGACAGTGAAAATCGACCGAAACCTGGTGAGTATCCGATAAATGCTATCGATGCAGCTTGTCATGTTCATGATGTAGCTTATAAAAATCCTGATTTGCAACAACGACATATCGCAGACGTAAAATTAATTCATGCGCTAAATGCCATCAAAAATAAATCCCTCAAAGAATCACTCGCTAACTGGGTAATAAAATCCGCAATGAAATCTAAACTAGTATTAGGCGCTAGTAATTAATAACAATGCAAGCATTTCCAATGGAGGCGATTTATTATTCCCCGATCGGGTACTGGAGAGGTAACGCAGCAATTAATAAACTCGCCAAGTCAGCGTCGGTGACAAGCGAGGTTGCCAAAAATTGGCTATCGAAACAGGCAATATGGCAAATTTATTTACCACCGCCTAGTCAAATCAACTTTGCACATTTCAATGTTAGTGTGCCCAACGAAGTTCATCAGGCTGACATACTATTTCTGCCACATGATACAGTTCGTCGGAAAACATTCAAATACGCGTTAACAGTGGTTGATGTTGCAAGTAGATACAAAGAAGCAACGCCGTTGACAACAAAGACATCATCTGAAGTAGCCGATGCGTTTAAACGAATTTATCAGCGAGGACCTCTGCGATGGCCACATCTGCTGCAAGTTGATCCTGGCAAAGAATTTCAAGGTACAGTATCATCGCTGATGAAGCAACATAACGTTACCATACGACGAGGACATACTGAAATTCATCGTGATCAGGCAATCGTTGAGAGATTTAATCGAACACTCGCCGAAAGATTATTTGGATATCAATACGCGAAAGAATTTATTCAAGATGCGAGATCGCGCGAATGGGTTGCAAGATTACCAAGCGTGATAACTGTGCTAAATAACGAGATCACCCGAGCCACCAACATGAAACCTGCCATCGCGATCACAAAAAAATATATACAAATACAACGAAATAATATTTCAACACAGCCAGTGTTGGGTAATGTCACAGTTAGATATTTATACGAACCAGGCGAACTTGAAGGTGTTAAACGAAGAGCGACTGATCCCATTTGGAGTGTTACCACACATAGCATATCCACCGTGACAAGATCCACTGGCAGACCAGCAATCTACAGATTGGATTCGACTGCTCATCAACGTGGATTTACGCGCGAGCAACTTCAGGTGATTCCCGATGATACACAATTACCACCAAAATCACTAAAGTGATCCACACTTAAATAGCTGCAGCGGCGCCTCTGCGTCTATTACACTCAAGACAGGTCAACATGATATTTTCACGTGTGTGACCAAGTTTGCTATTTTTTCTATCTAACGTAATCTGTCTTGGGTCATTTTTCGGATATCGCCATAACATTACACAATTGCAATTCACGCAATGATTATTTTGTTGTTGTCGCAGCGTAATAATAAATTCAACATCCAAACCCTGATCAAATTCCCGATTATTTTTTTTGTCGCTGTGTTTGCAATCGGTTAATTTTTTTCTTATCGTGTCGTTCGTCGTTGACTCATCAACGGCTGAGGTCGTTGACGTATCTAACACAATTCGCTGCAGTTGATACATTCTTCGCACTCTTGACACAGCTAAGTAAACTAAATTTGACCACTCGATGCGATCATCAACAATCCAGACTTTTGTGTTTTCGATGGTTAATCCCTGCGCGGAGTGAATTGTCATAGCATATCCTAACATCCATGGGGATTTATTCATGCGCAGTGCAGCATCAACAACATCAACATCAACTAACACAACATCATTCAACACTAACTGCTGCTTCGTTGATTTTCCTGGAATATCAACATCGATATTTTGCAATCGTGTATCATCTGGTCTATAACATAACGGTACCGGCAACGTTGGGAATTTTTCTTGATGCAGTTGAAATAATTGCCGCTGAAGTGTGTCTCTGACTATTTTTCTACTTGCCACTATGAGATCACTTGGGTTCCATTTTTCCCAGAAGTCTCTCATGGACGTCTCAGGGATTACCTTACGCATAACTGTGCATTGAATTTTATTATTCTGCAGCCTAATCAGCTTTTTAAACATCTTTAAATTTTCATCAAGTGCTCTAACATCGTCATGTATTTCTTCGTAATAATCAACAAAATTCATCAACCAATCATGCGGAGATTCACCTGTAAACGGCGGTGTTTGTCCATGATCACCGCACATAATAACTGCAGTATTCTTCGTTATCAACCATTCAAGAATCTGCTTTAGCGTATCCAACGGTACAGTGTCTATTTCATCCCATAGGATATTTGCGGGGATATACTTTGTGCCCATTCGTTCAGGAGTCCATGTACCTCCGCTGTATTTGAAAAAACTGTGATATGTACAAGAATTAACTCCGCGTTGTTTCATCTCCCTGGCAAGTCTATGTGTGGGCGTTAACACTATCATGTCAGAATTTCGAAATAACTCAATTACTCGAGTTGTCTTAGGACAACCACCTGGTCCGTTTAGATAAACAGTTCTGTGTCTGGCAACAGGATCATACACAGATGGTAGCAACTTGTTGGAAGATATTTCAGTCATTGCTGATTCACGATAATTATCTTTAATTTCAACATCAGCTGATTCACAATATCCGTGTAATGTTTCATTTTTCACTCTCCAGCATCCCCATGATGAAGATTCCTTTACGACGCTATTTACCAGCGGTAAGTATTTGCTATCGATGTAAAATGAATCGGTTGCAACTCTTATTGCGGTATCAGGAAATCTATTTATCATATCTAGCAAATTTATAGAAACATAAGACAACATTGAAGATCTCAAATGTGTGTACTGACATGATTCTCCATCAAGGTAACTAACAATCGTGCCTAATTTTTTTCCGTTCGACAACAACGCATCTTCGCGGTGACAAAATACATCTCTTGCGGCGGCGTCAGCTATTATAAAATTCAATTCGGCGTCATCGAAAATTAATCTATTGTGATGTATTTTGTGATCATACGCTCCTCCTTGAGTAAATTTCCCTATTAATTTTCGTCCGAGATCCTTCGCTACACTTTCACTGTTTTTAAGGTAAATCTTAAGCATTTCAGGAGCTCCCGCGATGATAACATCCATGGGGGTTTCTGGACATTCTCGAGTCCATCTTTCGATAACTTCTTTTTCAGTAACAACAATTGGTGTTGGTAACCAAACTTCAGTTTGACGATTGTAACATATAATTCCTTAGCTGACCGTCAGCGATGTTAGCACGCCGCTGTCAAGCATGTATCGCAGCAACACCATGGGAACCCATTGCTTCTCTGCGAAATGTCTGCCAAACCATGCATAATTCATCGGGTGCAAATTCTCAGCAAATCGAAATGATGTCACCCGGGCGAACCCAGTCAAGTCAAAATCAGGTAGCGGTCCGTCAACGGATACTCTTGTCATCAAGTTGGTCGGATGTCCAAATCTAGTAAAATATTTATTACATTCGTCGTACCCGAGAAAGCTTCCCGGGTAACACGCAATTATATCATATCGCGATGATCATACTCGGTATTCCACAACCCGCCATGACCATATTCAACACAGCTCAGCTCAATATCCTCGAGGAAATTACCGTGAGTTGGTTTCCATGAATTTCGTTCCCTGGCTATGTGAGCAGCAACACTTGGGACAGTAAAACAGCGCGTCAGCAACTGATCGATGAAAGACTCATCAGATGAAACTGAGTATTTTTCCTGGAGTGTTTTCATTTCGTGTTGTAACGACTCAGTTCGGTATACTTCTCCGTTGGGTCTCACAAACTGATCATACTCGGAATCTTCATTACTTTTAAACAACCATACCGACACAGGATCGGTTTTGCTCGCTTCATAGATACAATCAAATATGTTTCCGTGATAATATCTCACAACACGGTCTCGCGGAAATATCCTAACTGATTCAGTCCAAGCATGACTGTTATGATCAATAATTGTTATTGGTGATCCATAACAGTTGTATTTTGATTTGTATAATTCTTCTCCGGTCAGCGATTTTACCGTTATAGGAAATCTCAATAAACGTTCTAACGCAGCAACATCCGCTATTGATGCTCCGCTATCTCTGACTCGATTAGCCCATTCTGTTATCTTGGATTTTCTCGACGGCGTTAAACCGTTGCCTCGCATTGCGTTGCTGAAATGTTCTGTCACTCGTTCGGCTACACAATTCAACGTCGACGCAGTCATTCGCATCGGGCCAAGTTTGTCAATTTTTGGTTTTTTTACAGGATGTATTCCGTAAACAATTGAAATTACAGGATACGCTCTGGCATAATATGGAATATCAATTCCAACGAGCATTCCTGGTCTGCAATTACGACTTAACAAAACTGTTTTTCCGTTGGCAAGGACAGGATCACGTTTATCACGGATAATCCATGCATCTTCGCCGGTTTCATCGACGACACCGACGATAAATTTTATCAGAATATAATATTTTTTATCATCAAGATATTTAACAATGTTGCCCGCGCGCGCATCGGTCATTGTGCCGTCGATGACATTTTCCCGGAAAAGATCTTCAAAGATATCTTCGGAACTCTCACGGATAATTTTATACGTCGAGAATACGTGACTTGCACCATCATCACGAAATTCCTGTTTCGCGCGTCCGATGATGCTATTCTGCGTTGTTAAATCCTTTCGTTGCGCATCGGCGGTTAATCTATCAAAATCAAATCTTCCCCCGGCTGGTCTTATCGATGACAATCTGTCAAATTCTTCCATATATAACATTAGGACAAATATGTTTAATTAAAAAAAAAAAATTAAATATATGCCTGAAAACTATTGCAAGTGGAGAATCGCAGGGACTAAACAATGTTGCCAGCGAAGATGCATCAATGAATATTGTGCATCTCATAATCAAAATTTCAAGCGAGGATCCAACGGTGGAGTTACTTGTATGGTATGCGGTGTTGCAATCCTTGGAAAAACAAAAATATGTTCAGATTGTGGCGGTAAGAGATTTCGTGAACTTGCCAGGTATTATCGACGCAAGAATGGCACCACACTGACCGAACAACAATATCTTACACGAACCAATAGACTCGCTGAAACATCTCCCGCTGATTTTTGTTTAAGTGACAATGAATTAGAAACAAAAAAGATATAAGTATATGAACGACAAAACCATTGCGCTGTTGTCTGCGGAACTTGATTTACTTAAAAAATTTACCACATCAAGTGAAATTTTCAGCTCAACATGGCTGAACAACGAATATGGCAAAGTCATTGATGCTCGTGCACAAGGTTATCGAACTCACAAGAATGAATACCGGATAATGAAAATTCTCAATGAAGAACTTAGGACTAAAATTGTTTATCAGCACCGAGACAACATTGCGTTGTTCGTGCCAATAGCTTGCACGATAAAGAAAATTCTTGATGAAGTCGGTAAAACATTTGAACAGGAAAAAATGTCAAAGACTCTTTCTGAACAGCTCGATAAACTGCTTCTCGATAATTAATTATCGGATAATTAATTATCGGATAATTGATTATCGCCGGTAACAATTTCCCGATAATAATTTCCCGATAATAATTTCCAGATAACAATTATCGGATAACGATTATCGGCGATAAAAGTCAGTGTTTTTCATCGAAATATTTTTTTCATGCCATTTTTCATCGACGTAAAAAATTATCGCGGTAATTATCGCGGTAATTATTTTCCCGGAAATTATTTTCCGGAAATAAAATAATGAAGATTACTCTGTCGCCGACGCAGATCGAACAAATTCAACTTCAACGAAATGTTACTCCGATCGCTGAACTTGCAAAGCAGTTCCACATCGGATACAACAGAATATACCAGATATGGAAACAGGCCGATCCTGATTCTATCAGACCAAAGATATCAACGAAACCCAATCCCGAGATAGCATCGTTGACACGTCAGCGAGATGCCGCAGAAGGAAAATGTCGTCGTCTGCAACAACAACAACAACAGTTGAACGACGCCTATAACAAGCTCGTCATGGATGACGTGATCTCGCGAAACGGAAAAGGAAAAAACAAAGAAATACAGCGTCGCATACACAACTTCCAAAACTTTGCCTTCCTGGACAACGAGCTGTCAAATATGTATCATGGTCTGCATGATTTTATCAATGTATTTAAGTGCGTCAGCGGCATAACGCGGCTGAGGAATTTCAGATTCTTCGCATCGATAACACTCTTGATAATCTTCGTCACCGCGCCAATCACACCTATACATGATTCTGAAGAAAAATGAATCTTCATCGTCTTCGAATTCGCACAGGCAACCAGAACAATCCATGAATAAATCGCCGCGTTTTGGATCTAACCTGGTTAGCATCGACGACGACGAGTCGGAATCGTAGTCGGAATCGTAATAGAAATCATCATCATACTTGAACTTGTCAAAAACTGATTTGTATTCGGAAATCACTGATATGTGCCAACCACAACCACCGCATGGAAAATCATCAACATAAGAGAATCTCATTATATGCTTGTGTTTTGTTTAATTGTTGTATTATTTGTCGAACATACGTCAATGGCATCTTTCCGCGACAACATCGCGAAATGATATCCTTGTCGGCGAAGATAGCACAGATCTGTATCTGTCAGCGGCATTGTTACGTCGTCGCCAACAGTTACACGTACACATACATGTTTGTCATCGCTGACGCATGCACGGCGAACTGCATCAATGAAAGCTTGTTTATCTTCAACGTGTACTGGATGTGCTGCTTTCATTATATGTTATACTTATGTCTAATTGTGATATTTAGGAATCTCTCCGCCTGCAAGAACTTCATCCAGCTGCGGTCGTGTCAAACATGAATGTGCATAATTTAACATTCATCATCGCTGAAGAACACGTAAATGTAATCGCGGTCACGCAACCGTGCGACATCGTCAACACTTAGCAACATTACATCGTTGCCGTCGCGACGACACCGTATCCTGGTTTGTCCTAGCCGGTGATGAAATGGTGCAGCAAATGCGGCTCTGATTGCATCGGCAAATCCTTTTCGGTCATATACATGCACGCGAACATGCTGGTAGCGTCCTGGGACTTTCGTGGAACTATTTTCAGTCATTATATGTATTTTTTTATTTAATATAATTTATCACGACGGTGCTGTCGCTGATGGTAATGGCGTTTCCCACCGGGCTATCATCGGAATCGCTTTGTGATTCCCAATCACTGTCGGAATCGCTTTGTGATTCACAATCACTGACAATAAAATCACTATCAGAATCAATTTGTGTTTCAACGCTGTCTGAATCACTGACTGAATCAGAATCGCTGTCGTAATTCGAGGATTTCAGTGACATTATTATGATATGATATCGCTAATTGAAAGATTTCACCAGCAGGTTTACACTGATAGTCTCGTCACGTAGGTCCAAAAGTCTACCCTGCTGGTCAGTGACTTTAAAATTTATCCTTGTCAGCGTAGGGTTATGACACCGCAGAAATACAGGATTGATTGGTTCTTGCACAATCAAAAATCCAGGTGGTTCTCTAGGAGTAAATGAATACAGTATAAACCCTTGCTGGGCTTGATTCGATGTTGTCGTGGTTACGCTGTAGCTGCCATCGATTACATCACATACAAGATTGACCGCGATGATGTCAGTGATATTTACTATGCCTGGAGAAATGTGTCTGCTATCGCTCGCTGGGGAATTATTGTGTGTTAAGATAGTTGGCGGTGGTAATATTCGCTTGTGCGCGTCAAGAATATCCGGGAAGTATTCATCGACGATATCAGTGACTGATTTTCGTAGCGTGGCCGGGGAAACGTATCCTGGAAATTTATAATACGGTAGCTCAGCATCGGTCAGCGAGAACATACCTAGAAATAGTTCTCTATAGAGGGGGTAACTGTTATGTACTATTTGAATCATTCGCTGGTTATAATATTCCATATCTGCGGCAATCTGATTTAATATCTCAATTTGTTTAATAATTTCTTTGCGTGAGCCTGTTATATAGGAAATGTGTACATTTCCAAGATGTTCTTGGAGTCGGTACCGTAGATGCGCTAGTTGTGCTCGGTGAAACACATTAGCAATTTTAAAAAATTCAGTAGCAATGCTTAGACGAATAATAATTAACATCGGCTCCCCCCCCCCCCATCCGGAGGTGTGTGAAAAAGTTGCCACTCAATATCGGTGTTATCATTACGGGTGGTCATGTTGTTAAGCAACGATGGTTTTTTTTATATCATCCAGGAGTTCTTTATATGGCGGTGTAATACCATGATATGACTGCGCGTCACTTATGTAATCAGACTTTTCGGGTGTAGGTAGTGTCGGCGGTATCGGCGCTGTCGGTGGTGGATTTTCTGGCCATCCTAGCACGGTTCTGATTGAACTGTTATATATATCAACGGCGTACCCGGGTGTTGAGATTTCAATGATCGTGGACAGCGTTGGCTTGTGTGCTGATATGCTGATCTTTGATTCTTTTCCAGTGATACGTTTCATTTGTCGCTGTATTTCTTTGTTGATTTCTTCTATCTGATAACTCCCAGTAGGTAACGTGATAATGTCCCAGTCTGGGGTTCCATCGTCGTTGTTTTTATACGAAAATACAAATGAATTATTCGGCGATTGTCCGTGAAATGATGTCGACCTGATATTGGGCTAACTGTGATATACTCGTAATTGTGCCAGCGCTATTTCGGTGACTGGAATTGCAGCTGGAAAATTAATATTAAATTCTGGTTGCGTCGAGGATATTGATATCATTGTGGTCCTTACCGGAGTTGTATTTGACGCTACCAGCTGAAGTAATTCGTTCGGTGTTGACATGATTGCTATTTGTTTTGTTAGTTTTCAAATCGGAATTGAAATTATATGTGTCGGACATCAGTTTAAACTCAGAATCTGATATTGTTGTATCGTCAAGGCTGGATGATATCAGCGATGACAGTTTCTTGTACGCGACCGTGGCTGCGTACAACGCCGTCGTGTAGTTGTGCAATTTCGTGTTTGTGCATGATCCTGCAATTGTAGTTGCCGTGGAAACACAGATCGTGGCGGTGATTACCGCGGTCACCGGAGTTACCGCTGACAGCACAACACCGGTAGATGCTACCACGGCAGATACCGAATAAACCAACACGTCTAACACGGCAACTCGTCTACGGTATTTTTTTACCTTCGACTGGTACTTGCCGATGACAGTTTTTAACTCAGATTGCCATTCGCGTACCTGATCATACCGGTATTGTTGAGCATCTAATGTTGTCGTTGATGCTGATTTCATTTTTATTTTCAATTACGCGGTAACCAATTGAGGCATTTCTGCGACGAATTCCAAACACCACCAGTAAGATGTTGCGGTTAATTTCTTATCTGCGGCTTCAAGTATAAATATTTCTTCGGTTCCGCTGTTTAATAACACAGTTACAACCCCGGAATACTTATCGGTGGAATGTCTCCAGGGAAACGTTGTGAAGATTTCAAACTTAGCGGCGGAAAACACAGACAACCTGTACACGCCGGTGGCTGTTGCTGTATATTTGATAGTATTATTTTGTCGGGACCATGTTGCAAATCCCGATGATACCGTGAATACGATGTTGGTGATATGCCCGGGAGTAACTCCAGTGGGGACTTTAATCAGATTGGTTTTGTTAACGATCTCAGGAATTCCCGCTACGATGTTTTGCTGTGTTTGTTTGATCGTGTTAATGTTATTTTCTACTATCTGAATTTGATCTGAAAAACTTTTTTCTGTTCTGACTACACCTAACCGGGTATTAATCTTGTTGACGTCGCTGGCGTTAGCGGTAAAATTTGATATGATTTCAGAAAGTTTCATGTCGATGACCGGAGGAACCCCAAAGAACTTATCCGTGGCATCATCAGTTTTTGCGAAGTTTCTTCGAAGTCTTGTAAACGCGCCCACGTGAACATCATACTCTGCCCGCAACGTGGCTAGTTTACCGTCAATGACGTCTACGTATTTTTTGTTGGTGGTATCTTCGGGGCCTTCCGGATCTTTTAACACAGTTATTTTGTTACCGTTCATGCTGAGTTCACCTGTCATTGTATCACCGGTCTTTGCTACATGTCTTTCTGCAGCCTTCTGTGCATCATCTCGAAGCGCCGCGATTGATATCGACGAATCTCTGATTCTGCCGCTGTCAGTGAATACAACAATGTTGTCCGTGGTAGCTCCAATAACCCTGCGAATTATGTCATTCCACTTAATGTTACTGGTTTTTAGTTTGCCGTGCCTATCCTGAAAAATAACAACCTCATTTGGGTCTATCCCGGTTAACGTTAGCAGGTTATCAATTTCATCTTTGGTCGCATACTTCGATAAATCGATATCTTCTTTTTTTTCCTTGGTTCTGCTTGATCTTCCGTAAATATCAACCATTATCAATTATGATGTTATTTAAATTTGAAAATCACATCTGTGATTGGAAAAATCATTGATTTTCCAGCGTGTATTCATGCACGACTTTGTGAGGAGGACTCTCTGATTTTGAGATCGCATCAAGAACATTTAATACTTCACGGCCGCATATCGGAGGATCGGTTAGTGTTTGTGTTGGCAGCGTTGACTGCCAAACTGGAATGTTGGAAAATCTTTTTATGTACCTGAAAAACTCAACTGGCGGTGCTAGCCCGTACGAATCGAAATAGATAATTCCACGTGGATCGATCGCGTAAGCAACCCAATGAGTTCCAGGACCTTCTCGGTTGTCGAGATTAATAATACCTGTTTCTGTGCTCGCCGGTCGTGCTGGTAATTCATCTCGCATAAATACACCTCTGAAATTCTTTATACGTAACCGCGCAACAGCATCAAGTAAATCAAAATTGCTTGCTGGAAGCGTTTTTAAAACCGTTTTGGGTACCATGACGGAGGAGTTCCTGGGAGTCTGAGACCGCGACCTGTTTTTTTATAACCTGATCCTGTTTGTGGTTGTCTTGATGCTAATGCTCTTGCTATAGCTGATGCTGCTGCTGCTCTTACTTTACTTGCTAGAGCTGGTCCAAAATTTCTAGATGTTGGGATACTAGATTGTTGAAATGCTCTAGCAGCAAGCAATGGTCCCGCTAGGAGTGGTGCTATCATTTGTTTTATATTTCCTCCTTGTTTGTTATATCCTTTTCCAACTGCTTTCTTAAGGGCCATTCCTGCTGCGGTTCCAACTGCTCCTAACGCTGCTGCCTTTGCTGCTGCGGCTGCTGCTGGTGCTAGTGTTGCGGCAAGTATTGGAATAAATGGAAATATTCCACCGGACTTAACCATGTCACGGACAGCTGTGGCAGTAAAATCAAGTCTGATTCCGCTTCCTGATGCTCTTGCCTTGTTAATTTGATTAAGCTGTGTTTGAGTAACCGATAACTTATTTTGACCACCACTAAGTTGTCCGTGTTTAAGTGTTATTGACGTTCCTGACGCTGATGCTTGCTTTGATTTTAGTTTGTTGATCTGACCAGGGGTCAGAGCGACGTTAGCGTGATGATATGACATTTTATTTATCAGAGATTGATCTAATTGACATGTTTTCGAAAACTATAAGTTTTTGGGAAACCTATAGATTTTCCACGGGAGCATCGATGACTCTCATTCTGCCATCAGTACCTTCAAGCAACATTGCTTTATCGGAAAGTATGACCGCGACGGCTCTGTAATCAGCTATAGCTCCTCTATTCACGGTAGCCCTGAAGTGAATATCAACGACAGACTGTCTGGTTAAATCAAGATGCTCCAGCGAGAAGTAATAGATTGGATAATGAGATATAAAATCCAACTGTGATATTTGCAAACCAGTGTCGATATTTAGATCACGCGCTAGATACTTTGTCAATCGGTGATATGCACGTGCAACATGGTTGTTAGCAAAATTTAATTGTATATTTTCAGCTGGTTCTTGATGCCCGTTTATTTTCAGAGAAACGTCAGTGACACCAAGTTGATCAAATATCATATGCGAATGTGTTTGATTACCTACTCGTGTATTATCCTGAAAAGCAATGAAAATATGTCGCGGCGCGGCAACCCCCTGCTGTGTTGCTATATTCCACGTGAATAAACCATTGATGTTACTTTGAATACTATCTGTGGTTGTTGTAAGCCACGATAGCAGCGTGTTGCCACCTTGATCCATGAAAGAAAGCAGTCGCTGTTCTTGGGCAATTGCAGGGGACAGCACTGGCATCCACAGTGATAGTTTTGTTATGTTTACCTTACCAGCATCACCTATAGGTCGCCATAGCGCATCATTGTCGTCGCCTTTTCTAACAAGCACGACTGTATGTTTAGCTCCGAAAATTACCTTTCTGACACCCCGGCAAAATCCAAAGATATGAGACAGCGGAATTGCACATGAAAAATTTCTGCGATTACCTACTAGCGTTTGTCTGCGTGTAGCGAAACCTAAATTAAATTCTGTATTAGCACCATGAACCACCGGATTCACATCAACGTCAGCGTTGGCGGCAAAGTTTCTTGGTCGTCTAATATTATACTGATCACTGTTAGGAAAATTAGAAGTGTCCTTGGCAAACATCATTGATGGACCAGATGATCTTGTATAATCATCAGAATATCTTGCCAGACCAATTATTGTTGTAGCAACATCGACATTATTCTGAATCGCTTCGATATTTTTTCCATCAATCATATAAATAGCGCTACTAAACAGCGCCATAATTCCATTGTTGACAAAACCGATTTTAACATCAGGTCCGTATTCTGTGTCATTGTCTCTTATAATTTCACCTTCTACCTCAATAAATGCTTCAGCAGGCAGGAAATATCTACTTGTATCCTGAACCTGAAGTTCAATTCGTCCTTTTCTGTTTGGATCTCGTGCGTCATACGAATAATACTGATAATCACGCACTGATTCATTTTTAGAGGCTGGCTCGTCTATGTCGAATGCTGTGTCGGATTCCTGTTTGAACATTTTATTGTAAAAGTTATCGTCTAAAACGAAGACCACTTCCCGCGACCAAACTCGTATTTATTTGTTCAGGAATTTCGTTGACTAGCGCGGCTAGCTTTTGATTTGCAGCTTCGTTTATTACTTTACTGACATTTGCTGGCATGTCTGCGTTTGATGGTAGCGCTACCGGTGGAGGTTTTTTCTGCGTACCAGTCGTGCTAGTCTGCCCTTGACTGCCGTGAATGCTTTACCGGCAGCGCTACCAACAGCGGCAATAGCTTTATCTTTAACAACATCAATGGCTTTCATGCCTAATTGTTTTACGATCGGTATTGCTTTAGGTGCCACTCCAGCAAAGAAACTCGTAACAACATCACCGAAACCGTTTCCATAAGTCATCCTGTATACGGGTAGTCGTGAATTTATCACTCTGACCATGACTGGTCTACGTTGAGAATTGTGTACTATCATTTATTTATTTATTATTTCTCTAATCGTCGATGAGCTCGTCAATAAGTTCTCGATAGATGTGAGTATCCATGATGCCGCCGCGAAATAGTCGCTGACAGATATCAGCCGCTTCATTAATTATTTCCGGAGAGTTATTTCCAGCTCGTTTTCCTCCGATGAGAACTTCTAGCCGTGATACATCATTGATGATATTATCAGGACAAATATTTAAACCCTTTCCAGTTTTTGTTTGTTGTTCTACAATTCTTGGAGCTAAAACATCTTGCGGTAAACTTTCAGGAGATGTTGTTAAACCAATTATCGGCGACCTAGTTGGCTCGGATTTTTGACGACGTGGACTTTGTTCAGATGCAACCTCATATTCACTTAACGGGACCAGGTCAGTATCTGCTATCCTCTGCCGTTGTTGTTGTAAAGATGAAGAAGGTTTCTGCTGGGACGATTCTAGTTGTTTTACCTGTTCGGTATAAACTCTTTTTACTTCTTCAAGGAGACCTCTGTATTCTAAATCATCATCTCTGGCTTGTTTTTTGTTTTTATATATATACGATATATCCATTTAATAAAATTATCATCATTCACGTTTTCAAAACCGGGTTTTAAGATACTAGATTTATTAAACATACCAATTAATATTTTTCTGGGCAATTCTTCTCTTGGAGTATTTTTAATATCTTCAGCAAAACCCTCCCTAAATTTTGCAATCAGTCCAATATTTTCCTTTATTGGTTTGGACGCGAGTTCAGCACGAATTTGTCCAATACCTTCAAGTATTTCTTTGCCGACGGGCGGAGGTTGAGCTGCAGCTATACCAGCTGGAAGCCCTCGTAAAATCTTTTTTGTTTGTTTGGTTCTTCTAGCAATCTTTTCAGTTTGCTCAGCGGTTTGTTTTAGCGTTGGAAGAATACCCTTTCTTCGTTCCTCCTCCTCTTTGATATCATCCTTTGGTTCTCCTAGTAAAGCTCTTTCTGTGACCACCGCAGCCTTTTCAGTAGCTGTTGTAACAGGTTTAAATAATTCTTCTGCACCTGTTGCAAATTCAACTTGTGCTTGCTGCCGTGCTTGTAATTTTTGTCTTACACTGTCTCGCACAGGAACAAATTTTTTTATTGCTTCTAGTCGCTCTCGAGCCAGTCTAGCAGAATGTGCTTCTCCAATGTTGGCCATTATTGTTAACTTAAATTTTTAATTATACTGATAAACTTTTTAGTTAAAAAATATTTCCGTCGGGAGCAGCAGGGAGGGCGCAAATCCACGATGGTTTTGACATGAAATCATCACCGCAATAACGTTTTCCAAGATTAGATTATATGATAAAACCTTTTATTTTAGTAAATAGACACCTTTATTGTCATATTTACTAAAATAAGGGTTTGTTTTCCAAAATAAGAGTTATTTTTGTAAATATTATTGATAGAATGTTTTTTTCACGAAAAAAACTTGTATGATTCGCCCCCCCTGCTGCTCAGGATATTGACGGTAAGTGCCATTATCAAGGATACACCAAACCAGCCATCTTCGGTTTGTCCTATCGGGAACAGAAGCCGCAACCATTGGACTACGCCTCTGACATTTTAATAAACGTATTCGTGGTTGTGTTTATTATGGTCAAGACCAGACCGCAGAGGCGTGGGGATGGATTTTGGTAGGCGGTGATAATGGTGTTCTCGGCCAGTATAAAAAGATAATGAACATGAAACAACCGGAACGTTTTCTAAAGTAAGTTTTCTTCACAATTAGATGGTTAACGTTATCCCAGCAAACGATTAAAATGCAGCGCCTTGTGGAGGTTTCGCCTCTTGGCCTCCACTAGGGTTTCCATCCCACTGACCCATTGCCTACTTGGTTAGGCAGCCCACCGTTCAAAATATATTTCTGCATCCTACCATGAGGGTGGATTGGAGGCACGTGCAAAGAAACATTTGCTTGTCTGTTTGCTAATTCATAGTGTTCCACAAATGTTTTAAATTACAGTAATCAAGTGATTAAAGTTTATTTGTGTACGCTTTCAGACTTTGTATAAGTGTGTGTGTGTGTGTGTGTGTGTGTGTGAGAGAGAGAGAGAGAGAGAGAATGTTGTTACTTGAAAAAGCGGATGCACCGCAGATATTTTAGAGAGAACTATCTACTTATTAAGAACTTGTGACTGATAACATTTGCAGATTGCACTCGTTCAAGGAAGTGCATCAGTTTCTAAGTTTCCTAATTTACGAACGCATGGCAACTCATATGTGCTTTCATGTGATGAGTCGCCTATTTGCGTAAATATGTTTCAGTTTCAAACTTGTGATTATAAGCTAAAAAGGAAAATATGTAGTTGACCCACCCCCTTCACAACTTTCTAAGCTATAGAATAATCTCTTTTCTCCATCCTGCTACAACCCCCTCTAGCCCACCCCCACCCCACCGCAACATCGTTAAGTACACAAGTGCTTCGAGTACATATAATAGTTCGATTGTCGAACAGTCATAAAATATATGCAGTTTGTGTGCTAAGAACACGCGACACTCAGGGAAAGTGCAAAATTTAAACTCGACGACAAGGATGTACTTGAAAGAGTGTTAACTAAACATACCATGCTGAGTGATGTGTTTTTCCGTCATTGTATTGGCAATTTGAGTACAGTGCGATGTATTGGCAATTTGCGTACAGTGCGTTGTATTGGCTATTTGCGTACAATGCTTGCTGGATACAAAGCCACATTGTTTGAAAAAGAGGATGAACCTACGTAATATAAATGTCGTACTCTCGAACTTCAAAAACACAAAATTGCGATCATAAAAATTATATTCATGCTGTTACATATGCATCTTTGTTAATTGTTACTGGTAATACAAATTGGTAAAACGGGTGGATCGGTATAGTATGTCAGATATCACGTATTGTACGTACTGAGTTTAAAGTTCTGTAGAATTAACTTTAAAAAAATTGTACATGTAAATGTTCAGGTGCAATCTGTTTTGCGGAAAATAGATTTATAATGAGCTAAAATATACAATATTATATGCGTGCAATATATCATGGTATTGAGATAGTATTGAGCTTTTGTATTGTTGTTATCTTGTTATATGAAGACTAATCATAATGCAAGGAGTGTTGCCTTTAACATTGGACCTTGCGTGCAAGGCACGTGGCAAACATCACGATGCCAACCAATGGAAACTGTCATATCGGTTTTCTTCCAGTCAACCCGGTCCCTTGATTGACAGTAATATTATACACATACTTGATGGATATCAAACTTTCCATACTGAAAGCACAGTTATGATCGGTTCCTACAATAGCAAAGATAATTGCAAAACTTTCATGAAATAAATACTACAAAAATGACTTATTTGCTTATTTACATTGTACGTTTATTCATTACATCTTTCACGGTATGTACTTCTGTAATTATCAATCGGCCAAAGTTTATATCGAAGGGTATCATCATTTTTTTATTTATTTTTTTGTACCTAACAAATGATAATGAAAAATACTTGATATTAGCTACTTATTCTAAATGCATATTATATGTATGCATAAATGGGATGTATATTGAAATCGACTGCAGCTATGAAAATGATTCTAGCTGTGATATTCTGTTATGGTGAAAACATTTGAAGAATAATTTCGTTGTACATTCTGTCGGGGTCAGCGTGACACGTAACCATTAAGAATGATATATTGGCTAGGCTCGCAATAGCCTGACAGCTTGTAACAATTAACCTTTTGTGCTTGGAAGCTTGAGAGGATTTGATTAGGACTCGCTCGGTTAACGGTTAGAGATATATCTGGAGTAGTGTTAACACAAGGTCAATAGCGGTAAATGACACAAGTTGAAACAATAAGGAAATGTTAGGAAGTTCTGGGCCATTTTTGAAACAGGAGTCATAAAATGATATTTTCCAGAACAGCTGTTAATGAAAGAGAACTAGATAGGATTATTTTGACTTCGATGGGAGTGATAATAGATTTGGAAACTAAAAGAACTACTCGTACTGGTTAAACTAAACAAGTCGTGTCTTCCCAGATGGAATTCAGGCTTCTAAACTTTTCCCCTCATAAAATGAATCAGTCTAAAGTTCTGAGGCAAGTCAGAATTTAGCTCTGGAAAATATAATTATTTCTCATAATATTGGTTAAGAACTCGTGTTGAAAAACGAGGAACAACAAAAGATTTCATATGAAGGTGCTAGTCTCGAATAAATCACATGACTAGTTTTAGTTGCATACATTATTTCTAAATTGATTTGTTTGTAATTATTTGTTTGTTCATTTTGAATTTATACATCAATTTTCCGTGAGTTCGGAAGTTAATTGATGGCATGCATTTATCTCATATGTTATATGACACGTGTATTATACAAATGAGTTCGGATTAAGTTGTTTTCTAAGCCATATAAATTATATATTATAAATCTGAGAACGTATGGAAAATGAAACATATAGGATAAATGCTAACGTTATTTAAAGTGGTTGACTAAAATAGAGTTACGTTGTTACATTGTTAGAGTTGACCCCAATATGCGGCACTGGGTTTATGTGGGAAATCTTATGTTAAAAATTATCCACAGGTTTAATAAGTAGGAGTCACCCTGGGTTTAACGCCATTATTTTCAGCCCAAGATAGGCTATATAATGGCCAGTATAAGTGGTGAAGGAAGAATCCGGGAAAACTTTGGGAATAACCACCGACAAACGGGATGCTACCGGCAAGCTTTCTTGTGTACCCACGTTGGCCGATCCTGAGAGATTCGAGCCAACGCAGAGGTGAGAAAGCAGTCATCAATAAGGCTGAGCGCTTTAGACCACACGACCACTCGGGGCCCCCTCTGGGTATGTACCGGGAATCGTGTGTTAAATTGATTAGTTATATACCGCTTCTGTGTCGAAAACTTAATGGGTATGTACAGGAAATGCGATACTAACTTTTCTTGCTTGATTAGAATCCAACACCCCAACCTTCAGTGATTGTTGTTGTTGTTGTAGGTTATAACGCCATTTTCAGCACAAGATAGGCTATACATGGCGGCCAACATGGCTGGTGAAGGAAAAAGCCTGGCAAATCCCGGGAAGAACCACTGATCCACGAGAAGCTACTGGCAGGTTTTCTCACGTACCCACGTTAGCCGAGCATGAGACTCGACCCCACGCAGACAGAGGTGAGATGGCAGTGATCCGAAACGGTGAGCGCACCATTGAGTGGTAATGGCGGGAGTGTTAATAAACGCACTATACCTCACACAAACGTTTTATACTATCACATAAACACAGATGATAGGAATTTTTATAGCCTACAAACCGTAATTTGCTTTTTTGATCGTGACCTTCCACTCAACTAGAAAAGTGTAATTTTTTAAAAAAAATAATAAAATGAATTTTAATAAAATATAAAATAGTAATAAAATGATTAATTGAGACAATTTTATTTCCTTGCTCTCTTATATTTATGTTCTTTTGAAACAACACAACCGTGTTTATGTATGCACTATACTTACATACCATGATACTATCATAACAAATATAGGAGTAAAGGGTTTGAATGTTTAACTGTGGAGATAGGCTTCTCTATACATAAACATACACGAACGTAAACTATCGTCAATAAGTTTGAGCATTACCCTTTTCTTATAGATTTGGGTGGCCCTGAAAGGGGTCGTTGGAGTTAGTAACGAAAAAAGAGGGTTACCACATACCTAAGCTCTTTACTTTCAACCCCAGTGGTATAACCATTAGGGAAGAAGAGTGGTGGCAGAAAATAACCGGTTCCTTTCCAGGCATCCAGATCTCAAGAAAAGGGAGATATTACTCAAAATCATTACAACTGTGTGTACGTGTGTATGTCTGTCTGTGTTTACAACATAAACTTAAAACCCCTTACCCTTCTCTTTTGTGTATGATAATATGTTTGTACATGGTATAGGGTGTCTATAAACACTCCTACCCTTGCCTGAGTGTGTGATTGTATACTATATTTGTGTCAGGAAACTGTGCATCTATAAACCCTTCAACCCTTTTCATTGGATCGTGTGTGTGTGTGTGTGTGTGTGCGTGCGTGCGTGTGTATTTAGAAAGCTGTGCTAGTTAGTAGCGGGGTGTTTTGGAAGCAAACAAAATTGCTAGCATTTTATATAACCATACCTTTCTCAACAAGGAAACAACCTATAACAACACATTTAACACAGGATTTCCCGTACGTACATAGAGTGCATCCGCACATTTAAATCCTACAGACGATTTTAAGACTGGAGTTCTTGTAAGTACAATGATCCCCCCCCCCATTTTTAAACCTACGGAACAATGTCAATTTCACAATGTACCCAATGTGTCGCATATTACTACTAACACATTTCTGAGGCTAATGTTGTATTTACTGTTCCTGATCACAACATTTTTCGCACTGGTTGGCAAAAATACACACACTTGGCTCCTGTCTGCATGGAACACTCAGAACTAATTGTAATATGAGGTTTAGCACCATTTTTCAGCACTTGATAGGACAGTACATTTTGTGGAGGAAGAACTCAGAGAACATCCTGAGAATAACTTACGACCCACGAGAAGCTACTGTCAAGATGTTTCTCATACCCACGTTTGTCGAGCCATGACTCGAACATGTATGGACCAGACATGAGATTTGGGTGATCAGTAAAGGCGAGCGCCTTAAACAACTCGGCCACATGAGGCCCAAAATCAATACAGAAGACACATAAGGTAAGACAAGCGCAGGCACTCCTCGGTGTCCCGAAGATATCGGCGATGTTGGTCACTGTCTTCGAAAGCATTTAGCCTTCCTCTCATTATCTTGACTAGTTGTACTCACTTCAACTTCATAATTACGATTATTGTATGAAAACAGTGGCACGTAGCATGTCTGAATTTTTCACGTGACTAAATACTATACGAATAATTGAAATATGTTTTAGTACAAAAACACACCGAGATGACTACGAAAATAATCTGCATTAATTGTGTACCATTGATGTGTCTTCTTGTAAGAGATACCCAACATCTGATCACTCTCAGTGGAAAAGCTGATACGGCCTAAGAATCTAAGGCAATAGTGGACACGCGATAATTTGTTACCTGAACCTATATTAATTAAATAACATTACATTTTACCACATACTGATCTCGTCACGTTAACATGCATTCAATTCAAAATGGCTGCCTCGGTGACAGCAGCGAAGTTCTCATAAAAACGGCCAATGATACGCAAGTTGAAAAATGGCGCTTCAGTAGTGGCAACAGTCACTGTATGCAGAAATGCTACTGCTAGAATTCCTTCCAAGAAAGCGCGAGATTACTCTAAATTTTCCTACAAACCGTAATTTGATTTTTAAAAGCTGACCCATCACTTATCTGCAAAGTCTTAGTTGAGAAAAAAAAATAATACAGTGATTATGAGGTTGTTTTTTTTTTTACACTTAACGTCTTTTCGCGAAACGCTCTGCTTGTTAATATTTATAAATTATTCCTTATATTTTTTGATACTTTGTATAATGTAATGTATTATGAAAAATAGGGAGTGAATTTAGTGTGCAAATTTAGTCAGTCTTTTCCCAAACATTTGAACAATCTCATATACGTTAACGTTTTGCAATATATTTCTTTACGGGTTTAGATCTATCTCTTTTAAAGCTTAGATCTAACAATACCACAATATTAAACCTTGATTAAATTATACAGAACTTTTTTCTAAAGGTTCGGTGTATCTTGTGATCTTTGCAGTTGGTTTATTAAAGTAGTGATAGGCATTTTGAATAACAATACATATAGTGTATTTCGCAGCGAATGAACGGTATAATGTCTCATTGAGAAATCTTCCCTGTAATATTTAATTACTCTGCAGCAAAGCTAATTTATTCCCTAAGGTAGTACACAATCTTTATTGTGTATAGAAACATTAAAAAGCATTGTCAATTTAAAACAATACTGAGTTACATAAGTTTATATTCCTTATAAAATGTACAAGTTAAGAACACGTTACGCCTTATGTAATAATTCTTGAAGTAAATTTAGATAAAGTGTGCAGAGAAACGACATACATGTTCATAACGGAGTAACAAGCTCTTTTAGCCGTGTTTGAACTAGTTGACACAAACATTGTGCATATGAATGTCCCGACCACGTCACTACATATGGTAATTCTTATCGAATATGAAGATAGGAGGACATTAATTTAGAAACGATCAATTTATGCTAACTTTAAAAACATTGGCAGAGAACAGAAAATTGTTAGGCTTTTTTCGTTATCTTCAAACTGCATTCGCTCCAGAAAAAATACACGAATCTTACTCTACGATCACGGTATAATCTGTTTAATTTCCATAATAAGGAGCAGTGAAAACTGCATAGTAGAGCTGCACACCAGTGTCAGGAAAGAAGAAGAAATGGCGTCAGGAAAGGAAGTGGGGATAGCAGAAGAATTCCACTCAATATGTAAAGGTCATATCCAGTTTATTCTTTGTCACGCACGCGTATGTTAATGTTAAAAAAAAAAAACAGCTAAACGTGTGGCCGGCGCATGCATCTGAACAGTCCACTCCATAGCGATTCTATCGTTAGCAAAGCCAGTGATAGGGCACCTGCTCCCAGTGTTCCAGTGTCACTACCATAATATTATTTCCCGACCTAATATATGTTCTACCTACTATGAGTGAGAGCCAATGCAAGAGCTTCTGGTGTTGTACAGGATTCCCGTTGGGTGTTCCCTCACATAGATCCCTCGACTACTTGTAATGTTACCGTAATTTACTTAAACATTACAATTTCTGTGTGAAATGTTTGTTCCTGGTCTATAACTTTAAGTAGGCAAAAGTGGAATCGGTTTCATGAGTAGTCACACGTCATGCAGAAAATAATAACGAAGCTGTGTTATAAAGCAGCCTTCATAATGCCGTATTAGGTCTCACTGGATAGTTTCGTATTTTAACACCCCTAATTTTTAAGGTAGAAGGCATGAACCTAATTATCACAAGCCTAGCATTTATAAATTCACACATAAGCTAAATCTGTAATGTGGTTTAGATTTACTTTGAGTTAGGACTAGAAATGGGTTGGCTTGATGGTGACTGTCTGTCATAGTTAGACGAGCATTGGAGATCAAATGCGTAACTTGGGCTGCAAATGAGCAGCCGACTTGGCTTACGTATTTACGTGTGTCTCCTATGGTTGTTGTTCTTCTTGTAGGGTTTAACGCCATTTTTCAGCACACGATAGGCTATACGTGACGGCCAGTAATAATGATGGAGGAAGAACAAGGGAAAATTCCGGAAAGAACCAACGACCCACGAGAAGCTACTGGCAAGCTTTCTCACATACACACATCGGCTGAATCCGAGACTCGAACCCAGGTGAGATAGCAGTGATCCGTAACTGAGAGCGCTTTAGACCACTGGGCCACTCGGGGTCTGCTAAAGAGGTAAATATCTAAAACTCTAGATGGTTGAGAGGTGATGAAAAGTATGCTAATTTGTTATATTACTAGTGACTTTTATTCATGCATAGGACACATACTGATTCTTTTAGCTGAATTGTCACAGGAAAGTATTAAAAAATAGATATTTCCTGTCAAAAATGAATGTAAAATTTAACGGTTAGTGGCAGTGTTTGTTCAGTATAAAAACCACCAGTTGCATTAGGAATTAACCTGATTGCCGCAGTCAAAATATCACATGTATGCTTTCTACAAAAGTCATTACTTTGTTTTTATTTGTATCTTCAGTGTACAATTATTCTAATTTTTCTGCAATAGGTCATTGTTTGATGAAAAATCACCAGAAAAACTGTCCAGTGAGACCTTAATGTTTTTTTTTTTTTTTCGTTGTTGCTACTTGATTCGTTTGCTCCAGTAATAACTGTTGCACATGCTTAGTTTTTATGCTCTAGGTCATATGGAGTCGCCACGTCTAAAATATTATCAAAAGCACTCATACGTTACACGACTGGTATTATGTGTCGACGGATCAAAGCAGAATATACATAAAAGAGTGGATATATGTTTAAGGGCATACTTCCTAAGTTGAGAAATACGTATAGAACTTAGAGAAGTGTCTGCAGGAAATAAATCATACAGAGCTCAAGTTGTTTAAAACAGTTTCGTTATGTGGCAAAGAACTACATCGCTATTTTTTCATGTAGTAGTACTGCCTTTGGGACTACTGGGTGATTATCATATATAATATACAAAACAATTATCATTAATTTGTTTCTTTTGCTCTCGTTTATGCAAATATCTACTTCGAAAATATCGTGCAAATTCTGTAAAGTCATTCTATTTTTGTTGTGCTCGTGTTTCGTTCGTATAACCGTCCTTAATAGTTGTATACTACTGAGAAAGTAAAAAGTTGATCTGTACACACTTTGGACCGCTCCAGTGGCCTAGTATTTAGAGAGTCCCCTCGGATGCGGGATGTCGTGGGTTCGAACCCTGACCGAGTCATACCAAAGACTTATAACAATGGCACTAACAGTTGTCTCGCTTGGCGCTCAGCATTAAGAGGTTAGTGTTAGGACTGGATGGCTTGGTGTCAGGATAATGTGATTGGGTGGGACATGATGCTACATGTATGCGGCATGATGCCCCAGTGCTACACATCACTATAAACTGAAACACTGCAGACATCTTAGTGATATGAATACAAAATTGTTAAAGCTACGTTAAAATTTCTGATCACACTAACTGTACATGCTTGGGCTGCTTTCACATTATTTAACACTTTCCTTAGTGTTTCTTTCGTACATGACTTCTCTTGACCATCGCGATCTGTATGACCCATATACATTTTAGGAAGAGTCGTCTTTCCATGACCAACATAGTTTGATTCCCGTGTGCAGGATTTTGTCTGAACCATAAACTCTTGAAAATGACATATTTAGCTGCAAGATATCATTTATTTATTTATTTAACTATGGATTGATCTTTAGAGTTCACTGGATTTATTTTTAATGGTAGAGTGTCTATATGGCACGGTGTTGCACGATGAAGCCTGTCCTGGATGATCACAATATAAATACATTGTCTAACACTAAGAAGACGGGTCTTTACTGTTACTCTGTCTATCTATCTATCTATCACTTTAAGAACTTTCTTTGTGACGTCACTCTTTTGATATCATCTAAAAACATTTTAACTCGTAAGTTTGATACATATTATAATTCATATTGTACACAGATTTCGCAGCCATATAATATCGGTTGTGGGGCGCGATACAATTGATCTTCCTTATCAGAGTTTGCACAACTATTGACTTGGTAAGCCTTTTCCAAGACTCGAATCTTGCAACTCGTTTTAATTTTCCCATCATTGTCAATATACATGCGGAGTATTTTTACATGTACTAGTTTCGTCTGTATTAGCAGAGCGATACTGTAGGCCTCACGCTACTAATTCCGATTTCATATTAAACCGACGCAAACACCATGCTATTCAACAGTGTTCATGCTCAAATCTATATTCATCAGTATAGATGCATCCCGGATGACAGATTCTGAGCAGAGACAAGGAAACGATCTACGTGTGTTAATTCCGCAGCAAAATGTCATTTCTTATGGCAAATTTCTTAACTTAAGGCTATGGTGTGACTATTTCATCTAATATTATTTACTATTTAAAGATATGGATATATTTGTGAACTAGGTGTTTCGGGCTAGTGTTGTTCTTGAAATTGATTTCTGGAATGCACACCTTCCATAGCAACTCTGCAGTATGTTGATAGTGAAACATCAAAATGTCTGCTAGGAAGAAGAGTTAGCCTCACATAACAGTAAACACATGGATGTGAGGCAAGTAGAATATCTAAAAAAAAACGGATGACAACTATTTTCAATTGCGTCAGGCTGTTTAGTACACACTGTTTTGCATAAAAGTCATATAGGAAAAGGGCTTGTGTTTGCACTGTGAGCATCACACGGTGTCAAAAATGACCTTCGGTCAGGAAAATTGCCGGTAGAAATTTGTGATTGGGGTGCATAAACTTCGTCTGCCATGAACTGCCATTGACTTCTCTGGTCAAGTGGATACTATTCTTATGCTTTGTTTTAACGTAGGTATCTAAAAAAATATGAACCTTTTTGACCTCACTTGTGTATTTGATTTTTTATGATTTTTTATACTAGGTCGCTGATTGCGGCATTAAATTTGTACATAAAAACTGGCCCCTGCCCCCTTAAAGTATCGAGTCTTCCATACTCAAGTCTGTTAAAGGATTTAAATTTCAAATTAAAACAAAGTCTCTATTTATTCATGTAAAAATACCAGGATAAACTCTCTAAATATTATTATTTCAATACTAAATTCTAACTTTCATTATCAACCATTCTTGGTCAGCCAATCCCATATATATTCATTTTATCGTCACCCATTTCCAGACTGGTTCCCATTTTTCAATAAAGTTAATACCTTGAGTCCTATATCCACCTTTGATTTACTTGATGGAGCTAGAATAGCAGTTAATGCATAAGTAAACGATGTACATAGTTCTGCTTGTCAAAGATTACATCAGTGAATATTAAATTATATTGCAAGTTCATTTTCCCAATATAGCAATGGTACATTTCAGACAACGTTTAAGAATATGAACATTGTATAAGAAACTGTAAAACAAATATTAAAATAAATGTCTAATCAAGAGTCGCCATTTTACTATCTCCATTTATTTATCTTCAGTTTAAGATTGAAATATATTACTAGCCTTGTCATAGTATGCAATTAATGAGTACAAGGTCAAGGTGACTATCTATACGTCAATGTATGAAAATTACAATGGGATTTAAATAGTCCCCAGGGTGGATAGTACTCACTTAGGTTCCAAGTAGGGAATGTTAGAAACCAGACCCAATACCAGCCCAGGCAATGGAAAGGGTGTACAACCGACCAAACTTTAATGGGATAATTTAAACTCTATCATATGATGAACAAAACTTAGATTAACCCTGACTAAACTTTATCTTTATTCTTCTTGGAGACAAACAAACTTATAACACCTTATGGATGGACAGTGATACACAAATCACAAAACATCATTAGAAAACCAGAGAGTCACTTCTAAGTCTTAACCAGTTCAATGTATTGGGATGTGACTAAGAAGTGTCAACATAGTATTAACATAGAAAAGGATATTTAAAAGACAGAAATGACCTAACATCCACCCACACCCCAACTTATATACTTTAAAAGTAAAAGAAGGTAGGACTAAATTAATTAAAATACAAAATACGAAGTTTCAAAATATTCACTGCATGGAATTTGTGTGGCACATTGTCATTAGAGACCATCACCGTTAGGTAAGGTGATACCAATCTAAGTGATAATGACAGCGATCTCAGTGATAATGACAGCGATCAAAGTGATAATGACAGCGATCAAAGTGATCAAATCTGAAGTATATTGTTTCAAAACGCACTTAAGAAATATCACATTGCTGACCCTATTTACTCTAAAACTTGTGCGCTATATAATCTTTATGCATGTGATTGCATAAATATTAACCAGTGTGCAAAATACTCAACCTAGCATAATGAAATCTAAACACTCTGCACACCGTAACCCCCACCCTTTTGGTAACACCTGTTATATCTGAATATGTGCTTAATTTTCCACTCAGTTTCACTCTTAGGTACGCAACATGTATTAATTTTGCTTGTTATTCACAAATAGAACCATATGTTTGCATTGATAGTAAAGACAAATGTACATGCATATGCGGAATCACTGTATTGCCGTTGCTTTGTATAGGACTCACGCTACTAATTCAGTTCAAATAGTAAACCAATGCAAACACCATGCCATTAAAATTCAATAACTTTATATTTCAGAGTACTCAAGAATTAGACATATATGTATCTGGAGCTACGTGTGTTGGAAACATGTGGTTTCGTTTCCGCACAAAAGAGTCAGATTCTAATTTCAGCAGCGAGTCTTCCAAACTCAGGTCTGTTAAAGGGCTGAAATTCCATCGATACAACAATGTCCCTCTTTTTCTAAGTTACAACTAGGATAATTAGCTTTCAAAAGATTCTTTAACTAAAATCTAACTTTCATTCTCAACCTTTCCTATACATATATATATATATATATATATATATATATATATATATATATATATATATATATATATATATTCACTCTGATTTGTTGTGGCGTTTTGAAAGTCTTTTAACTTGTTTCATATCACCTTGGCTAAACTATAGACTGGGCCACTCCAATGGGTATCAGGGTTAGTCCCAACGTTTTTTTATTATATACCGGTAGACCATTTCCCCTCCACTACATGATTCTGTTCTCCATACCGTGAACCGGACGTCAGCATAGAGATTCCGTAACATATATGAATTGTCTCATTGCTACGATTACGTGTATAAAATATACCCCCAAAATACTATAAATATCATTGTAATTCAACTTTTGTATATTAAAACCAAAACTATCTCCATTGGACCCCTAAATAACGGTGTAGTAACTATTCTCACGTCGCAGATCATTGTTACATGGCCATTTTGTGTGCCAATATTGGTGCACACACACACACACACACACACACAAAACCAAGATTAGTGAAGTAGCAGGGAGGGTGAACAGACCAATAGTCGAAAAACGTCCAAATGTCGAAAATAAGCCTTCCTACAAATGATCGAAAAAAAAGCGTCGACAGATTGAAAAAAGCGTTGATACTTTACTGAGAAAATCTCTATGGAATTTCCAGTTAATATTACCCCATTGTCGTTGGTGATTTTTTTCTAGTTTATTATGCACGCGCTTTACACAATTACGTCTTCGCGAGGTCCCGCCCTCCCTGCTGCTATATTAATTTATCCAAATATTTTATCAAGTCCAATACGATATCTTGTTCTAGGATCGTGCACATTTATTGTTATAAATCCATGCGGAGTAGCTTGCGCTTGTGAAAAGAAGTTTTTAAATTTAATTATATCCATGTCACCGCTACACCAAGTTTGATGAATATTTCTCAACGTGTGTGTATCAACTCCATTAAACACAACTAAAATATTACAGTTATCTCTGATCACTTTTGGTATTTGTGTGTTTCGTTGAGTAACATAAATAACATCGGTGTTTTTATGTCTACCTCGAGAAAAAATCCTGGCTGGATTTGATTGTTTGTCCAGCATCACATCATCGTATACAACTAAATTATTAATAAATCCGTCTATGGAATCAACTGATGGTGCTTCATCAATATCGGTTATAAACTCGATAACATCGTTATCTTTATCTATTTGCGCGTTTTCATTAAAATCCTTAAGCACATTATAACATCGTTGATCATCAACTGACGGGGCTACCAAATACAATTTATCTCACTTTAACCATCTCATTATAAGATTAAGTAACAACTGCGTCTTTCCACTTCCAGATGGTCCTATTATTATCATTGTGATGGAATTCGGTAACGCAGGATGGTGCTTGACAGGTTCTCGTTTTTTTGTCGCTGAGAAATCAATTATATCCATGCTATATAAAATATCTATGGATTTATATTGTGTGAAGTGCAGGACGCGTACCCCGACGGATGCACTAACAACTATTACCACAAAAAATAATAGATCAGCGGTTACGGGTAAGTGTACGCGGTGTGGTACAAAGAAGTTTAAATTTATTCCCGGTGATAATTCAGGGGTAAAGTCAGCGTTAAAAAAAAAGCAACGAGGAGGTGATATTGCAGCAAAATTAACAAAATTACCGGGAACTCCGTGGGCTAAATACCCAGGAGAAAAACATCTACCAGGATATAATTATTGCGGTCCTGGTACTCGACTCGATATCAGGCTTGAAAATCAAGATCAACCAAAACCAGGCGAGGAACCAATAAATGCTATTGATAAAGCATGTCATGCTCATGATGTTGCGTATAAAAGTAATGATCTACAACATAGGCAGATTGCAGATGTGAAATTAATTAATGCGTTAAATTCCATAAAAAATAAAAATATCAAAGAAATATTAGCTAATTGTTTAGTAAGATCCGCGATGAAAGGTAAATTAGCGCTAGGGGCTGGTAATATATAAAATGGAATCGATTTATTATTCCCCAATTGGATACTGGAAGGATAAAGCAGCAATTAGTAAACCTGCTGATGCAGCAGCGGTTAAACATTCTACTGCTAAAGCGTGATTATCCAAACAAGCAATATGGCAAATTTATCTACCACCACCGAAACAAATTCGATTTGCACATTTCGATGTTAGTGTTCCTAATGAAGTTCATCAAGCTGATATTCTGTTTTTACCACATGATACTGTACGTAGAAAGACATATAAATACGCGTTAACTGTCATTGACGTTGCAAGTAGATACAAAGATGCAGAACCGCTATCAACGAAAACAGCATCTGAGGTAGCCGATGCTTTTAAACGAATTTATCAACGAGGTGGTTTACGATGGCCACAGCTGCTACAGGTTGATCCTGGCAAGGAATTTCTTGGTCCAGTATCATCGCTGATGAAACAACATAATACCAAAATACGACGAGGACATACTGCGATTCATCGTGATCAGGCAATTGTTGAACGATTTAATCGAACACTCGCTGAGCGGTTATTTGGATATCAATATGCGAAGGAATTTATTCAGGATACGAGATCTCGTGAATGGGTTGCAAGATTACCAAGTGTGATAGCCGCGTTAAATAATGAAGTAACTCGAACGACCAACATGAAACCTATTAATGCAGTCACAAAAAAAGTATAACCACGCAACGACGTGATTTTTCAGCGCAACCAGTATTAGGTAATATCACTGTCAGGTATTTGTATGAAGCCGTGAACTCGAAGGTGGTAACAAAAGAGCGACTGATCCTATTTGGAGTGTTACCACACATAAGATATCTAACATAACAAGATCCTCAGGTAGACCCGCAATCTACAGATTAGATTCAACTGCTCCTCAAACGTGGATTTGTACGTGAACAATTACAAGTAATTCCCGAGGACACGCAATTACCACCGCGATCACTTAACTAGCTCGTCTACGTCGATTACACTCAAGACAGGTCAATATGATATTTTTGCGTATATGACCGCGACTGTTATCTTTTCTATCTACGGTAAATTGTCTTGGATTATTACTCGAATATCTCCATAACATTATACGATTACAACTTGCACAATTATTATTCTGTTGTTGTTTCAGCGCAATGACAACGTCAGTGTCTAGATCAGATTCTCGGTTATTTTTTTTTTATCGCACTGTTTATAACCAGCTAATTTTTTTCTTATTATGTCACCGTCAACATCATCACTAGTCACTGACTCGTCCAGGATAATTCGTCTCAATTGAGATATTTTTCTGAGTCTACACACTGCGAGATAAACTAGGTTTGACCACTCGATACGATCATCTATAATCCAAACAACTGTATCGGTAATAGTTAATCCCTGAGATGAATGTATCGTCATTGCATATCCTAGTGTCCCCGGAGATTTGTTCGACGATAATGCATCTTCAACAACATCAACATCAATTGTGATAATATCATTTAATACTAAATTCTGTTTCTCGGTGTGTCCTGGTATATCAACGTCAATATTTTGCCGTCGCGTATCTGCTGGTCGATAACACAATGGCACTGTCAGCGTCGGAAATTTTTCTCGTTGTAACTGAAATAACTCTCGTTGAAGTGTATCACGAACTATCTTTCTACTTGCAACTATCAGATCATTTGGTCGCCACGTTTGTAGAAAGTCGTTCATGGGTGTTTCTGGAATTATTCCACGCATTACTTCACACTGAATTTTATTCGGTTGTAGTCTGATTAATTTTTTAAACTCCTTCAACGTTGCATCAAGTGCTCTATGATCAACAGTTATTTCTTCATAGTAATCAGCGAAATTTTTCAGCCAATCATGTGGAGATGGTCCAACAAACGGTGGTGGTTGACCGTGATCGCCGCACATTATCACAGCAGTATTTCTTGTTAACAACCAATCTAGAAACGTTTGTAATGTTTCTAACGGCACCGTGCATATTTCATCCCATATTATAATCCTCGGAATGTATTTCTCGCCCATCCTTAAAGATGTCCATGCATCACCCTTTAATCGGAAGAAGCTATGATAAGTACACGATTGTGCTTCTCGTTGTTTCATCTCTCGCGCGAGTCTGTGTGTAGGTGTCAGCACGATCATATCCGAGTTCTGAAATAGTTCGATCGCTCGAGTGGTTTTACCAGAACCGTCAGGTCCGTTTAGATAAACCGTTTTGTGTCTAGTTATTGCATCGTATACCGATGGTGCAGAAGATATCTGATTATTTCTGCCTGATTTTATCAGGTAAATATCTTTAACCGCAACATCAGCGGATTCGGAATAATCGAGTATATATTCCTTTTTTATTCTCCACGAACCCCATGATGCACACGTGCCCATGCTTAATTTTTCTAATAGTATTGAATAATTTTTACTTATATAAAACGAATCAGTAGCAACTCTGACAGCGAGTGCAGAAACTTTATTTATCATCGATAATAGATTTATCGAAATGTACGCGAGCATCGATGATCTTAAATGAGTATACTGCGGTGACTCACCGTCCATGTAACTTACAATTGTACCTAATTTAGTTCCATTTGACAAGAAAGCTATTTCTCGACTTATAAACGTATTTCTGTTCATTGTATCAGCGATTATAAAATCTAACTCAGCATCGTCGATGATCAATCTTGTACAATGTCGTCTGTGATCATATGCTCCTACTTGGGTAAACTTGCCAATTATTTTTCTACCAAGATCTTTTGAACCGGTTTCATCCGAATGTGGTAACCAAACTTCGGTTTGTTTCCGGTATGATATAATTGCTTCACTTACAATCAACCGTGTTAACATCGCACAATCGAGCATATACCATAACAGTACTATTGATGCCCACATTTGTTCTGAAAAATGTTTTCCAAACCAGGTATAACAAATCGCATGGAGCTCTTTAGACATTTCAAATAACTCGATACAAGCAAATCCAGTTAGGTCAAAATCCGGTAATTGTCCATTTATAGATACTCGTGTCATCTCGTGCGTCGGATGACCGAATCGCTCAAAGTACACAGAACAATCTCCGTATCCAAGAAAACTTCCCGGATAACATGCAACCATATCAACTGAAATAACATCTTTATGATCGTATTTAGTATTTCATAGTCCACCGTGTCCGTATTCGACACAGCTAGATATTATGTCAATGAGAAAATCAGACCGAGTTGGCTTCCACGAATTTTTCTTTCTAGCAAAATGAGCCGCAACTGACGGAACAGTAAAACAGTTGCTCAGTAGTTCGTCAGTGTCATTAGTATATTGCAGTGCAAGATTTTTCACTTTTTCGTGGAGAAGACCTGTTCGATAAATAACAACATTTGGTCTTACAAACTGATCAAATTTATTATTTTCCTCTATGCATGATTCGTCGCTAAAACTCTGAAATAACCATACTGACACAGGATTGATTTTACTTATTTCGTTAATAAAATCAAACATATCTCCATCAGAATTGTCTGGGGAATAACATTTAACGGTTCTATCTCGTGGAAACACTGTTATTGCGTTAGTCCACGCGTGTGCGTTATGATCAATAATTTCGATCGAAGCTCCTTTTGATTTATATTTCGATTCATACAAAATCTCTTCTGTTATCGTCGCTACGGTTATAGGAAATTTTAATCTTTTTCCTAACTCAGCGACATCTTTGATACACGCCCCGGTATCTTTAACTATTTCTCCCCACGTGCTTATTATTTTACGTCTTTTATCCGTTAGACCGTTTCCATGGGCCGCGTTTGTAAATGTTCTATTACTCGTTCAGCCACACAATTTATTTTTGAAAATTTCATCGGCGCCAGTTTATCAACGTTAGGTTTTTCATTTATCACATAGATTCCATAAATAACCGCGGTCACAGGATATGCTCGTTCATAATACGGTTTGTCAATACCGGTCACGAGACCTGGTTTGGAATCTCTACTTAGTATGACAGCTTTTTTTATCACCGTGGACAGGATCATATTTGTCACGGATAATCCAATCATCTGTTTCTGTCAACACGACAAATTTTATTCTGAAAAGATACTTGCGATTATCAAGATGGTTAATGATAATTGCTGCTCGTTTGTCATTCATCGTAGCGTTAATGATATCTTTGTCGCGTATAATCTTGAACGTTGACCAGACATGAGATGCACCATCTGCGTGAAATTCTTTCTTGGCGTCGTGAATTTTATTAATCAAATTATTGTTTTTCTTATCAACTAGATGTTTTATTGGTAAATCAGGAGATATTCTGTCGAGATTAAATTTATCTACGCTCCAAGGCTTGATTCGGGATAATCTATCGAATTCGTTCGTATTATATTTCAAACAAGTATTTAAATTAAAATATTATATTTCAAACAGGTATTTAAATTAAAATATTATGTATACAATGTCTCGATGCAAATGGCTCATGGTGGGTTCACTGACTCGTTTCAATAAATCCTGTAAAAGGGAATTTTGCAGACAACACATGCAAAACGTTCACCGTGGAAGCTTAGGACCAATACCATGTCTGCGATGTGGTGTTGGAGTACGAGATAAAATAGAGTTGTGTGCGTGTTGTGGTGGTAAACGATACAGAGAGCTTAAAAGATATTATGATAAAAAAAATGATGTCAGTGACGGAGCTATAAAATCCGTGGAGGATTATCTAACTAAGTTTTCAGACAAATTATGATTTAAACAAATGATATTATTATATAATGGAGCAAAATAAATTTGTCCCGCATCCTATAATAACAAACTACGAATCAAATATTGATGGTATGATTAGAAATTGCAGGTTGAAGAGACCAGTTGGTGTTATTAGTAATACTGGATATCTAAAGTTTACTATTAGGAAGAAAACTTATCTCTGTTATCGTTTCACATACGAGTGTTTCTTTGGGTTGATCAAACACGGTCTTGTGATCGATCACATCAACGGGGTGAAAATTGACAATAATTTGTCTAATCTTCAAGCTGTTACACAGAGCAAGAACTCTGCAGGGGGAAATACTGGTAAATTTGACAGAACAATTGTAAGGAGGGCTGTAAAATCCACAAATATAGAAACTGGCGAAGAGAAAACGTTTCAATCGATGTATTCAGCTGCGAAATACTTTGATATTAACTCGCGTGTGGTAAAATACGTCGCGGAAAATATAACCAAATCCACTTTTTCCAGTAAATATAAACATACAATCACCTGCCAATATTGTTAGTGAGATAAACTATCATCATTATCAAGTAATTACGCAGGATTATATTTATTAATTATTTTTTAATTATTTATCTTTTAAGACAGTATTTGCCCCTTATACTACTGATTTTTTGACTCATGTGAAAGGGATATTACTTCTGTAATATAGTTTTCTTCGTAGATTTTTTATTTTTATGGTGGTAATCAGTTAATTAATCATCTACGTCGTAATTAATATCAATTATTAATACCAAAGAAAGATATTTATGGTTTTTAGCTCACAAAATAAAAAATTAACGTAATTTCCCATCATACAATATAGCGAGCTATTTTTAAACCTGTTATGAGAAATCGAGGCAAAACACTCTGTTTTTAATGCAGATATTTACAACCAGTTTAGGAACCGCTGTCATAATACAAACCGATCTGCAGGTAAAAACGTTTAATAATGCAGTGGTAGCATGTACATATATTGTATCAAGGCAGAACACGCTGTTTTAATGAAGATATTTACAATCTATTACGAGAAATCTTGGCAGGACACGCTGCTCTCATTTACATATTTAGAAACCGCTGTTTTTTTTTAATGCACAAGTAATTACAATCTATTCAGAAACCGTTGTTTTAATGCAGAAATTTACAATCTATTCAGAAACCGCTGTTTTAATGCAGAAATATTTACAATCTATTCAGAAACCGGTCTGTAGCTATATAATAACTTCTGAAACATATGTTGTTAAGAAGGTTAGATAGCTCAGTCGATAACGTATCTGGCCGTGATACTCACGGTATCAGGATCCAATCCCACGACTGACAACCGTCGGTGGTTACGCATATTAGCGATTTTTATAATTGATTGCGGCACCGCCAGCCCCTCTACGCATAACAGAACCCCTCCAACCACACGTCACTGGTGGTTGATATTTGTTTTGTATCACCCACGGGCTGATTATTGGGGGGGTTCTGTTATGCGTAGAAAATGGCATCATATATGTTTGTGCCGTCATTCATTCATTGTATGTTTGTGCCGTCATTCATTCATTGTATGTTTGTGCCGTCCTTCATTCATTGTATATATTTCATTTCATTTATTCATTGCATACTTACTGAACCTGCTAAAACACTCGAATAGAGGTTCATTCATTCATTTATATACGTTTGTGCTGTCCTCCCTCTTGGGCCTCTAGACCGTTGTTTGACGGGTTAGGGGTTCTCATAGGGGGTAGTATTTCGTGTGCCCGTTGAACTTGGTAGAATGCGGTGGCAAGCTACGAGTTCTTGGGTTGTGCCGTCCTTAATTCATTGCATACTTACTGAACTTGCTAAAACACTCGAATAGAAGTTCAATCATTCATCATATATGTTTGTGCCGTCCTTGAAACATCCTCGTGAGTTCGCTAAAATACTCGATTTGGGGCTAACACAAGGATATATTTTTTTATTTAAATAAATATATACTAAATAATGAACTACGAAAATATTAATGATGTAATTGTTGCTATTAAAAAATTGGAAAAAGATGGAATTAATATATCTAATGAACTAAATCCTGAAAAAATAGTTTCTGATTTTGAAATTTTACAAGAACGCAGGAGCCAAGGAACACACACACTATCATCTGAATACAAGTTTATGAAACAGATTCAAGCGGTGATGTTTCAGTCGCTAGCTACCATAGAAGAAGATCAATTGAAGGAACTAGCCCCTCTCTCTACCGGAGCAGAAAACATTAGATTGGAGTTATCCCACGAATACGAGGCACAAAAAATAATTGGTACTCGTATAAGACAATTAAGAAAAATTATGTTAGCGAGTAACTTTGTTGGTGAAGTAGTATAAAAATAATTCTGGTGAAAATGAAAGTTTCCGTAACTGGGGTCCCTGTCAACGCTGACCACATGTAGATCTTTGATCTTAATATTTTATTTATTCTGAAATATTATATGTTTATTCTTAGATCTTTGATCTTAATATTTTATTTTTAATTTTATTTTTTCTGAAATTGATGGGCTAGTTGGTACTCAGAATCATGTAAAATGATCAATTTCGTAATTTTGATTAATTATTTTACTGACATCTGCGGGCATAATTTCTGTACTTGGTAATTTTGCTGGTTGTCGTTTTCTTCTTATTAATCGTGCTGGTCTATCTTTGATCGCCGAGAACGCCTTACCAGCAACATTGACAATTGCACCAGGAGCTTTTCACGAACAATATCAATAGCTTTCATCGATAATTGTTTTGCAATAGGCGCTGCTCCTGGGGCTAACCTTGTAAATAATCCCTGAATAACATCACCAAGTCCATCTCCATAAATTGGTCCGTAGATTGGTAATCGTGAGTTTACCGCTCTGACCTGTACAGGTCTACGATGATTATTATGTACGATCATGTTATCTTAATTATCATATGTCTAACAACTAGTCACTGTAATCATCAACAAGTTCATCGATAAGTTCTCGGTAAACACCGATATCCATGATACTACCCTGAAATAATCGCCGACAAATATCAGCTGCTTCATTGGTTATTTCTGGTGAGTTATTTCCGGCACGTTTTCCCCCTATGAGAACTCTAACAGTGACACATCATTGAGGATACTGTCAGGACATAAACCAGAACCTTGTTTAGGTTCATCTTGAGGTGTTTTAAATACTGGTGGTTGCATTACCGGAGAAAATGATTCAGTGGTGACGGGTATGTGTCAGGTGAATCACTTCGAAATCCACGTGGTGAATCTGTCGGTGTAAATGTCATTACCGGCGCAGAAATTGTTCTACGTTGTAAAGGTGGAGGAAGCTGATATGAAGGTTCCTGCTGCGGTGGAAAAAGTTGATATGAAAATTCCTGCTGCGGTGGAGGAAGTTGATATGAAGGTTCCTGCTGGGAAAGTTGTTCTTGCTCTAGTTGTTTCAGTCTCGCTTTATAAAGTTTTTTTACTTCTTTATCAATATTTTTGTATTCTGGACCTCTAGCTTGTTTTTTGTTTCTATATACGCGATATATCCATCTAATAAGATTATCATTACTTACTTTTTTTGACGGGATTTTAAATAATTAGATATATTAAATATACCAAATAACATTATTTCGGGTAAATCAGCTTTTTCAGTATTTCTAATATCTTCGATAAACCCTTCGTTAAATTTTGCAATTAATTCTAAGTTTTCTTCATCTGGTTTAGGTTCAGATGCAAGTTCTTTTCTCACGTCGGAGACTTCAGTACGAAGTTTTTCAATATCTTCATCGACGGGTGGAGGTTGAGCTGAAGCTATATCAGTTGGAAGATCTCGTAAAATCTTTTTTGTTTGTTTGGTTCTTCTTGCTATTTTTTTCAGTCTGCGCTGCAATTTGTTCTAATACTGGAAAAATACCCTTTTCCCTCTTCTCATCATCCTCAATATCTCCCCATATAATTTTTTCAACAGCCGCTATAGCTTTCTTACTAGCTGCAGTGACGGGTTTAAATAACCTTTTAGTGTCTTCTTCGTACTCAACTTGTGATTGTTGCTGCGCTTGTAGGTTTTATCTAAATGAATCTCTAACAGGAAGAAATTTTTTAATTGCTTCTAATCGTTCTCGAGCTATCCTTGCAGTATGAGATTCCGGATGTACCATTTTATTATAACATAACGATTTAATTAATATTGCAGCAGGGAGGGCGAGACCTCGCGAAGACGTAATTGCGTAAAGTGCGTGCATAATAAACTAGAAAAAATCACCAACAACAATGGGGTAATATTAACTGGAAATTCCATAGAGATTTTCTCAGTAAAGTATCAAAGCTTTTTTAAATCTGTCGACGCTTTTTTCCCGATCATTTGCAGGAAGGCTTATTTTCGACATTTGGACGTTTTTCGACTATTGGTCTATTCACCCTCCCTGCTGCTAGTGAGTTTCAGCGGTTCAGGAGAACATACCTTTCGACACTCTCGTTATGCGAAGTTAATCTTCGCCCCAAAGTGAAATAGGTTGCATACATGCAGTCAACATGGCTATGCCCTTAAAATCGATTTAATTAGACACACACGTGCACACCCACCCACCCACCCATGCATGCAGATAAACAGACATAAATTCAGGCCAATAAGTAAATACCATGAAAAATTTTGATAGCCTAAACAAGAAATAAATATATAGATAGATTGATGGATTGATAATGATATACGTAGGTACTTACGAATATAAATGAACTGATGGAAAGACAGACTGATAGATAGATAGATAGATAGATAGATAGATAGATAGATAGATAGATAGATAGATAGATAGATATATAGATAGGTAGATGGATGGATAGATAATCGTACACACTAGCAGATGGGAAGTAAGGATATATTACAAAGTTGACGAATCCAAGGTGGGTACCTTATCGCACATATATCACTGCAAATCATGTAGGAACATGAAAAGGTGATATCATGGTAAGATTATCAGCGTCAACCCCAGATGGAATGCCTAAAATGGATCTTAGTATAAGATACGCTTTTCAAGTGATCACTAATTATAACACCTTGGCGGAGTTCCTTCCCTTACCATGGTCTTCTCAACCAAAATCTTTTTAAATGCCATGCCATAGACATTAACAAATAAAAAGTATTAGTACTTACCAGGTGCGATGAAAACATATAAAGATCCAACGAAAATAACTGCCGACATTTCTCTCAAGTTAAGGACTGAGGGAATGACTACTGCTGCACCAAATAAATCAGATGTTGTCAAATCGTGTAGATGCAAGGGGCAATGTCATTTGGGACGCAAGAGCCCCTTTTCTCAACAATGCAGGAGTGTCAGTGAATACCACATATTTCCATACACATGCGCTGTAATTTGCTACGTATATCGAAGCAAGACGAAGACATACCGTTTTGTAATCGGAGAGATGCTTACAGGATTTGTTGGCTCAAGAATAAATTCCCCAGTAGACCCCTTTGAATTACGACCTAGTTGTCATACCCTTTAGGAACATATTGGTTTAACCACAGCGAAGGTCCATCAGACACACAATCATATATATGATAATAATAATAATAATAATAATAATAATAATAATAATAATAATAATAATAATAATGATAATAATAATGTAGACTTTGTATAGCGCCTAATCTTTAGAAGCTTTAAGCGCTTTACAACATTAGACAACACCTATAACATCAAAGGACATGTATATATATATATATATATATATATATATATATATATATATATATATATATATATATATATATATATATATATATATATATATATATATATACAGAGAGAGAGAGAGAGAGAGAGAGAGAGAAACATGTTCTACCTTTGTGAAATTTTCCATCTGATTTATTTGTAATATGTTATTTTGGTTTTATTTTGCCATTTATTTTCAAGTCGTGGAAAATCGGTGTTATCTTATTGTCTTATGTCACGTATTTAGGCTCAAATAAACCGTAACACAAAAAAGAGTGAGGGAAAAGAAACACGATTTGAAAAATAAAATACTTTATTTCCCTGGAAAAAAAATTCTGTAAAATGAAAAAAATATGAACTTTCGGTTTTATAGAATCAAATCCTAAAATAATCCAAAAGTAATCCACGAATAAAATTTTTGAAGTCCTAATAACAAAATGTTCTACTGATTTCAAGTTCGAATCCCGACGAGGAATCCAAGATGTAAGACGATGATGTATGTGGAAATATGTAGTGTTGAATTCCACAGTTCCTTGTAGAAACAAGAATTATCACTCCGGTTTTGGAAATTTAAATACGTTTCTTATAGGAACTGTCTTTGAGTAAGAATCTCACATGATCACATGTATTTTCCAAAAAAATAACTGAATTAATTCTTTTGAATCAAAATTATTTGAAATAACTCCAAACAGCACAACATACAACTTCCAGTTTAACACCCCAGCTTCTGATGAAAATATCTCACCAAAATATAGGTTACATCGTATCCTAAAACGTAAACAAGGGGTGACGTGGTCATCTTCTGGAAGCTAATATAAATTTAAGTACTTGTTAAAGGTCACGTATACACAGTGTGGCTCTGAGGAAAACCAATCATTTTACTCTAAGAAATATAAAAATGAAAAAAATGCTTTGCATATTAAACCCGAACTCCCGTCATGACCTTCCAACAAAAAAATCATATCAAATTAAAATAGAACTTATTTATGTGGAAGCTACAAACCTGGAAACAAGGTCAGGATTTAGATCAACACCTGGTGTTTATAAACTAACAGTCAAGGTCAAACTATTTTCTGAAAAAAGTATTATGTGTTTTGAATACATTTACATTACAATATCATGTAGTGAAAAATATTTTTTTTAAAACTGACAAACAATTGAATTGAAATAAATATATAGTAAATCAGATATAATTAAGTCAAATATACATAACAATTGGAGTACATAATTGCCTTACAATTCTTGCTAGCGCCATTCGGATGGATTTAATTTCTACACCCACTTTGAAGAAAATATATTTCAAAGAGTGGAAAGAACTCTACGATATCAGGAGTATATTTCTCCCAGACCTATCTTTTGTAACCCAATATTAAAGTCTTGTTTAAAAATCGATCTCAAGGTATCAACACATATGTTAATAATTCCCGTTTTTACTTACTCTTTTGGAACCATACGTCTGTTTCACTTCATCTAGTCCATACTGCTGATACTGCTACTGCTACTACTACCACTACTACTGCTATTACTAAACAAATAAAATAATAGCACGTCACATTTGGGAGCATATTCTAGAGGAAGAAAGGAATTACTCGCGAAACAATTTACGTAAAAAAACATTTAGTGCATATACATTAATATATACATATTTAATATAAATATTTATTATCCTAACGCAAATTATTTTGTGGCTTACGGAACATGATACAACTAAGAGATTAACACATAAACATATATCGGAAACGGAACAGAAGCCTATGCATCAGGTCTATTTATATGTCTATATATTATATATGAAGCAAACAATGCAAAAGGGCAAATACGTTCTTTATTGGTTGCATAATGCAGTCAGTTGACATCCTAATCGGAAATGAATAATTTTTATAAGTCTTCTTTCAAGTCCTTGATTTAAAGTATAATATAAAGAAGAATATTTATGGCGTTAAGTGTTTAAGTTGTGCACTTGTGATGCATCTTGAAGGGGTTTCGTCGTTGTCCATTTCTGTTAAACACCGGCTTATATAAGACGGTGGTTGGGTGCAGTCACTAAAAAAATATTTGTCAGCACAAATGTAGCAGGTCGATTCACTCCATTTTAAGTGAGTATATATTTATATGTATTTATACTCATGTATATAACACAGTGGTCAATATCTCAAAGTTAGAACGTACGGAGGCAGAAATAAAACTTTTATCGAAGGATCAGAGTATTTGTTTCCGCCTAAAGACATGCGACAGAGGGAAGATGAAAAAGGACACCGAAGAGTTTAGCCGCCGACTAAGACTCAATGCCTATTTTGCCCTGCAGACAATAAATAAATCAAAGAAAATATCAACTGCGACCAACTCATATTCAGAAAGAAAAGTAATTGGACCCCACCAAAAAGTTCAATTCCGAATCTAGAAGCCTTTATCAACTCAGTTGAAAACGACACTTCCAGACACATCAGCCACACTAACATATACTCTAATTTGACAGAAGAAGAAACAGATGCCCTACACTCACCGAAAAGCAGAACAGACATCATAATTAAGCCTGCAGATAAGGGTTTTTGCTGTGGTCGTTATGAATAGGGAAGACTATATTAGTGACGCAAGTAGACAACTAAGTGACGCTAGGTTCTACCAAAAACTAGACCACGACCCAACACTGGAATATGCAAAAACCATCACTAATATTATTGATGAGGCGTACCAAATCGGGCACACAGACCAGCAAATGAGAACGTACTTAAGCCCAGAAAACCCAAGGGCATGTCAATTTTAAATTCTACCTAAAAACCACAAACAAACATGGGCAGACCTATACTGTCCGGTAATAGGCATCCCACAGATCTGATATCAGAATATTGGGATCATTTATGAGACCACATGTCTACAAATTACCATCATATATTCAGGACAGATTACTTCATAAAAAGCAAAGCAAGCGAACCATTACTGCCAGATACATTGCTTGTTTTCTTGGAGGTCACATCTTTGTATACTTACATACCGCACAACGAAGGGATACAGGCGTGTAGAGAAGTATGTGAAACACGAACTGTAGACAATCCACCCACACACTTCCTAGTCCAACTCCTGGAGCTTGTCCTAAAACTCAATAACTTTGAATTTAATGAAGAAAACTACCTCCAAATCAATGGAACCGCAATGGTACAAAATTGTCCCCTTCGTATGCTAATATTTTTATAGGAAAACTGGAGGGTCAACTTTCAGCATCGGTTGAACTTACAGCATACCAGTGGTTACGCTTTATCGATGATATAGAAATGAAGTGGCAACATGGAACAAAGTCTGGATGATTTCATATCAAAGGCAAACAACTTAGATCCTTCAATAAAATTCATGGCAGAAGTCTTCAACTCAAACCACGTTTTCCATGACACAACAACCAGACTGGTAGAAAACAAACTCCATACAGACATCTGCTCGAAACCGACCGACAAACAATAGTATCTCCTCCCAACTAGTTGTCATCCAAAACACTGCATTAGGAACATCCCATATAGCCAGGCACTGTGGATACTCATAATTTGCTCCGACGATGAAACATTCCTGAAAAGGTCTGAAGAACTATGTACACATTCATTTACCGAGGCTACGAGAAAAGCTTGATTGTTGAGGCAACCCAAAGGGCTAAACAAACAATCCGCGATGATCTACTAAAATAAGGAAATAAGAAAAAGGCTGATAGGATTCCATTTATCCTCATCTACCATCCAGATCACCGCAAAGTAAGTAAAATCATTGGGAAACACTGGCCCATCGTGGAGTCGTCGGACGTACTAAAGTTAATCCTCCCAAACAAACCTGTAGTAGCCTACCTCAAGAACATCCTAGTCAGGGTGAAGCTTACGCCAATCACTAATTAAGACCATCTTAGTCAATCTGGCCCCAGAGGCGATAAAAGGTGCAAAGCCTATATATATTAAATAATAATAATAATAACAATGAGAATTTTGTATAGCGTCTAATCTTTAGAAACTCTACGCGATCTACAACATTAGACAACACCTATAACATTAAACACACACAAACACACACACACACACACACACATATATATATATATATATATATATATATATATATATATATATATATATATATATATATATATATATATATATAGAGAGAGAGAGAGAGAGAGAGAGAGAGAGAGAGAGAGAGGCAGAGACAGACAGAGGCAGACAGAGAGAAACATATCCTACCTTCGTGAAATTTTCTATCCGATTTATTTTTGATATGTTATTTTGATTTTATTTTGCTATTTATTTTCAAGTCATAGAAAATCGGTGTTATCTTATTGTCTTATGTCACGTATAAACAGCAACACAAGAAAGAGTGAAAAGAACATGCTTTGAAGAATAAAATAATTTATTTCCCTGGAAAAAGTCTGTAAAAATGAAAAAAATTGGAACTTACGGTTTTATAGAATCAAATCCTAAAATAATCCAAGAATAATCCACGAATAAAAGTCCTAATAACAAAATGTTATACTGATTTCAAGTTCGAATCCCAACGAAGAATCCAAGATGGAAGACGATGACGTATGTTGAAATATGTAGTGCTGAATTTTACAGTTCCCTTTAGAAACAAGAATTATCGCTCCGGTTTTATAAATTTAAATAAGTTTCTTATAAGAAATGTCTTTGATTAAGAATCTCACATGAGCACATGTATTTTCCAGGAAAATAACATAATTAATCCTTTTGAATCCAAGTAATTTGATATAGGTAATATCGTATCCTAAAACGTAAACAACTTGTCACGTGATCATCTTTTGGAAGCTAATATAAATTAAAGTACTTTTTAAAGGTCACACGAAGATTTCATCAGAAAACCAATCATTTTACTCTAAGAAATAAATTAAAAAAAACAAATTGTTTGCATCTTAAACCTGAAGTCCCGTCATGACCTTCACAACAAACGATCATTTTAAAATAAAATAGAACGCATTGATGTGGAAGCTACAAACTGGAAACAATGTCAGGATTTAGATCAACACCTGGTGTTTATAAAATAACAGTCAAGGTCAAACTATTTTCTGAAAAAGTATTATGTCTAATGAATAAATTTACATTACAATATCATGTAATGAAAAATAAAATATAAAAAACTGACAAACAATTGAATTGAAATAAATATATAGCAAATCAGATTTAAATAAGTCAAATATACATAACAATTGGAGTACATAATTGCCTTACAATTCTTGCGAGCGTCATTCGGATCTATTTAATTTCTACACCCACTTTGAAGAAAATATATTTCAAAGAGTGGAAAGAACTCTACGATATTAGGAGTATATTTCGACCAGACCGATATTTTGTAATCCAATATTAAAGTCTTGTTTAAAAATCAATCTCAATGTATCAACACATATGTTAACAATTCCCGTTTTTACTTACTCTTTTGGAACCCTACATCTGTTTCACTTCATGTAGTCCATACTGCTGCTACTGCTACTGCTGTTACTACTACCACTACTACTACTACTGCCATTAAAAATAATAATAATAGCACGTCACAACACTAGACCATAACGATTTAAAGAACTACCGCCCAGTTTCTAATCTCCCATTCATATCAAAAATCTTAGAAAAGGTTGTTCTATTCCAGCTTGTATCTCATCTAAATTCAAACAGTCTTTTTAGCAATGTACAATATGCATATCGCCCTAGCCACAGTACTGAAACTACTCTTCTAAAAGTAGTTAATGACATTCTCTCTGCGTTGGATAGCGGAAAGATTACAGTCCTCGCCCTCCTTGATTTGTCTGCAGCATTTGACACAATAGACCATGATATATTACTTCACCGTCTCCAGCATGTATTTGGCATTCATGATACAGCCTTATTGTGGTTCAAGTCCTACTTGGTCAACAGGACACACATTGTATCTGCAAATGGAATACAATCCAGCCCAGTTGATCTATGTTGTGGTGTTCCACAGGGGTCTGTTCTTGGACTTGTTCTGTTCAGTTTTGTCATCATTCATCTCCAGCTTGTTACATGTCATCCATGATTTCACATCAGAAATGCACCTCTCTACACCTTGGATGGTAGCATCAACTTCAGTTGGGTGGCTAGATTTGTTTATTTGGGTGTCATCAGCGTACAATTGGTGAGACACTGGATGATGATGTATGACACTTGAGAGCGACTGAGAGTAGTTAATGGGGATACTTTAGCGACAATGGGACTTTAATGTTAAAATAGGCGGGTTGTACCCTGGCGACAATGGAAAATTTAACATCAGAGAAAAACGTTTGTACCCTGGCGACAAGGGGAATTTAACATGGGGAATAAATCTTGGGACTGTTGAGCGCCAAGGGGAAATGAACATGGGGAATAGAGTTTGGGACTGTTGAGTGACAAGGGAAGATGGAACAGGGTCGGGACCCTATTTTAAAAAAATAAAAAAAAATAAAAAAGGGGTAGGCAATTGAAAGTCTATCTCTTTTCGAGAGATTGGAGTGGCCCTGAAAAGGGCCTTTGGTTTTCTTCTTCTTCTTCTAATTTCGTCTATTTCTCCACCAGCTTCTTATTTTCTGTCCTACACTTTTTCTCTTCTTTTCTTTCTTTTCTTTCTCCTTTTTCTACTTTTTCTCTTCTTTCTGCTTCTCCTCCTCTTCTTTCTTCCTCTTCTCATTTTCTTCTTCTTTTTCAATTTTTTCGTTCCATTGTCTCATCCTTATCCTTTCCTCTTCATCCTCCTTTATTTCTTTCATCAGAGCACTGATCATGTCCTTTACTTTTCTTAAATTGTTGATCTCCATCTTCACTCGATGGGGACTATAAGAATAGTGATCCTCGTTTAGCCTAACTAACATTTGATCCATCATACCCAAATTGCCCAGGACGTCTTGCAATGTTTTCATTTTGTCAAGTTGGTTTGAAGCCATTTTCTTTTTTATTCTATGTAGAATGGTTTGAACGACGAATACTGTGGGTTCTTATACGAAAAGCGCGGACGTGATGGAAAACATCCCCTAAAGCCCAAAAGTTATATTACCTAGATCATCACTTAAAACGTGCGGACGTGAAGGAAAACATCCACTACTTTTCTCATTTCATATGATCTACTATCCACATACCTGAAGCAACAATAAACAAACCCAAAATCTACTATCCACACACGCAAAGCATTAAAATCAAACCCCAAATTTACTATCCACACAAACATACGTGATCACTTACAAAGCCAAATATTCTACTATCCACACAAACGTACGTCAGCTCTTACAAACACATACACTCACACCACATAAGAGTCAGTGTTTATATTCACACTACTCTACATACACACATTGTCAAATGGATTACTATTTCTTTTCTAGAGATTGGGGTAGCCCTGAAAAGGGCTGTTTGTTTTTGAACTCCAGTGACACCTGGTTAATGATGGCACCTTCCAGGCCTGGCACCACACACACATCTTCTTCCCCAGTCTCCTTTTACTTTTTTTCTTGAGAGCGCAGAGGGAGGATGATTGGCTTCAGCACCCCAATCCTCTGTCTCTGGTATCTTGTAAGCCATCCTCTCTCCTATTTTCTTTTCATCCTCTTCCCTCTGTCTTCTCTCCTCCTCTTCCTTCTTTATTCTTCCCTCTTCTACTATGGCCTCCGCTGCCAGTTCATTTAACAGGCGCCTGACATATTCCAGATGTATCTGGAGTTCAAGAAGTTTGCTTATTCTGGTATTCATTGTCTTGTTAACGAATGAACAGGGTAGCTAGACTGCCAAGCTAGTTTCAATTTATACTAAAAGCGCGGACGTGATGGAAAACATCCCCTAAAACAAAATTGATATTACCTAGATCATGACCAAACAAAGCGCGGACCTAACAGAAACACTCACTCACTTTTTTATACTGCCCATTACTATTCTAAAAAATTTATTAAACCAATAATATACTATCCACACACACAAAGCAATCAAATCAAACCCCAAATCTATCCTCCCCACACGTCAAACAGCAAGAAAACATGATCTTAATCTACGATACACACAAGCGTACGTGAGCACTTACAAACACACAATCATATACACAAACACATACACTAACACTATAAAAAGAGTCAGTGTTTATATTCACACTACTCTACATACACATTGGCAAATGGATTACTATTTCTTTTCTAGACTATTGGGTAGCCCTGAAAAGGGCTGGTTTTTTTTGTTTGCTATGGCAATCTTTTAGTTTCTAAGAATGCGACGTCCTCTGACGATAGACTTTCTGACGATAGGTCTGCTTCTTCGGAAAGAGAAGAAGAACTCTTTGGTGTCGATACGACAGTCGACAAAGCCTCTGTCAGGTTCAGGTTTCTGTTGCTGCTGTTGTTGCTGCTGTTGCTGCTCTCTCTGCTGTTTTTGAAGTCCGTACTTCTCTGTCCATTCTTCTTTCTCCCTGTTCACTTCTTCTCTGAAGAGCTCTTCTATCAGGTCTTCAGTGACTTTTAACATTCTCACATTCTCTGTCTCTTCAGGCTTCGGTATCAGACTGTGTCTGACCCTATGCAAATTCACGTATGCTTCGTTTAGCTTAGCTAGTTTGGAGCACATCTTCGTAGGAGGATGAGTCGGCAATGGATGGTTAGACTGGAAAATGCCCCTGTTTTTAAAGTCAAAGCGCGGACGTGAAGGAAAACATCCCTTCACGGTTTTCGAGCCGGAACGTTCAATGAGTGCCATGAGAGGGATAGTAAGAAGTCAAAGAGCATGAATGAAAATTCTTACAGCCAAACAAAAGACCAAGGTATTTTTTCAAAACACAACATTTTTTATTCAAAATCACCTAACACTAACAAACAACTCTAACATTTTTAACAATAATCCAGCAATATAACATCAAACATTTTGTTTCAAATGACAAACATTTTTTTTCCAACTCACACATTATTTTGGACAAGGCTGACAACGTTGTGAATGAAATTGTGATTTCCACTGTTGGAAGTCATTAGGACATTGATGGACACTACGTTTCCTAGCTTGAGACAAAAGATAAACATAATGGTCACAAAACCATTGATCTACTTTCACATCGTTTCTAGAAGAAGAACGAGGATCAAAATGAGTCACTAAATGTTCTAAGGAATAGCCCAGGCTGCGATGATGCAGAAAATACACACAATATTGTCCACACACCAAGGAATCTGTGCCTTGTAATTTCACATTATTGAATCGAGTGGTCTGAGCATTTCTTCTCATAAAGTCAATGATATTGTCTTCCAAAGGAGGCAATCCGTACGAATCGAAATATTCCACACATCCTTCTTGAGGAAAGTAGACGGCTACCCAGTTGGTTCTTGGGAGATGACTGTCGTCCGTGTTGATCACATAAGCTAGATGGTCTTGAGGTTTACGATGAGGGTGTTCATCTTTAGCACAGACGACAGGATTCCAAGAAGCCGTGTACGAGCTGTGGTTCAAAAGGTAATAAAGTTCCCAGGTATCCATGTTTTGTGTGGTTTTCTTCTTCACAGGTAATGATAAGTGATCAATTCGATCATGACTTTTTGCTTGAAAATGTCTGACAAGTAAAAGGCGTTTAGATCCGACTTCTTACTCTGGTCCAAGAGAGATTCGATGCGACGGCACTCCAGAGACGTTAATGGAGGAGAAGAATGTTTATCCAAGCCTTTATACCACTCGTTCAACACGAATTATATCTCGATGTGATCCCAAGCTTTGTCCAGATATTCGTCCAATTTTTCTTCTTGACTTAACATCAGGCTTTTTGTCGTGTTGAATTTGACTGGGATGATCGTTGTGACATCCATAGCACTCTTCCTTGATCAATTCTTTCATTATATCTGCCAGGACTGTAACAAAACAGGAGACTAAATGGGCTTCTTGTTCTGGCCATCTTGACTTCATCATGATAACTTCTTCGTCTTGGGATTCTTCTTCTTCTTCTTCCATGGTCTCCTCACATTCCATGTCCAAAGTTTCTCCACTAGGTAAAGAGGGATAACAGTCTTCCATGGCTTCTAATAATCTAGAATGACTTCTCTCAAACTGTTGATTTCTATGGTATTGTCAAATTCTGCATACAGGAGGACGTTCACTGTGTGATCTGGAGGTGGATTTGCAAACTGAAGTTCCACACGAATCTGACCCGATTTTATAGGGTGGAAATGTCCCTCGTCGCTGCCTTGGTCTGGAGTGAAATCAAAACCCACAAAGCATAGCCTCCTGCATAATCGTCGTACGACATACCGTGACTGGTGTTGGTTCCTAACTGTCCCGTGGCTTCGTATAGGGACAAGTACGATCTCAAATAATTCTTCGCGACACCAAAGTTGGGCTCAAACGGTCGGGTACACAATGTCTTACCGTCGCGACTGACTTCGATCTTGGACACATTGTAATGTTGAAACTCAAAAGGATTTTGATCGTGGGTTCCGTTGAAGGCTGAATTCCTGACGATACCAACGATCAAACGTTTGGGTAACTGTCCTTGGAACAGATGATCTTCCATCATAGAACGCTGTCCAGCGTGAATGGTGAACGTTTTCACTTCTACGAGTCGTATCGGATACTTGGCGGTCGTTCTGCTCAACGTCTGACTGACGTCGTTTCCCACTTTAGGTAACACTTCCACACGACGCACGTAATGTCGGGCTTCTTGAATGATAGTTTTGTATTCATTGGCATGGGCCATCAAATGGAAAGCGGCACTGCTACGATTCAGTCTCAGACGGATATCCATCCCGTTGAGCAAATACTTTTCTTGTAACCACATGTCCAAATGCAAACGATCCATCAGTTCTAAACTTCGCCCTTGCAGAATTTTCTTACGACGGTCGTTAAACCCCACATTGTGAAGATTGTCATCTTCTGTCACGACTGTGTCGCTAAACGTGGCCACACCTGCCGTGTCAGGTTTCCATACCACGCAAGCATCCAGATGAGTATTCTTGGCTTCTTTTCCGTAAGTCAAGAGATTTTCCAGGTAGGCACGATATGGGTAAGTATCCATGCTGCTGCTGACCAGTTTGTTATTCAAGTACAAGTCCACTTCGCTGAACAAGGAATGCATGAAATTGTTGACAGGAGCTACTCTAGCATCGCCTCCTGGATTGGTGTTGTCCGTTTTGATCACTTTGACTTTCAAATACAGGTAACTGCTATTCAGATCGATGTAATCTTCGGGCTGACCTTTGATTTCAAACTCGATGGGAGCGGAATCCGTCAAAGAGGAGACGGGGTGAAATTCCACCCACTGGGATTCTTGCATGGTCATCTTGGTGGGGGGCATGGCAAACAGATCCAGTTCCAACTTGGAACAAGCGCAAGACTCTCGGTGCATCATTTTTCTCTGTGTCTCAATAATCGAAAACGTCTAAGTCTCGGACGGTTCTTCTTTCCTTTGCCTTTCTAGCTTTAGACGTGTGAAGTCTGGTGAAAGGGTGTTTTCTTCGTCGTCTCTTTCTGCCTTGTCCTTGCTGAATGCCTGACTCGGTAGCGTGCAGGGCATTTATAGGTGTTTCTCGTCGGCCCAAAAGGTCTTTGCCCGTTTGCAGCAAGACATTTTTGCCTGCCCTCATGAAGGCTTCTTTAGGATTTTGTTTGTCGATGATGACATTTTGGAGAAATTCTTTGCCTTGTGTCAATGCCGCATCTTTCAAGGCGTGCAATCCGCGTGTCACCATCGGTTTCAACACCGGGGCCACCGAACGAAAGGCCGATTTAAACATATCTCCTAAACCGTGTCCTCGCTGTCGAGCAACCACTCGGTACACTGGATACATGACTTACGAGTCGTGAGAGAACCGTTTTCGAAAATGGAGTTTCACCGTGACTTTTCCTTTAGTGAATGAAATATTTTGTCCCAGATCTCCTTTTATAGTAATGTTGACCGTGTCCAAATACGACTTGCTGACAGGCAAATAGTGAGGATGTACAAATTCGCGGTGAACGTGGTAAGTGTTTCCACCTTCCTCGTCAGTGACCGTGGCAGAATCCACTTTGAAAGGAATGACACGCAGTAACGGCACAGAGGTGTGTCCCACCACGTTGTACTCCACCACATCGGAGGACACAAACATCAAATTCAGTCCTTGGTTCAGTTCTACCGGGGCACGAAATAACTTGCTAAAAGTCTCGTTGTCGTAAATGATTGGTAATTCGGTTTTCTTGAGCATGACCATTCTCATGTCCATGTCTCCGCGCAACATGTCAAACAATTCAGGACAAAATAAAATGGACATGATTTTACTCCTGTCAAATTTCATCAAGAAGCGACGAGCTGCTTTGTGGTATTCCATGGTGACACTTTTTTTGACACTTTCCAAAGCTTTCAGAAACACGACATTAAACCTTTAGGCTATGGTGCTCACCAACTGTTGACCACTAAAATAATAGCCTGGGGGAAAGAACAAGTGATAGGTGGTGTACTTTTGATGTTGTGTGCCAGGGCTTTTGATGTTATATTTGCCATTGGTATCCAAGTACAGTTGCATTTGCTCGTCACAAACTTCCACATCAAAAGAATTTTCATTGGGAAGGACATTGAGGACTTGGGTCGGGTGAATGATTTCTACTAAAGCCACTTCCCAATGGGCTTCGTGATCTAATGGGATTGTCTGAGGTAATGTGGCCGTGTACCAGCACAACGTGTTCCTGTCACTGGGTAAGGTTAAGTAAAATTGGTTTTGATGACTCATAATTCCGGAGTTCTGAGGCTGCCCGAGGGGTTACTGGACGTCAGAGGCGTCTCTCCGCTCAAAATAGGGTTGTTGTTGTTGTTATTGGAGTGGTGACTGACACTGGCACTGGACACAAGGTTCCAGTGGTTCCCGTTCGAGGAGAATTTCAGGGAGGGATTGGGAAGCAGGTAACCGATGCAGCTGCTCAATAAAATGGTCCACAATTGTTTGTCTCCTTGTTGCAAACTCAAATTGGCAATGGCTGCCCCGATGACACAATACACCACGAAGATTTGGCAGGAAAAGACGATTTGCGTTTTAGGCACACGTTCTCCACACCACACCCACAAGGGTTGTTTTTGTAAATCTTGCAGAGAAGAACTAGGTGAAGGAGTGGTCGCAGTAGCTGCGTCTGTGTGAAAGGGCATGATGGTCACTTCTTTTTATAGTCGATGACTTGCGAAGCGTCGATCCAAGAATCAAAACTGGGTGGATATCCTTTCCAACGTACTTTGACTTCTTTGACACGTCGTTTGCCCACTTTACGGGTTCTGCGTTCGAGAATGCTATCGATGTCGTACACGTCGTCTTTTTTTTTGGTGACACGTTGTAACTCGGGCAAATAAAACGTTCCTTTGAGTACTTCTCCGTTCATGTCTTCCAATTTATAGACGGCAGCATGACGGCCATGCACTCGTCCATTGACACGAAACAATTCGGTCGTCCAGTTAGGTAAGTAAACTTTGTCGAACGTGCGTTTGGTTTTGCCAATGCGCACTCAATCTCCTACGTCCAACACTCCACTTTTCTTGGGGACAGCCCTCGTAGGGGACGTACCAAACAGGTGCTCAAACACCAACGCTTCGTTGTCGGGAGTCACTTCTTGCGGGGCACGTCCGATGCTTCGATGGTAAGATTGGTTGTACGCTTGCACCAGGTGCGGTAAGATGTCGATGTACTTCAGAGTGTGGTGATGCGTAAAATATTTCCACATGCGTTCTTTCAAAGTGCGTTGAAAACGTTCCACGATGTTGGCTTTGGTTTAGGGATTCTCGGTGGTAAAAAAATGAATGTCACGTTTCTTTAATTCTTTTTGGAAAGCTTGGTTCAGAAATTCGGTACCTTTGTCTGTTTGCCATCGAAGAGGGTGACGACCGCTTTGTTTCAACACCCATTTCAGGGCTCGCACTAACTCGCTGCTCGATTTGGAAGTCAAGGGCACGACCCAGGCAAATTTGGAAAAGACGTCGATGACACAAAACAAACATTTGTAGCCGCGATTGTAGCTGGCCAAATGAGAGACATCGGCTAAATCGGCTTGCCATTGATGATCGATGCTTTCCACTCGGGTGCGACTTCTGGAAAATTTGCGTCGAATGGGTTTGTGTAAAGTGTAGGTAGCTTGTTCTTGTAACCATCGTTGCACTTGCGGTAAACGGAGACTTTTCAGTCGCGTTTTGGCAGCACGATACAATTTTTGAACTCCTGCGTAACCTGCAGATCGTAGTAAATGCTGGCTAACACTTTTTCCATTTGTTGGTTTGTGTGTTAATAAGGCACCCACTCTTGGAATATGCTACTCTTTTTCTCTTGGGCTACTTTCTTGGATTGCAATGCTTTGCGTGTGCGACCGGCAATAGGTGTCGAGGAGGAGGATGTCGGAACAGAGGATATCGGTTCTTGTTTCACTTCTGTCTTCACTTCTGTCTTCACTTTCTTTTTCTCTTGTGATGAAGAAGGGGTGGTCATCATCTTTTTAATCCATCCAATTCTGGAGGTAGGTGGTGTTGTTAACTTGCGTACTTTTTCTGGTGGAGTTTGAAACCCTTCCTCTTCTTCTCCTTTTTCTGTCTTGGTCACTGGTAGTGGTGGTGGTACTGGTGATGGTGCTGGACAAGGTCTTAAAATCTTTCAGAGTGGGTAGAGCTGTTTGGTCTAAAGCTTTCTGGTGAAAGAGTTGCAGTCGTTGCAAGAGTTGACCGTACTTTTGCGATTTTTCTGTTTCGGACAAATCTTGGCGATCCATCAAGGACTGCAATTCGTGTTGTAACTGGGACATCTCGCTCAAATTGGGATTGGGAGGTAAATGCGGGGTGCGCTGTTCTTGCCAACGATGGTATTCCATCCATCGTTTGTAAGGCACAATAGCTAGTTTTCGTCCTTCCATGGGGTTGTCAAGGGTCGATTCTGAGATCTTGGGACTTCAGAGGGCCTTTTTATCTTGCTCCCACCAGTCCTCCCAACATGGTTCCCAAGACTCCTTTCAGTAAGGGACCTAGCAAGAGGGGTAAAATGCCTCTCCACGTTGGACCAACAGCTTCTTCTTTTGGCCTAGGGGAATTTTGTTTGGAACCATTTGGCGAAGAACGTGGCGATGTTTGCCTAAGCATTGTTTCTGGTGTTTGGACAAAGAGATCGTGCCTTTCAACACGTTCAAACAACATTCGCACACGGTATCGATGACCTCTTTGAAAGCTGATTGAATGAGTTTTTTTCGTAGGGGTGGAGAAGCTTTGGACAGGACAGATAACATGTCCCCATGTTTGACTAAACGAGGAGGCAGTCCTTTCCTTTTCTTTCCTTGGGGTTGTTTAGAAGAGGGATGTTTTCTGGAGGGTGACATCTTTGAGTCTTCAGGAGCACCAAAAACACTGATACCCTACTTGGTCACACACACCTTTTTTATATTCTAACGCGTCGCCACTGATTGTCTTTACGTCGCATCAACTTCAGGACAGGCATGATACGTCGTGCAGGGGTACGTAACGGACTAAATCGAGCCAGTTCTTGCTTGGACAAATCCAGTAAACTTTGTAACATGCCCGATCTTTCTTGGACTTTGATTTTGGGAGAAGGTACTTTGTGAGCAGCGGTCACTGCCACTAAATTGGAGGGTCCTGCCACTGGAGAAGTTCTTGGGGTCATCAACTGAGAAGTTCTTGGTGTGATCAACGTCTCCAAGTACTCTTCAGTTCTTGGTGACAGCAACGGAGAAGTGAATGAACCTGAGGCTACCGGAGACGCGGTCACAGCCGTGGCAGATCGTGGTTTGCGAGTGTAAGGTTGCGTCCTGGCCGAAGTGCCTCTCTTGCGACTAGTTTTCTTCTGTGGACTTTTCCTTTTCTGGGGACTTTTTCTCTGTTTCTTTTTCTGGGGGCTTATTTTCTTTTTCCGGGGTGGTGTCTGGTAAGAGGAGGGTCCCGCCACTGGAGAAGTTCTCATTGGGGACCTGGTCTTTTTCTTCTTCTTGGATCTTCGTTTGACTTTTTTCTTGGGGAGAAGTTTGGGGGCATTAGGATCCCATCTTAAGAGGGAGCGAATGATGACCCCTCCTAGAGTACCGCTCCCTCCAGGTTTCAAAATGATTTGTTTTTTGGTTTGAGTGTCGATGCGGGGATCGGCCAGTTGGGTCAAAGCAACTTTGTTTCGATCAAGAAAGCGTTTGTTTTGATGAGGAATCTGAATGATCACTTGGAGTAATTGACGTGCAGTCACCGTGAAATATCGTAAGACTTCTTTGAGACTAGCTTCTGAGACACGAGCTCGTGTTTGTGGATTTTTTTCTCGACTGATGCCATACAAAGCACGAATCAATTTGACGGGAAGATGCGACTGGAAGGACGTCATGTTCACACTGTGTGAGACGGACGAAAAGGGTCTGAGGTTTTTATAGATTTTATTGTGGATGAAGTTAAGTCGAGGACGGAGACGTGTACAGGACAGGCCCTCCGTCTTGGCACCAGTGGTGAAACAAGTGGGTACGAAATCGCAAATCATCGGGGGTCGTAGGTTTCAAATCGACGAGTAAATAGGCGTGTGGAGTTTGAGTGGCATCGTCGTACACCTGAGTCAGCCAAGGCGTTCCTAACTGTTTGGCTAAGACTTGCACTTGCGATTTATCTCGAGGGCTTTTAAACAAGACCACGTAATGCGCATTGAGACTGATGGTGCGATGGGCTTTACTTTGTTGAAACAAATTTTGAGTGATGCAAACGACACTGGCATGATGCCCATTGCGCGTGAACCACAGTTTAATTTCTTCTTCGTCTTCTCCTAACATGTCGTCGAAAATGACCAAATGGGTTTGACGGGAGTCAAAGACGATGCCGTCGTCTTCTTTAGGAATGCCTTCCACAAACTCGATGGAATCGCCTTGACTTTCTCACAAGAGGCTGTACGCCGATTGCCACTCTTTGTAACACCACACGATGCGCTGAGGTGGTCGATCGATCAAATGATGTTTATGTTCGATCAAGCGTTTGACGAATTCGGTTTTGCCTGAACCGCTAGGTCCAGCAATGAGCATGTTAAAGGGATGGCGAAGATACAAAGCCTCCCAACTGGCACGATCTAAGTGTTCGTCGATGACTTTGACAGTAGAGAAAGAGGGAGCAGAGACAGCAGAGGTAGCCATAGTGTTAGGAATGTCACTTGTGACACGAAATCAGACAAGACAAGAGTTTATATACTTTTTTCAGGACACGTTTATTGAATGTTTCAAACATGAATACGAAAGACAAAAATACATAAAAACCAAAGGCTTAAGTACAACGATAAAAGGCACATGATAACCATCAACGTGGAATAAACACAAGTGTCTGTACAACATGTTTTGGGTAATGTTCTGACCAGTTCTATAGGGGGTAAGGTCACACAAGTGTCCTCCCGAAAGGGTCTTTCAGGCATGTCCACGACAGTCCTGTCCTGGGTGACGGGTTCTTCTGGCACTGTCACTAACACAGGCTGAAAAGTAACTTTTTTCCTTGATAAACTGTCGTGCATACTGGGCCACTTCTTGGGTCCAAGCCTCAAAACCCCCTTTTTCCAGTCACAAGCTACACACACATCGTCATACACGTCTTCGGTAGCTAAAAGTTGACGAATCTTTTTTTTCTGTTGAGGTCGAGAAGTATCCAGATGAAAACGCAAGGCTTTGAGCAAAAGGAGTCTTTCGTGACTATTTAAGGCCATTGATGTGGTAAGTACTGTTCGTAAAGAGTCCACAAGGAATCGGCTGGTAAACGAAATCCCAGAAAACAAGTCACTAAGACACACACCACTTGTCGACCCAAATTGAATGGATACAGTTCTTGTAATAATCGATGGTAATGATCCACGGTTTGAATATGGTCATTGAGTTCCTTCCACGGAATCTGTTCAATTGCATGTGACATAAGCCGTGGCATGGATTCCTGATTTTATAGTCTCTTTGTTTCGGAAGCAATAAAGATACTTTCTAACTAGACATCTTCGTTCTCCAGTAGGGAATCTAAATCTTGCATACTGTAACCGAAACGTCAGAGTTTGTCTAGATGTTTCGTCTTCCGCTAAGCAGATTCCACGTAAAATATGTTGGTAATCCTTTAAATCGTCTTCCTCAATACGTTGTACTAGGTGAATCTCGAAGTAACCAAAATTACGAACGTTTAGTTCATTCACTAACTGAAAGTGATCAACAAGGTCTGACCACTAAACGATTTCTGACGAATCAGTCCTCTTATACCATTCAGGTACCAGTGGTTAAAGATCTGGTGACGTAACGGATGCAACTGTTCTTTACGTTTCACTTGTATTTTGACCAGCTCTCGGTAAATGTGTTCTCTCAACTCCACAGGCAAAGCACGAATGTTCTCTTGTAAAGTATCCATGAATAGGTCAGTCCGTACAATTCACAACCTTCTCCTAGAGCAAAAGAAATCCACATAGTGAGTAATTTCTGACCACTGCCATTCAGGGTAACGTCCAAGAATGTCACTGAACTCTTTTGATGTAAACGGTCTAGAGTAATACAGTAGGACGAATGCACACTTGACCCAAAGAAATCTAACACACCGGTTGACTTTTTTCACTTTCCTCTTGTGAATTTCTCGGCACAAAAGTTCTACAGTCACCCATTGAGATTTCACTCTGGCAAATCCCTGCCAAACTTCCTTGTAAATCTTCTCTTGCAGTTCTTTAGGTAATGATTCAATATCGTTTTTGAAATGAAGTTTAAATACCGGTCTCGGTGATGTCAAACATTTGATTCCTAGCCAATCTGGTTTCTTCTTCGTCAACGACATGGTAAGTTACTTCAATGTCTCGGTCCCACTAAGGGTAAGTAATGACAATTCGGTGACCAACGAGCATGTTCTAGGTAGGCCGAATCTTGCGGTTCCCAGTGGTGAAATGACACGCCGCAACTGAAGCACTTAACTTTATCCCCTTCGCCCAAGTAGAAAAATCCGGCTCTGGCTAATTCTTCGGGGGTCGGGCCTCCCAGATACTTAGGCCATTTTCCTTTGAACGATTGAAGACGATTTTCAAAGTCGCAGTATTCCGACAAACGCACAGGAAACGAATATTCGTCTTTCACAGGTTCGTTTCGATGAGGGTTGGGTGACATGGACAGGAGTTTGCTCAGGGCTGGATGACATCCGTAGGGGGTGGGGTAGACGTGAAAGTGAACATCCACCTATGAAACGAAACCCAGCAAAGTGTCCAAGAGGACGAGCGGCATCGCTTTCGCATCCCTCAGGTTTGACACGCACAGCATCACTTTCCATGATAGGGGTAGTGAGAACAAAATTCCCATGATGCTTTACGGCATCGATAAGGTCACAACGTACAGCATCGTTCCCATCGCAAGGCTCACAATCGCATTCCACTTCAGAAGCCCCACACTTGAATTGTGCCTTTCTAAACTTGTTTGGTGTTTCTCTGAAAGTATTCATCTTGTTCGCTTGGTCTTGGTAGTCACAATGAACTATCGATCTTGCCTAGGGTTCCTTTTTATATACAGACCAATACCGACGTGTCCATACGGTAAGATGAAATGATTGGGAAGTCGCACTCGCTTCTGGTACACGATTTGAATGACTTTTTCCAAGGGTCGACTGATGATGTGGTGAGTGGGTAAACGTACAATCTTGTTTGGCTGATAGGTGGTCACTTTAAAGTGTTCATCCTCTCCAGATTGCAAGGCTTCTTTCAATACCCCAAAGTTGACCACACGACTGGTACGATAATTCAGAGTCAATCCTTTCACTTTACACTTCGTGTGCACTTCTCCTTGTGGGTCCCGGTATTCGTAGCCGTAATTTTTTGGACCGCCACTGACGAAACTTATAATCTTGTCGTCGGGATGCTCGTCTGTCCAGGCTCCTAAACGGTCTCCTTCGATGTCAGGGTACTGTTGACTCGGGTGATGGATGTAAATGCAACTGTCCGTGTCAAAGTACAGGACGCGTTCCCCTAACAGTTCTAAAGCTTCGTACAATTTTAAGCGAGCATGAGCTGTCACGTAAGCCGCAATGATGACATTTTCAAAAGGGTCGTCTTGTACAAAGTCCAGATCTTCTTCGTAATTGACCAAGATCAAATCCTCGCGAACGACGTCCACGTGTTTCATAAATTTGGTTTTGTCGTGAATCATCTGAAAGTAGCGGGAAGGTTCTGTCAAATACTCCGTCTTGGGTAAACACGGTCGTTGTGCCATTTTACCCCACAAGCAATTTAACATCACTTTGGCAAACGATCGCCTGCCTTCGTTTTTCTCGTTGTGATCTAAAGTAATGCCTTCTTGTGCCCAGTATTTCTCTTTGAATGTCTCTTGGTCTTCGGGAGTGTGACACCAGGAAGGATAGCCAGTGGCTTCTTGTTTCAGTTTCAAAAAGGCATCCACGTAGTCGGCGAAAATGCCTTCCTGCGTCGGGTCACCCATGTGGTATTGTTGTGTCTTGGGAAAGTGACAAATTTCGTACACTTCTAACAGTTGGTATCCCATGTCCAGAGCTTTGAACAATTCTACGCTGACCCAGGTTCCCGTCAAAGCCCGTTCTTCCTGGGTGTGCTGACAAGGCTGATCTTGGTTGCACGTTTCGGCACAAGTACGGCACAAAGGAAACATCAGTGTGCCTTGGCAATGGTGAGGTAAGACGGGATGGTACAAGTCGGTGGGAGGCAAAACTTTGCACTTGATCAAGCCTTCGTATTGTCGAATGTTTTTCAGGTCGATGTGTTCCGTGAACAATTGCGGGTGCCCTGCAGGAAAGCGACAATATTTGCACACGTAAGGATACAGCGAACACGCTTCCAAGTATTTGATTTCTTCTCCTTTCTCTTCGTCGGCTTGGTATAGCAAACAGGTGGCCATGGTCCTTCCTCCGTACAAACTATCCCTCGGGTTCAGGGGGTCCATGAACTGGTAACTTTCCACGAGGCGCTTGAATTCGGGATCAGTTTTCAAACGGTGATCGTATTTGTGTTCCCACATTCCCACCATTTGGTATCCTTCCTGTTCTAACTTTAGGCGTCGCTGAAAAGTGGCCTGGTACAAGTCTTCCATGGTTCGTTGTAAAAACTGATTTTTAGTGCCACGGTCAGGGTAACAGACGGGACATCCGTGAAATAAGCAACCGTTAAACTCGTACACGATCTTGGGTTTTCTAAGTCCCAGCCATCGACCGAATGCGTTCCAATGGTCTTTTCGCCCCCTCCGTTGCGGGCATGCTGAATCCATTTGTCTTCCTTTTCACACAAGTAATGTAACCAGCGTAGGGCTTTGACCGAGTATTGACGTTTGACATAGTTGGTCGTTTGAGGACTGATGACAGCCACGGTTTTTTCAGGCACGAATCGTTGTCTGTACACTAAGGAACACGCTTTGGCAATGGTGCAAGCTTTTTTCAAAGGATCGACCCCTCAGTGTTCCATGAACAGTTCTCGAAATTTTAAACAGCAACGCCGTAATATGTCCACGTCGGCATGGGTCTGGTACCAAGCGTAGAAAGCGTCTCGTTGTTCGGTACGCATGTTGTCGGGGTCGTAATAGTGAGCCTCAGGCAAATGGGGTAGAACGGCGTGTTGATTGGCTTCCGTATTGAAAAAGTGTGGAAAGTACCCTTTAGCCATTTCTGTCATTCCAAACGTTTTAGGCATTCGACTCAAAGGCATGGCCAAGTAACTCATCGAATCTTTAAACTGTACTTGTCCCACTTGCATGAAAATGATTTTGGCTAGGTTCAAAGTGACTTTAGGACATTCGGTGCCATGTTCCGTATAGTATCTCAAAAGAAACTGTCCATCGTATCCGGAGAAATTGTGAGCCATCACCGTGGCATGACGATGACAATCTCCGTAACGTTCGATGTCCTCTTGGCTCCACGTCTTGTCGATGTGGTCTAAGACCCATCGGGCGAAATCGGCTAGCGTGTTCGGTCCCCGAAAGATTTTTCACGCCCTCCAGGAATCTTGCTGCAGTAAGGGCAATGACTCACGATAGGTTCTTGAATGCACTTTTCGCACGCTCGATGAGCCACGCAGAAATTAAGAATGTGAATGCCGGTCTCTTGCATGCATTCGAAATCGAAAAAGATGAAATTGTCTTTCTTCTTGTGTCCATCCTCTTTCTCTGGTTGGGGTTGTTATTTTTGCACGCAGCATTGATGTTCCAAGTCCATGATGTGGTGACAAATGTGACATTTTTTCTTTCCTGAACATACGTGTGCCTTGGCACTATTGGCACGTATGCCTTGTCCACACGCGGGGCACAATCTCAGCAGCTGACAAGAGCATTTCTTCTGTGAACCTTGCGCCTTCAGATGTTGTTGGTAACAGGCAGGGCTGAAAAACGTGCGCTGACAAGTTGAACAATGCACTGGTTCTTGCCCTTCGCTCAGACAGGGTGGAGAGGCCAAACATCTTGAGCATTTCGAGCCACAATGCTTGTGTTGCTCTCGATTGTTATAGCCATAGTCACATTTCTCACAGTAATAACCGTATCCCAGGAATCCGGTGATACTGGTAATGGTATCGAAGTGGTCATCGTGATGATAGACATGAATGTATTTTCCGTCCTTAAAGTCTTTCCCTCGAAACAACAGAGGCCCACGCATTTCTTGAGGGTGCACCTTCAAGGTGTAGCGTGGAGCTAAAATATCTTGCAATGTTTGCCTCTCAGGAATGCCACAGGGTGTGTCTGTGGACAGGCCGGCTTGTTGCAACAGGAGTTCTGCTTCACTTCGTTGTTTGGCTCGGTCGGATCGTTGAATAGTTTTCCAGGTTCTTTTCCATTCTACCGTGTCGTTCTTGTTGGCATAGGTTCGTCCCACCACGATGGCACGGGCTAAACACATCTGGTCTTGGGGGTTGTGAATTCGGACGAGACTCTTTTTGGTGCTGCGAAGGTCGTTCACCAATAATACTTTTTTTGCTGCCAGTCCCTTGAGGAGGAGAGACGTGGGTCATGTCCAGTGTGGCTTTTCCATCGGTGATGTCAAACTGGTCATTGGATTGTTGTACGTGTTGAATCTTGTCCATGACTTTGGAAGCATTCAATTCTGCAAGGCTGCTAAACTCGATCCAAACAGGGGATTTCAAACCGTCGTGTTGTATGGAAAGTCTCAAGCGATCGTCTTCTTTGGGTTGACATTGTCGCTTGAGTGTGGTGAGCAAAGAATCCCACACCCCGGTGATGAACCCTTCTGCTTTCTCTAACGGTACTTCAGCCTTGAAATCTTTAAACTTCACCGTGTATTTGTAAGCCGTGGTTCTAAATTTTCTAGAGGAGCGCTTTTCCGTCTCTCGAATGGAATAGTACTTTTCAGGGTTGACTAAGGGTGGTGAAGTTTGTTTAGAGGGTTTGGATTCTGGTTCACTCATGTCCTCTTCAAAATCACTTGCATGAATTTGTGCCAAGACTTCAGCCCTGGTACGAGGCGATAGATCACGTTTCTGCCTCTTACTTTCTTCTTCTTTCTTCTCAAATGAATTGGATCGTTTCATCTTGAGTGCAAAACGTCAAATGACTAAAGTTTAAATACCATAGACTAATTTATATTCATGACAGACCAGCGTATATAAAAGGGTGTGTGTCTTGTCCTTTCACTATTCATTTCACTCTCAAACAGAGTACAACGATGGAAGAGACTACACAAATCGAACATTTCATCAGAGCTTTGCGAGGGGTCATTAGAAAATTCTCTTCAGACCAGCCGACGGACTACTCTCCTTCCTTGCGAGATAAAAGTCAAGATACTTGCTATATCTGTCAGAAGAAAGGGCATTGGTCTTCAGAGTGTCCAGACCGTCAAAAAAGAAAAAAAGGGGCTAGAAAAGACAAAAGTCAAGATACCTGTTATTATTGTCAAGAAAAAGGACATTGGTCTCCAGATTGCCTAAAAATGAAACCAGAGGAGTCAGAAGAAAAGAGGGATTCTTAGAAGAAGAGAGGGATTCTTCAGAGGAAGAAAGCAGCCAGGTAAAGAAAAAGAAACGAGAGAAGAAAAGAAGAAGGGAAGAAAGTGAGGAGGAAGAGGAGGAAAAGAATGTGACGGTGAAGAAATTTAAAAAACAGAGAGACTAAACAATGAGACAGAAGAAGTGTATGAACTTTTTAAAGTGCTCTGTTGTGAATTGTGAATTGGATTGTAAATATTTATAAAAGAATAAATTAGGTATAAAAGGTAAGTGTCTTTGGGTTTTGATTTTAAAATAAGAACGTACACTCACGCACTCATACACAGACACGTACTATAGGGGTAAAATGTTATTTTTTTTTTTTTTTTAGTTAATGGCAATTGAAAGTCTATCTCTTTTCGAGAAATGTGGGTGGCCCTGAAAAGGGCCTTTTTTGGTGTAGGGGTGAGTTTAAGCAATCAACTTTAACTGCCTTAAGCCTTTGCCACGACCAAGGCCTACTTCTGGACTGCGTACTGTTGATGATGATGATGATGATTTGGTTGAAATCACTAAGGATGGCACGGTAGGCTTAGTCACAGGGTTGGCGTGTTTAGCTCGGGAAGGTCGTATTCTCTTCGGTCGTAATAAAGAAGTCTGATACATTTGTTTCAGACTTCTTAATTCCGCTAAAATGTCTAACAATACCGTGACCGTTTGATTTTCACACCCTTGTTTCTTTGCTGCTTCTTCTTGTTGCTGTTTTTTTTCTTACCTCTTCTTCTTGCTGTTATTGCTGTAGGAGAAAAGCTTGTTCCGCTTCCTTTTGCTGTTGCATAAATTTCTCCAATTCTTCTTTCTGTCTCTGTCTAAAATTATCCACGTGCGGTAATGAAGAAGGAGACGAAGGTTCCGGAACAAATCCACAAAATCCCAATTCACCTCTTCTGAAAGTAAGTCCGGGTTCTCTTGGGTGGTCTCCACTGCTGGTGCACCCCAATTGATCGTTTTCTGAGTTTCCGTCATGTTGAATAACTGTCGCATAGATTGACTGCACACAGGCGCTAGAGAATCTATATAGACCACGTGACGTCACAGACTGCTCTCTTCAGATTGAATGCGGGCTGACTGAATTTTGTAACGCGTGTTTGGATTGGTCAACAAACTCAATCCGTTTCAATCCTACCTCTACCTATAAATAAGCGCAGTTCACTGCATTGATTCACCTGTTCTCTGCGCCTCAACATGTGGACCGACGTACACTCTTCCACCCTTGTGTCAACGATGATGTTCCGGACGGACATACCCATGTATGTCCGATCCAACTGGACAGTTGTCCATAGGACAGACACCAGTCTGTGGATACGTAGGATCTACGTAGAAAGACAAGGATGCCTCAAAAGAGTCCTGATTTACGGTCCTACAGTGAGACGCAGCCTAAGGACAAGAAGAAGACCAATGCGGTGCCCCTTATGTTAATGGATACATTAACATAAAACCAAAGGCCCTTTTCAGGGCCACTCCAATCTCTCGAAAAGAGATAGACTTTCAATTGCCTACCCCTTTTTTATTTTTTTTATTTTTTTAAAATAGGGTCCCGACCCTGTTCCATTTTCCCTTGTCACTCAACAGTCCCAAACTCTATTCCCTATGTTCAATTCCCCGTGGCGCTCAACAGTCCCACGATTTATTCCCCATGTTAAATTCCCCTTGTCGCCAGGGTACAAACTTTTTTCTCTAATGTTAAATGTTCCATTGTTGCCAGGTTACAACCCCCCTATTTTAAGATTAAAGTCCCATTGTCGCTAAAGTATCCCCATTAACTACTACTGAGTGTACAGAATGAAGAGAACAAGTATGACCTGAACCACAGTAAGGATGTATCATGAATGCCAAATGCATGCTGCAGACGGTGAAGTAATATGTCATGGTCCATTGTGTCAAATGCTGCAGACAAATCAAGGAGAGTGAGGACTGTAATATTTCCGCTATCCAACGCAGAGAGAATGTCATTAACTACATTTAGAAGAGTATTTTCAGTACTGTGACAATGGCGATATGCAGATTGTACATTGCTAAAAAGACTGTTTGAATTTAGATGAGATACAAGCTGGGATAGAACAACCTTTTCTAAGATTTTTTATATAAATGGGAGATTAGAAACTGGGCGGTAGTTCATTAAATCGTTATAGTCTAGTGTTGGTTTCTTCAGCAGAGGCTTTACAATGGCAGTTTTGAAAAATGATGGGAATTCCCCCGATGAGAGAGATGTATTAATAACATCAGTTAGTGAAGGCAAGACTGGGTCTAAGCACTCAAGCAGCAGTGATGTTGGAATTGGATCACGTTCACATGACTGTGGTGCCCTCTTCATCACGATTTTACGTACGAAATCCATAGAGACAGGTTCAAATGCTGCTAATGGTTGCCGCTCAAATTAAGTATCCCAACTGTATGGTGACGACGAGTCAATTGAAATTGTGGTGTCAAGCTTATCTCTAATGGTTGGTACTTTGTCACGGAAGAAATTTGCAAACATGTCCGGAAGGTCGACTGGAGAGAAGGTAGTTGAAAGTGGTGTTGATTTGTTCCTTGACATTAGCTTGTTAGTAATCTCGAAGAGCTCTTTACAGCTGGAAATGAGTAAGAAATATGTCTGTAACTATGTTTCCTTACAATATTGTTCATTATGGGAAAAACCCTCACCTCTCAGAAACAATATAAAAGGAAATAAAAGTATTTGACAATGAAAATAAATAAGTCAGGATTTTATATTCATATTACTGTTTGCAGCATCAGCTATTGTTTAGTTTCTAAATAATTTGCAAACATTTAATTTATACAAGGCTAACAAAGATCCCACATCTCTTGACGAGTTTCGCTAATTATGCTTGCAACGTTGTTTGAGACGCCGATCACAACTGCAAAATAACAAAGTTAACAATACCGTAAAAAGCAAAACATTTAGTTTACCTAAGAAAGAATAGCTAGTCCAGCTGTTTCTAAAGCATCACATTGTCTATGATTTCCATGTTATGCTGCTGATATTTGTTATTGACAGCCTCAAATACTGTCATTTAATGTATACTCAACTCAAAAACAAAGATTTTAAAGTTGAAAAAATAGAGACAGGGCAAACGCAAATCAACCATAGGATTTATTGACTAGAAAATATAAATACTGCGCAAGCCGACTATATAATATGAATAAAACACCGATTTTATACGTGTAACACGCGTTGAGTAGCTGATAAAAATCTACTTGATAAAGAGTTGGAGAGGATGGGTGAATAAAATAGTGCGAAATATTTGTCATTGCAACGGCTGTTACCATTTACGAATCACCATCAGATAACACAATCTATACTGTGACAACTTATATTATTAACAATCGAAATTTTCAACAATTAGCAGAATCAATTGAAAGATCGTTACATGACATCAAATCGTATCAGATATTTCATAGACCTTTTTAGTTCGAGTTGAGAAGCTTGTAGATGAATTGGATACAGGTTTCGTCAATTTCAAACATATCAATTTCAAGAAGAGGACAGAATATCGTGTATATATAGAACACGGAGAAAAATGTTTAATAAATAAATGTTTTGTTTTTCCTTTTTGTTGCACATTTTATATTTTCTAATCATGTAATTCTACAACATGTGTCATTACATGTGTCATTACAGTAGGGGTTGCTTATCGTGTGGTAAACTTTTGCTATGGGGAATTAGGTTAGGCAATAACGTATAAAATTTCCATGAAAAAAAATAAAAAACAGGTTCACCACATTTTGTCTTGCAACTCACATGTTAATATCGCTTACAAAACCAGCAACAGGCATGCTGTACAACATAACTCTTGTATTTAGATACAGAAATAGAAAGATATCAAGTGCTACGCCATTTTATCTTACGCTACCTTAACAATAAGTCTTTCTCTTCAGAACAACGGACAAAAACACATTTAAAATGAGTTGTTTAACGATAACGAATGCAATAAAATGGTTTCGAATGAAATACTCGAACTAACATACACCACAGTTTTAGATTGTGTTAAGTCTAGTATCGAAATGATTAAGGCCATCTTGGTATCAAATTAGTCGTATTAAGTGTTACATAAAGTGTTACATGTTCATATGATCGTTGGGATTCTAGTTTGAACGCTGTTTGTAACATATAGAAACAATATGAAATTCAACATTCAATAACTTAACATTTATGGATGCCAATGATCAAACCTATCTTGTTTCATGCACAACTATCCTTTGTGCAAGCTTCTATATGGAGAGTACCACATGAGCCGCAGTATTTTTTAAAATCTACATTTGCATTAAATACATGGTATCCATTCTACACTAAAAATCAGGTGCTGCTTTCGTTATTGAGTGCTCCTAAGTCATGTCCGTAAAAATACTAAAATTGCATCAGTTGAATTTTGTGTATATATGTGGGTTTTTTAAAATTATAGTTAGGATAAGCTCTCAAAAGATATTTTTACTAAACTTTTACTCTTCATTATTAACCAGTTATGTGCAACCAAATCCGTATATGCTCTGTTAATGTTCACCCATTTCTAGACTGGTTCACAGTTCTTTTGTATAATTATTACCGTGTGTCTTATTACCATATCTAATTTGTTTAGAAAGACATATTTTACACGGTGATATTGGAGCATAACTGTAAGAAAGAACTGGACATGCGTGTGCAAAGATATTATTATGATGGCATTTTAAGCGATACTTCTGTATATGCTAAATTGCATACGCATTACATGTTGCTGTGTTGAATTGTACATATTAGTGGTTTAACCTTGTTATTAAAAAAACTGTTTTCTGCATTTGTTTCTTCATGTTCTTTTTTTTTCCTATGGACTACATGCTAGACAAAAGAAACACAAACATGCTGACATCATCACATATTGCATCACAAGGTATCAAATTGTATGACACCTTATAGTTTCAGCTCACACTGACTATCAGACAAGTTTTAAAAGTTATAAAGTTCAAAATTGCATTTTGTTTCTTTCTAATACACACAGAAATACGGTACAGTACATTACTATTCCCATCATTCAAACCAAACAAATAAGTGCGCGAAATGACAGATGAAAATGATAGGAGATCATTGCCCTTCTGTAACTAAGACAAATATACACGCCAATGAATCATCTAGAGTTACGGACATTCCAAAATTATTTAAAGTATCAACACGTGAAATTCATCACCTCCAAATCTTAAAAATGATGTAAAAGCAAAAAAAAAGTTCCATAAGATTAATTCTAATGAAAAATGAAATAAATGGGTGCTACATTTTAGTATAAGACTATGGGAAAGAGCAAGGAAGCAAATTGCAGACAGGGTCATTTCTTCAAGCCTTGTAATGTCCCACATAACAAGGAAAAAAATGTGCATCAAACTGTAATAACAAAGCTACATGAGGTCTGTTTTGTAAGAACAACAAGAGACAAAGTTAAGAAAGCTATCCAAAGTTCTTGTAATGCTGACATTGATGTTGGAGACGAAAAGCTCATATGCAAACTGCTGAGGTCCAAGCCAAGAAGTAAGTTGGCGGTGGAGGAATATGTGGAAGACTTTGAAATGCCAAGGTAAGTCATTGTTTCTATGCAATAACCATACACATATATAATTTATCGTTGCATAAACTACTTAGTGAATTGAAGTAATGGAACTGAATTGCATATTGAAGTTGTCTAATACATACATATATACCTACATTTAATCAAAACTCTTAAAAAGTTAAGAAAAAGTCCTATATTCATTATTGTGGCAACTTCCACAACAAAACAGTGTTAAATTACTTACTTTTCAAGATAAAGCTAAATAAAATGCATTAAACATTGCAAAAATAGAGAAACAAAGCAAACCTTCCAATCAATTACAGTCAAGGGGAGATAATATACCTTGAGATGGCTTACCAAGTAGCAAGCTCTAATTTACAGCTAAATGATTATATACTACCACTTGGCAGAACAATGTTGCATTTCTAAATAGCTATTCTTTCAAATCTGAACACACAATTATGACGATGCATGTTTTCTTCTATTCACATCAACAGATCTGGTCAGGAAAACACATATCGCTTCGTGTACACAGGACAAAAATGCTGAGATATCGAATACTCTGTTACGCGAGCACCAGATCCAACACCCTGACTGTAATGGTTTTCTATCATGGGACTTAAAACATGAAGAGAAAGGAGAAGAGAGAACAATATGTACGGCATGCATTTATATAGCAAGAATGTTTCAACTATATGAAGAGATACCGACCATACGGCGTGGAAGAAAACTGTCTGTGTAAATAGCTGAATACAGATATGACTTTCGGAGACTTTGGTTGGACACGAAGGGTTTAACTATGTCCCAGCTCCTTCAACAAAAGGGATGCCGAAAAGGTCAAATACTGTTTGCCAACCCTAATTGATTGTATCAACATGGAAGGCATGGCTGAACTTAGAAAAGGTGTAAAGGAGTTTAATGTTATTATATGACATGGCACAGATATAATTAAAATACAAAGTGACTCAAGATATAATAATGCACATTACAGTGGGATAGATAGGACACCCTTTCAACTAGCTACCCAGTGCAGAAACATTCAAATTGAAAAGACACTACTCCTGAGAATAAGTTCATACATATAACGACAAAGAATAAACTATGAAAGTCAAATCGGTGAATCGATTGATACAACGCAGCTTACCAAAGAATATAACCTTTAATAGAAGCTTCCATGGTAGGGTTCAAAGTGTTGTCCATAACTGTAACCATGGACCTGGATAATCTTGGATAAGTGGTGTCAATCTATCGGTTGTCCGATTTCAGCTCGCAGGTCTGTGGTACAAAATCTGAAAATTAAGCAAGATATATATCTCAGAGATAAAATTTATAAAGCAAGTACAGTATATAAGGAAAAAATCTGAAAAAAGCGCATTTCTTTACAAACTCTATGAGTAATATCAGTAAGAAAAGAAATATGGCACAGGCAAATTAAAGTGTGGTATGGCTTAAAAAAAACTAAAAGCAAAATATGAACACTCTTATCATAAACAATGTTGGTACGTTTCCATAGGTTGAGGCAGTACTGTGCACAGTCCTTGATTATTATAATGCTTTCTGCTCTGATTTACGGAATGAGTATTGAGAAATAAGCGATTATGGCAAATGTGGCTTACATTTAAAATCTCTCCCCCACCCTTTTTGAGGGAATTGTTGCATATGTTAAATAGTATTTGCTCTCTTTAAAGCTTCTTAAACCTTAAAAATCGTTATGTTTTTCGATGAGTTTTACCACAGCAAGTAATCTACTTGCACCAGAGCTAAACTGACAATTATATCCCTAGTCTAGTTTAATTATTATTTCGATTGCTTCTTTGTTTACATTTCTGTTAGTCCCTGTGTATTTAAAGAAAAATACCACCCATTTCCAAATAGGATTGAAAAGATATAGTACAATTTTGTAAACATTTGACATTAATTCTACAGAGTTTATACTATTAGGGATCACCTGAATGACCAGGCAGAAGAAAATATCTTAAAATGTATAAACAAAAGAATGGAGAGAGAATCGACACAGTAGGCATATCGATAAAAAGAGCAAAATACAAAGCATTATTCACTGAAAAGGCCGAGGCAAAGTGAATGAACTACGGTGCATTTAAAAACAAATAAATAAAATATGTTTGCATATATCCCCCTGAGCAAATACTGTTATCTATTATCAATTATGTTGGCACACTTTTTAGCTGCACAGAAGAAACATGTTAATACATCAACTGGCATTCTCTTAAATGTCTATAGTTTAGCACACTAATGCAATTCAGGTCTTACTAATTTGTATAAATATTAATTTAAAACTTAGATATTGAATGAGTGATAGCATATAAAGTGTTAAAAATGATTATTGTAATTACCTTGTCCAACTTCGCTTATTTAACTGTTTATTGTTATTACCCTGTCTAACTTTGCTTGTTTTATTGTTTATTGTAATTACCCTGTCTAACTTTGCTTATTTCATTGTTTATTGTAATTACCCTGTCTAACTTTGTTTATTTCATTGTTTATTGTAATCACCCTGTCCATCTTTGTTTATTTCATTGTTTATTGTAATTACCTTGTCCATCTTTGTTTATTTCATTGTTTATTATAATTACCCTGTCTACCTTTATTTGTTTCATTGTTTATTGTAATTAACCGGTCTAACTTTGTTTATTTCACTGTTTATTGTAATTACCCTGTCCATCTTTGTTTATTTCATTGTTTATTGTAATTACCCTGTCTAACTTTGTTTATTTCATTGTATATTCATCATATTCACAAACTCATTCCATTACCATCCACATAAAGTTCTCCATAAAAGAAATAACAGCCTGCACACGATAATCATTTTGAAAGCACTAAAATACGTCTGTTTATGTATAACATACAACTGAGATAAAGAATAACAATTAGAAATTATTACTTTGCACAATCAACAGCTCCGAAAGCCTAGTGGTTAGAGCGTCCGCCTCGAAAGCGGGGGGTCGTGGGTTCGATCCCTGGCCGAGACATACCAAAGACTTACAAAAATGGTACAAACAGCTGCCTCGCTAGGCGCTCATCATTAAGAGGTTTGTGTTAGGACTAGTCGGCCTGGTGTCAGGATAATGTGACTGGGTGGGACATCATGCTACATGTCTGTGGCATGATGCCCGAGTGCTAGACATCGCTATAAACTGCCACACTGCACACATCGTAGCGATATGACTGAAAAATTGTTAAAGCTATGTTAAAAATCCTAATCACACACACACACGTTGCACAATCTAGTTCTTTTTCACGGGTTACCTACTACAATATTTTTCCTCGATGAATCAAGATTTTAGATGAACGAGACCTATTTGTACAGTTCTATATATCTCAAAAGGAAGAGTGTGGGCCTAAATATTCAAATGTGTGAACCAACTCTTGGAAAGAACAAAACAAAAGTAATCAACAAACAAACGCAATATCGCGCTGTCCACTTTCAACACAGACTTATCACCTGTGTCAGATAGCCATGTAGAAATTAATTGTCATGGGAAACAGATCAAAGAATTATACAACTGTATAGTTAAGTACCTCATATCATGTAAAGATAGAAAAAAGTGTCCATTATGCTTCTGCCAATAATTTTAAGCAACCAAAACGGGTGAATTTGATTGATATGCCTTTGGATTATTCGGCTCATTTACTACAATGTCGTCATACGGATCCACCTTTCCATCTGTTCAACTTAATATCAGCATTAACCAGTCGCATTATCACTTGTCACATGTACTGACTAGTTTTTATATCATTTGTGCATCTTACCTAAATTCATTCTACAGTTATCTCCCTTACTATTTCACAACGCACAGTTTGTAATATTCATTAGCTGCTTCACTAAAGTATTCATAACGTTACATAGTAAATAAATTGTCGAATATCTTTGATAAAATAGTTTCAGAAACTTAAATTTAGTAATGGATCTCGTGAATCGGCAAATTATATATTGGATATTCATAAAATCTACCCAGTCTTGGCGCTACACTAATATATTTTGGTTTAATATTGATGTCTAGTTTATTTGTAAATAAAGATAGGAGCCACAGGTGGCCGAGTAATCTAAAGCGCTCGCCTTTACTGATCATTGCCATCTCACTTCTGACCAGGGAAGTCCGAGTCTCTGACTCAGCCAATGCGAGTATGCGAGAAAACTTGCCAAAAGCTTCCCGTGGGTCGGTGGTTCGCATTGGAGTTTTCTGGGATTCTTCTTCACCAATTTTACTGTCCGCCATGTATATGCTATCTTGATCTGAGAAATGGCGTTAAACTACACAACAACAGAAGGAAATGATATTTTCCATACTCTTTTAGGCCTTTCATTCTTATATACGTCATCTATCCCGTACAGATTGCTATGTTTATTCTGGGTATACTGATCAAAGTCATATATTCCGTACAGACTGCTATGTTTATTCTGGGTATACTGATCAAAGTCATATATTCCGTACAGACTGCTATGCTTATTTTGGGTATACTGATCAAAGCCATATATTCCGTACAGACTGCTATGTTTATTTTGGGTATACTGATCAAAGTCATCTGTCCCGTACAGACTGCTATGTTTATTCTGGGTATACTGATCAAAGTCATATCTTCCGTACAGACTGCTAAGTTTATTCTGGGTATACTGATCAAAGTCATCTATTCCGTACAGACTGCTATGTTTATTTTGTGTTTACTGATCAAAGTCATATATTCCGTACAGACTGCTATGTTTATTCTGGGTATACTGATCAAAGTCATATATTCCGTACAGACTGCTATGTTTATTCTGGGTATACTGATCAAAGTCATCTATCCCGTACAGATTGCAATGTTTATTCTAGGTATACTGATCAAAGTCATCTATCTCGTACAGACTGCTATGTTTATTCTGGGTATACTGATCAAAGTCATCTATCCCGTACAGACTGCTATGTTTATTCTGGGTATACTGATCAAAGTCATACATTCCGTACAGATTCCTATGTTTATTTTGGGTATACTGATCAAAGTCATCTATCCCGTACAGACTGCTATGTTTATTCTGGGTATACTGATCAAAGTCATATATTCCGTACAGATTCCTATGTTTATTTTGGGTATACTGATCAAAGTCATCTATCCCGTACAGACTGCTATGTTTATTCTGGGTATACTGATCAAAGTCATATATTCCGTACAGACTGCTATGCTTATTCTGGGTATACTGATCAAAGTCATCTATCTCGTACAGACTGCTATGTTTATTCTGGGTATACTGATCAAAGTCATATATTCCGTACAGACTGCTATGTTTATTCTGGGTATACTGATCAAAGTCATCTATCTCGTACAGACTGCTATGTTTATTCTGGGTATACTGATCAAAGTCATCTATCCCGTACAGACTGCTATGTTTATTCTGGGTATACTGATCAAAGTCATATATTCCATACAGATTCCTATGTTTATTTTGGGTATACTGATCAAAGTCATCTATCCCGTACAGACTGCTATGTTTATTCTGGGTATACTGATCAAAGTCATATATTCCGTACAGATTCCTTTGTTTATTTTGGGTATACTGATCAAAGTCATCTATCCCGTACAGACTGCTATGTTTATTCTGGGTATACTGACCAAAGTCATATATTCCGTACAGACTGCTATGTTTATTTTGGGTATACTGATCAAAGTCATCTATCCCGTACAGATTGCAATGTTTATTCTAGGTATACTGATCAAAGTCATATATTCCGTACAGACTGCTATGTTTATTCTGGGTATACTGATCAAAGTCATCTATCCCGTACAGACTGCTATGTTTATTCTGGGTACACTGATCAAATCTGATTCGTTACGTGCACCTAAATTCTTTGGTGAACCTTCAAGACGAAATTTTCTTTCAGATATGCTAATAGTCTACCAGCTGAGAGCTTTGTATCTATTAATACTGACACACGAGCATTCGCTGCTTACACGTCCCACTACAGTATGCTAATAGTCTACCAACTGAGAGCTTTGTATCTGTTAATACTGACGCACGAGCATTCGCTGCTTACACGCCCCACTACAGTATGCTAATAGTCTACCAACTGAGAGCTTTGTATCTGTTAATACTGACGCACGAGCATTCGCTGCTTACACGCCCCACTACAGATGACATAATTCATTTTGTTTATCATGAGACATGGTCTTGTTCGAGTTTAACGATACAAAATTTGTTAACTATCTCCGTACATTTTGAAATGGTTCATAACAGATAGAAGTTGTAATATAGCATGTTTATCAATGACGTAAATACGCACACCTGTACTAGTACTTCACGTTCTTACAATGACCCTCGGATTCACATGGATAGAAAACACGCTTTCAAAACTCCTTAAATATGAAGAAAAACATCAAAGAAGAGTCCTCAGTTTGGAAAAGTAATGCTTCTTATATTTTATTCTGGCAGATAAAGCAGCACACTATTCCAAAAGCTTTCTTTTCAGACAAAAGTATCATCCAGTACAAGCGAACTATTCAAACTCTGCTTTGGAGACCTTGAACCCCTCCCTAATCCGGATCTTTTCATTTTTGTGTGCGTACTATCTATGGTAATTGGATTATCTTGTTTTAATTCTGACTTTAGTATATTCAGCTTCCAGTGATTGCAACAATGCTTATAAATTAGCTTGACATCAGTTCAGCATGTGAAAACTTTAGTCGTAATTCATCCTTCAATATCACTCTGAGTGGTGAAATTTCAATTTAAATTAAATTCTCTTAAAATAGAGATGAATTTCAAGTCACGCTAAATTCAAAGGAAGAGAAATTTTTACTGGAGCTTAGGGACAAGTATTCAAGCCTTCTGACAAAGGGTACATCAGAAAAGTGGGAAAGAAGGCGCAAGAATGAATATTCTAGATAAGAGTACGAGACCAATAAAGTCCACATGGATATCTCAGTTACCAAGAAAGACAGCACCGAATCTGAAGGAACGTTAATAAAATTTTCATTAAATGACTCTTAACCCGTGGACAGTCTGAAATTGCAATCATTGAACTAGCAAGCAAAGATGATTTAAAGATTTGTTGTTGGGGTACGTTGAATTTTCAGATTCTGTACATAAAGAAAGTACTTTCAGTAAAGATACTACACACAAAGGAATAAATACATTATATTTTCTTTCTTCAAAATTGATAACTCCATCCCTGAAGGAGTTTTGCAATGTACCGTTTCGTTTCTTTCCCACGAAAATCCGTGGAGTTATAAAGAGCGATTCAAAGGTAGAACTACACCAGTAATGAAACCAGTATATATATATATATATATATATATATATATATATATATATATATATATATATATATATATCAACCACTCCTCCGTGTTTTGTTTCCTCCTTTTTTCTTCTTTTTAAAAAAATAAAATTAATATGTTTAGATCCAATAAACCTACCGTTTCATTTAGCGTGAATGTAAGTAACAAGTGAAGTATCTTACTGTATTATATTTCACGTTCTAAGCTATTTAATTTATCAATTCGAAGAAACCTACTTATTGATTATTAATGTCATTGTATAATTTGTAATATTCTATTCTCACATAAAATTGTTAGAAGCTACTATATTCGCAAATATTGTTTGTCATTTATGTTTATTCCTCGTACATTTAATCGAAGACAATTTTCAGACATTATCTCCCTTAAAAAGAATAATCGCAATAGCTACGTTCTATTCGTGCTTGTATTCGTTTAAATTCCGAATATAATTCATCGTGTACATTATCGTCAAATACATATTTTTCCTTCTTCTGAAATTTGTCGATTTATCAATGACGACGGATCGCGAGGAAATAGATGAATATGCTACGAATGTTGACGAGTTTTGAAATGCATAACTGGCTATGAATATATTCAATCATTACAAAATATCAAATGATATTTAAATGAGCACCTTCAATCACAACGATCATAAACACAATGTTGCAACAGAGATATATACCAAAAGGCGAGATGAGCGACATCCCTACAAATTAGTTTTATGATAATGACCTCTTGGGGCGGAAAAAAGAAACACAATATTAATTGGATTAGTTAACTTAGCTTTTCTATTCTGAGTGCGGTAATGGATTATTTTATAAAAGTAATTTGTTTGCTAGTAGCCGTATATCATAAATTTGTGAACAGAATTGTATAGTTTAGCTTGCTTTACAACGAATTATAGATTTTCAGATAACAAAGATATATAGCATGCAATCAACAGAAAGTCGTCGAATAGAACCATCGAAACACAAGCGCGCAATTTCATGCATGCATGAGATTACATTTTATAAGTGGATACAAATGATAGATACACCGTTGACGTATGAGGGCATGCGCAAAGAAATGTTGAAAATAGCACGTTTTGAGGACATATGGGAAATTTATATCGTTAAGGATTGTAGAAAGTATCGTCAGACAACGATGACTGCGGTAACGCCGCCTACTGTTAAGAAGCGAAAAACACGGAGTTGACCAAAACAGCTGTAGCTGCGGTAAATGGTGAGCTAGCAACCGTGTTGTATGATACCAGCTGAAATTATCCGGACTTGGCAGGTAGTAAATATGTTAAACCTGGTGATTACACAGGTGAGATTGCTAAAGATTGCTCTCGGTCGTGAACAATGACCTACACTCACCATACGTGAAAATGCGAATTGATTCAGCATGTTTGTCGGGGTTGTGGTCCTATGGTGTAGGTTGTTGTTCTTGTTGTTGTTGTAGCGTTTAATGTCATTTTTCAGCACAAGATACGCTGTACATGGCAGCCAGACTAACTGATTGAGGAAGAATCTTGGAAAACCCCGGGAAGAACCACCAACCCACGAAAAGCTACTGACAAGCTTTCTCACGTACCCACGTTAGCCGAGCCTAAAACTCGAACCCACGTAGACAGATATGAGACAGCAGTGATCCGGAGCGGTGAGCGATTTAGATCACTCGGACACTCGGGGCCCCTAGGGTGTAGGTATGTGTTGCCAAATCCTAGCCCTGAGACCTGTACACATGTTCACGTGGGGTCTTTTGAGACGAAATCTATGAAGCGAAAGTCATGGTCGAAGTCGAGTCACACAACTTCGATCATATATTATTTGCTACCTGGCGAACACTTCTTTAGGAAGATTTGTCTCTCAACAAGGCATGCAGGTTAGCGAGGGACGAGTCCGTATGTAAATTACCAGACGGCAAGGTAAAGTTCATTTTAAACGGGGTATTTTGTACATGTACTTATTGTGCAGAGAGCTAAGCGAGAAAAGTGCATTGGATGGCAGATAGGGTCTACTTGGAAGCCACATGGTCATGGCGAAGACCAGAGATAGACTAATGAGATAATTATATTGGTCAGATGTGTATGGGAATGTAATGAGGTTTTGCTTGTCGTTTGACAAGTGTCAGCGGGTGGCGCCTAAGACCTCCCGTCGCCCAGAGTAACTCAGAACCACCCCACTGATTGATGAGCCTTTCTCATGGATGGCGATGGATGTGATAGGTCCAATAAAGCGTGGAATTTGTTATGTATTAACGATAGTGGATTACACCACCCGAGACCCGGAGGCTTTTGCATCAATAAATATTGACTCAGTTGCGGTGGTTGAGGATTTTTAAGAGTTTGATCGAGAGTTGGTGTCGCTGGAGAGATACGAACTGATCAGGAGACGAAGTTTGTGGGCCAAGTCATGGACGAGGTAAACCGGTTACTGTACATTAGACACCCGACTTTCACCCCGTATCACCCGCATTGCAATGGTCTGGTGGAGCGTTCTAATTGGACCCTGAAGCAGACTCTGAGAAAAATTTGTGAAGGTTGAAACAGGGTTTGTGATCAATACCTCCCCGCGATATGTTTTGCGTACCGCGAAGTCCTGCAGACTAGTTTAGGAATTTGAAATAGTTTACTCAAGGGCAGTAAACGGGTCAAAGACTGTATTGAAACAGTTAAGGACAGATGAACAGGCTCTTGAGGAAGAAAGTCCAACATATAAATGTGTTTTTATCTTAGCAACAAGCTGGATGAAGATTTTAACTTTGCCTAGAGTAACCTCCAAGACGCACGGGGGGGGGGGGGTGCGATTGTTTTAGGTGGTTGACAAAGTGTTGCAGTAGTTGCCGTTAGTGCAAAACAAACTTAGAGTCTCTTTGGAGGGGACCGTTCGGTGTAAAGGATGCTAGAGATGTGACTGAAGAAAGAGAGGAGAAGGGAGTAGAAAATGAAGTACTTCCTAGTTGTCTTTGAAAAAGGAAGAAACCTACGTCGATGTTGTCCTTGATGAGATGTTAACATCAGAGCAAAGTAAGGAGGTGGAGTCGACATTCCAAGATTACTCAAGCGTCTTGTCAGAAGGATCTGGCAAGACGGATTTGGAGTTCACTTTGAAACTACTGGACGGTATGCCCGTGAAACTGAGACCGTATCCACTACCACACGCGAAATCAGAAACTGTCCGAAATGAAATTCAAGCTTTGATCGACTTGGAAGTCATTGAACTAGCTGAATTAGACTACGTATCTCCTGTTGTCTTGGTGCAGAAAAGGGATCGTACGTACGGCTTTTGTGCTGAGTATATGAAAGTATACAGGAAAATACAATTTCAGGTAGAAATGTTAGCGGATCCGATTCCATATTTGTCGGAGTGACCAACGCGAAATAATATTCGAAAATTGGTCTGTCAAAAGGTTATTGACAAATTCTAGTCCAAAGTGAAGAACGCAACCATTTCTTTTCCAGAATACTCCATGTGTATTCACCCATATGATGATAAAATTACTTGAACCGTTAAAGGAAACTGGAGTTTCGAACTTCATGGATGATTAATTATCAGCGACAGCTACGGACTAGAGTTTCGAACTTCATGGATGATTCATTATTAGCGACAGCTACGGACTGGAGTTTCTAACTTCATGGATGATTCATTATTAGCGACAGCTACGGACTGGCGTTTCTAACTTCATGGATGATTCATTATTAGCGACAGCTACGGACTGAAGTTTCGAACTTCATGGATGATTATTTATTAGCGACAGCTACGGACGGGAGTTTCGAACTTCATAGATGATTTAGTATTAGCGACAGCTACTTAGGACGATCATATAATTTTACTGAGAATAGTATTAGAGCGACTAAGAAGACAATCTAAGTTTTATGTAGGGTTCACGAAACTAACCAACCTAGGTCACACCCTCGGCGAAGACACGTTAAGCCCAAATAGCTATAACGTTAATCAACTTAGCGACTAGAAAAAGCTAATCACTAAGATGGAAGTTCGATCCTTCTTGCGACTGATAGTGTATTATCGTTGGTATGTTGCTAACTTAAGTGCTATTGCTGGCTCATTGACCGACTTAACTATGAGGAAGGCTGTGACAAAAGTTATTTCGACAGACTCATGCGAATGGCAATTCAGACGTCAGAAGACAGGCTGACATAAGAAGTAGTAGTGAAATTACCAAATATGACAAAGAACTATGTCTTACGTATTGACGCTTCTGACAGAGGTTTAGAGTCAGTGCAATTGCAAGAATATAATGGAAACCTATTTCCGGTTGCATATGGTGGTAAGGAATTGTCGACTGCAGGAAGCAAATTATTCGGTCTCTGAGAAAGAATGCTTGGCAATTATTTTGGGATATCTGAATTCCAACGCTACTTTTATGGCCGAACATTTATTTTCGAAACGGAACATCAACCACTCGCCCATGTTGACAAATGGATATTTAATGTTATGGTTCAGCAGTATCATGTCCAGGTACGGTATATCAAAGCTAGCGAGAATTTTGGGTCTGCTTGTTTAAATAGAATAGGGGAGTCTGAGAGTGAAGGGTTCACCTGAGAACGTTTAGATAGTAGCTTGGGATACATCTTCACATTTTTAGAGCAACCCCTGAATTTTACTATTCAAATGAGGGTCCAAGTAAGAGAGTGAAGTCCGCAAAAAAACAATGCTAGTGCAATGCATACACGAATAAGGCTGTGCAAGGCTGTGATGGTTTAACCTTCGTGGTTGGGGGCATAATTGGCTTTTAATTAGAATCAGTCTGGATAACGGTCAGAGAGATATGTTAATTTGGGATTAAGTAGCGGGACACCACGAACAAAAAACAATCATGAGACGATTTGTGCATTTTGGAAAAAGGTTTATAAAATGAATTTTTTCAGGAATATTTATTAATAAAGGCGGAACAGAGAGGGTTATTCTAACTTGGATGGGCATGTTAAATATTTGGCAGTTAGAAAAATTGTATCCTGATTGGCTAAGCTAAATGAGGAGTGTATGTATCTCAGTGGAAATTTTACTTTTTAAGTAATTTTCCTCTCAAAATTAGTCAGTCAAAGTACGGGTGAGTACGAAGTATTTTCCGGTTATAAATTGTCCAAAGGACGGGTGTGTGGAAGTTTAGGGACACTTGAACTGGGTACAAAGGTACCAAATAGATTCGGCTTCAGAGAAAACAGAAAACAAAGCATGTCTCGGAAAACACAAGGTGTATCTTAATCGTATACAGTAGCTTCATTGATATAGGTTTGTAATTATTTGTTTGAACTTGTTTGGTTTGAATTCATAAATCAATTTTCCCTGAGTTCATAAGTTAACTGACATTGATTTGTCTTGAATGCTATTTGAAGCATGTATTCTAAAGAAAACAGAGAATGTGTGAATTTATCGGTCTTTTATGACGTGAATCTAGTAGGATAGGAACTAGTTTTACTATGTCTGGAAATGTAATGCCAATGATTTGATGGTTAGCAAGTTATGTAGTTAGTAGAGGACATGAAGTCCATTACTTCAATCGTGTAATCAAGCTGTGAATTCTTTTCAATCGAGAAATCCGTGCATGCTGAGCGACATAAAGTCCTGTTAGTGATTTAAAGCCGACAGGGGCGTAGTATGGTTTATTATGTCTAGGTTATGTCATATTATATTTAGGAATGCCGCTATATTCTAGAGAAGACTTTAATTTTATGTTAATATGATTTTTTTTTAAAATCCTGACAAATATTTAGGTTGCGTATTAATGTATTTATTGTATACGGGAAAATAGCTCCGTTTTTGCACCATGTAGTGGAAAAGAGAGTAGACAACCAGGTTACCGGAAGAGCCTGGAGAGATGAAGAGTAGAGGTAAAGGAATATGGCGTCTCTAACCTGTCTCCAAGATTGATTTTATCAAAGACCGGAAACAACTACTTTATGCAGGCACGCTGATCAAAATGAGTTCGATCGTTCATTCAGTTCTATGATGAAATGTGTGTTATCGATATTGCAGAGTGGCTAATTGCATTTCTTATAAATGTGGTAATCTTATTTTCAAATCTCATGTTCAATTTCTTCTGTTTATGTAATTGATTAAATTATTATAATGTTCATACGGGGGCTGGTGTTGTTCTATTCTATATCTCTGCGCATTAATTTAATATTTTATATTATTCTTTACTCGACCCGGGTGATAACACCGTTGTTGATCATCCCCTACATAATGATAACCAAATGAAAAGGGTTGCATAACAAGTGATTCCCTAGCACTATCGTTCTTATTCAGGCATAATGCTTGCATGATATTTCTCTTGTACCTGTTATTTTTTAAACCTATTTTGTGTTGTAATTTTAGAAAAGATGCTAAGTGCTTTGAGAAAATGAAGATACCCAAATGGGTCATCTGCATATTTCCCTAGAATAAACAGCGTATAACAAGTAGCTGACTTGCTTAAGGAATATTCCATAAACGATGTGACGTTGAGAAAAGGCAGATTATTGCACGTAAATTCCCGCAAACCATCTAGAAGACAGTTAAGTTCCGGCTGACAAATATTGACACCTTTGGAAAGGACATTGCCGGTGAGCTAAACACTATTTCAACCCCACCCCACTACCTCTCATTTAAGGAATTATGCTGAACATTTAGCCTTGTCAATCACACTTCATGAACTGTAAATAATTTTAGTATGCACCGTTCATATGATAAGAGCATAAAGTCCCATATATTACTCTCTCTCTCTCTCTCTCTCTCTCTCTCTCTGCAGATATTTCGATAACTTTCCTATTTCTATAGGTATACTTAAAATGTATTTCTCTGTGTCACCTGTTAATACATGCATATTCATATGTACCTGTTAATGTGTTTTGTTTTGCAATATATGGCTTCATGTATGACTGTACCGACTGACAAGTGCAAGACGGAACCTGTTCTTAATAATAATAATAATAATTATATATATATATATATATATATATATATATATATATATATATATATATATATATATATATATATATATATATATTCAACATAATAGGCCAAATATATAGCGTAGATATTTGTGCAACTCTGATTTGAGGGATACAAACACACTCTAATTATGACGTTATAATGTTTACCCAAACGTTCTACTGTAAGCTTTAAAAGAATCCGACCAACTTTCAGTATGATAGCAACACATGTCGACGTTAACTTATGTTAAAATGTGTATTTTTACTTTTTACATAGCTTTAGCAAATTTTTAGGCCTCTCGCTACGAGGTCTGCAGTGTGGCTGTTTATAGTGATGTCAAGCACTGGGGCATCATGCCACATACATGTTGAATCATGTCCCACCCAGTCACATTTATCCTGACACCGGGCCGACCAGTACTAACACTAACCTCTTAATGCTGAGCGCCATGTTAGGCCGCTGCTATTACCATTTTTTATACATGTTTGGCATGGCTTCGAACCCGTGACCTCCCGCATCTGAGGCCGACTCTCTAACAGCTTGAGCAACCGGAACCGTCGGATTATATTAAAATAACAATTTCCTATCTTAGCAATACAATAACAAAAACTGTTCTTCAATCCGTTTTTAAATAATAAAAATGTTTGCTTTTTTGTGAAGAGTTGCCAAGTTTCGTAAACCCTTAAGGAATACACCTGTATAGCAAATTCCTTATTAAAAATATGATAAAAGCCTCGTTTTCGTCTAATCCCGAGAACTACCCCAAGGAAGCTCATACACAGTTTTGCCCGATTTTAAACAGAAGAGTTCTATAGTTTCATAAATTTTCGTTTCGAATTTCAGTGGAGTGCCAGTTGCATTTATTATGATATTATTTTGTTAAACATTGTTCTTAGCTGGTCTACGTTTAGTCAGGATTACCTATTCAAGTTGTTTTGTTTCAACAACCGGATTAGCAGTTGGTCGTTTAGAAAACTATGAATATATTTTCCCATTGATCTTATATAACGCTTTAGAATCATTCAGTATTTCAAATTCTTTCCAAAAATGATCCTCTTGTAGGTATTGGCACTGTAATCATAATTGACAGGGATGTTAGTACTTTTGTTTTCAGTGTGTCATAGTCTCTTCATTTTTCTTTCTTTTATTTTCTTGCTTTGTTGTAATTGCAGTATGTGCCTTTCTCGCGTTTTATACAAAATAAATTAGGAATGAGATACAAGGTCAAGTAAACTGAGGCTTTGGATGCTTTGGCTTTATTTCTCAGTCCAGGGTAACAACTTTTGAACACGTGTAGATAATGAAGAAGATAGCATAAAATATGCAAATGTTTGTCATTTACATGAACTGGTTTGCGTTATTAAAATCTATGTCATGTATTTGTGCAATAGAAGAATGGCTGCAAGAAAATGGCTTTGTTTTCCTATAGCTGACCACTCTTTCAATATTCATGTATGCAAGTTGCATGTGTACATTATTGAAAATGTAACCGCATAATTTATGTGGCAACTAGTATTTAAATTTGGTTGCATTCCCAGATGTGAGTTAGGTGATATTTTAATGTCTAAAAAGTGTGCTACTTGAAATGTTTGTCGCATACGATACGAAAACTTGATTTGTATGGCGTGTATATGCTTGCATTTCATATTTCTGCATTTTATATAATTTTGATATATTTCTACCAAAATACGCATTATAATAGCTGTTAATATTTTATTAAAGTGGAAATAATGCATGTTTTACATCTTTGTGTACACGTAATGGTCTCCAATTCTACCTATTCTTATCTGGCATAGCGTTATGTCCTTGTGCACGTCTTTATGTCAGTTTACTGCATGCATTCGATGTTACATACATACATGTATGAGGGATTTGTCCGTCTATCCGTCTCTTCTTCTGTTATGCTAACTTTTCATCCACTTGTAAATTTGGACTATTGGTTCAACTTTGTATACTGGCTATGTTGTTTCAGTCTCACTTATTAAATATTTCATAAATATGAGATATGCTAATTACTTGTAACTGAATGTACTCACAAAACTAATGTATAGACAGTTGAAACCAAACTTAATACTAATTGAATGTACTTATAAAACTAGTGTATCTAGAACTGAGACCAAAATTAATTATAACTGAATGTATTCATAAAACTAGCGTGCGGAGAACTGAGACAAACATTTATTAAAACCGAGCGTACTCATAAAACTAGTGTATAAAGAATTGAGACCATAACTAATTCTAACCGAATGTACTCATAGTGTTAATGTACGAAGAACTGAGATCAAAATTAATTCTAACCGAATGTACTCATAGTGTTAATGTACGAAGAACTGAGATCAAAATTAATTCTAACCGAATGTACTCATAGTGTTAATGTACGAAGAACTGAGATCAAAATTATTTCTAACCGAATGTACTCATAGTGTTAATGTACGAAGAACTGAGATCAAAATTAATTCTAACCGAATGTACTCATAGTGTTAATGTACGAAGAACTGAGATCAAAATTAATTCTAACCGAATGTACTCATATTGTTAATGTACGAAGAACTGAGATCAAAATTATTTCTAACCGAATGTACTCATAGTGTTAATGTACGAAGAACTGAGATCAAAATTAATTCTAACCGAATGTATTCATAGTGTTAATGTACGAAGAACTGAGATCAAAATTATTTCTAACCGAATGTACTCATATTGTTAATGTACGAAGAACTGAGATCAAAATTAATTCTAACCGAATGTACTCATAGTGTTAATGTACGAAGAACTGAGATCAAAATTATTTCTAACCGAATGTACTCATATTGTTAATGTACGAAGAACTGAGATCAAAATTAATTCTAACCGAATGTACTCATAGTGTTAATGTACGAAGAACTGAGATCAAAATTATTTCTAACCGAATGTACTCATATTGTTAATGTACGAAGAACTGAGATCAAAATTAATTCTAACCGAATGTACTCATAGTGTTAATGTACGAAGAACTGAGATCAAAATTATTTCTAACCGAATGTACTCATAGTGTTAATGTACGAAGAACTGAGATCAAAATTATTTCTAACCGAATGTACTCATAGTGTTAATGTACGAAGAACTGAGATCAAAATTAATTCTAACCGAATGTACTCATAGTGTTAATGTACGAAGAACTGAGATCAAAATTATTTCTAACCGAATGTACTCATAGTGTTAATGTACGAAGAACTGAGATCAAAATTAATTCTAACCGAATGTACTCATAGTGTTAATGTACGAAGAACTGAGATCAAAATTATTTCTAACCGAATGTACTCATAGTGTTAATGTACGAAGAACTGAGATCAAAATTAATTCTAACCGAATGTACTCATAGTGTTAATGTACGAATAACTGAGATCAAAATTAATTCTAACCGAATATATCCGCTACACGAGTGTAACCGAATACACTCACAAAAGAGTGTATGGAGAATTGAGACCAAACATAATTCTAACCGAATTTACTCACAAAACAGGTTTATCGAGAATAGAGACCAAAAATTCAAAACCTTTCGTCTTCAAAGGAAGAGGAAATGTTTTTAATTTAACAGATATATGCTAAATTTGTTGAAAAAAATAAAAACTTATAAAGTCCGAGGAGGTAAAAGAAGCGCGCCGTGATTACTCTCAAAGCAATTACAAAGGTCCAAAACATAATGAATACAGCGTTACTATGAGATACTTAAAATGAATAGGAACCATGCATCAACCAATTTAATGAATGTACTAATTACAGCAATAATAAACCTTTTCCTATTGCAGAAATAGGAAAAATACTAAAACAAATATGGCTGGCTGCTCTATCACCAAGTAAATAAGTCAGAAGCATACGAAGCCAAACTATTGACATAAGTAGTTGATGCATCTGTGTAATCCATTTCCAAATAAAAAAAAATTAAAATTCTATACCAAGAGAATGATGTCTTCCGTTTCACCACGACCTTTTTAACTCCGAAGTGTTATTTGTCAACAACCTTAAGTACTTCCCTAGGCAAAACCTGGGACTGAACCCTGTATCACGCTGATGATTCATCATCCTTTGCAAACAGTTACCCCTATAAACGATCAAAGGCAAATGACACATAGGGACAATACCACTGCCGACCTTACAGCTACAGCATCATTGATATATATTCAGATGCTGGTCAGCATACAGCATCCATGTCACAATGTTGATTTCTGGATCATGGTGTTTTTTGTGGATTTTTTTTTTAATTCGAGCGCAGGAATAACCTCAAATTCATTCCTTTCCTACCGAGATGGTATGAAGTTTGAATTAGAAATAATGTTTTCCTTATTAACACCAAGCAGCAGAGGGGGTGAACAGACCGAAACTAAAATAGTACTGAATAGACAAAAACAGTTTCGGTTTACTTATTTCGACGATAAACCTTTCCATGACGACCACAGAATAAAAAAAAAATATCCCTGAACGTCGAATAATTTCTCTCGGAGAGACTCTTCGACGACCCGGGGAATGCAATAACATCCGCGCGCTGACGTTCTTGGTTTACTTCAATAAATCTGAAACTATTTCCGTGCGGGGTCGTCATTGACACGGTCGGTCGGTCCAGCCCCCCACCCCCTCTGCTGCTCTACGAAATGAGTTTCCAAGGAAAAACATTTTTATGTTGCAAATAGTGTATCAAGTCCAATACGGTATCGTGTCCGCGGGTCGTGTAAATTTATTGTCACAAATCCGTTGCGAAATTAAATCGTAAACAAATAAATAATGGCAAATATTGGAGAAGCACTTACAACTCGACTAGCACGAGAACGACTTGAAGCAATTAAAAAATTTATTCCTGTCCGTGACAGTGTTAGACAAAAATTACAATTACGACAGCAGGAAAAGGAGATTTTTACAGAATCCGCCGAGGAATTATTTAAGCCTGTTACAACAGTTACTGAAACTGTTAAAACTGCAATTGTAGGAAAACCTGATCCTACTGATCCTGATAAGGAAAAACCGGGATTACTTGAAGTATTACAACAGCATGGAAAAACTTTGGAAACTATCTCGGATAGACTTCCACCTGGTGGAGATCCTGCTGTTGCAGGTCCAGTTGTTGCAGGTCCAGCTGTTGTTGCTAAAAAGATTAAACCTAGGATAATTATTTCCGCCACTGAAAAATTCACCCAAGAATTTGTTAAGGCGATCAAGGGAACATCAGAAGATAAATTAGCCGAAATAGCAGTACGAGGATGGGAACGCAAGGATCTTGCTTTGGATAAAAAATATCATTCTATGAGAGACACTGATTTTGTTAAAAATGTTTTTCTCGTATACTATAATAGAAAAAGGGTTGGTGGTGAAAAATATAATGAATATTTAAAAAACATAAATAAACTTGTAAATCAACCACCGTTACAGCGCCAGGAACTTAAACCAGCGCAAGATCCTTATCCTCTTCCTCAACCGTTACAGCGTCAGGAACCTGAAAGAAAACTTGAAAAATCAACGCTGCCACCTCTGGAAGAAGAAGATGACGACGATGATTATAAACCTCCTCGTCCGCAACCCATATCAGAAAAAAGAAAAATACTAGAGGGGGAACTAGCCAATTTAAATGATATATTAAAAGAATTAAACAAGGAAATAGAAGAACAAAAAAAACTAAAAGGTACTGCTGCTAAACTTGTTTTATCACATAAAATGGATGATAGAAATGTTATAATTTCTGACATTGCTAAAATACAAAAAAAACTAGAAAAAATGAGAGGGGAATACATCGGTCACGGTTATAATATCTGTCCTGATAGCGTCGTCAACGATGTGTCCCGGTTGGAAGTTCTCATCGGAGGAAGACGTGCCGGAAACAACTCTCGGGAAATTATAAATGAAGCCGCAAATATCTGTCAGAGACTATTTCAGCGTGGCATTATGGATATCGGCGTTTACCGGGGACTTATTGATGAACTCGCGGATGGTTACTACAGCGACTAGTAAATTTAGTTAGAGAAACAATAATTAAATAAAATGATACTACATGATTCTTTTCGCAGACCAAGAAGTGTCAGAGTAGTAAACTCACGATTACCAGTATACGAGGTTGTTTACGGAGATGGAGTCGGTGATGTTGTTAGGGATTTAGTCACAAGAATCGCTCCGAAAGCTGGACCGTTAGTAAAACAATTCGCGATGAAAGCCGCTGATGTTGTCAAGGATAAAGCCATTGGCACTGTTGGTAGTCTTGCCGGAAAAGCATTTCAATCAATTAAGGATCGACTAGCACAGCTGATACAAAAAAAAACCCCAATTAAGAGGCCCGCGCCAGTAAAACTACCATCCACTGAAGTTATGCCGGCAAATGTTAGTAGCGTAGTAAATAAGGCCGTAAATCAGAAATTAGCTGAGATCGCAACAGCGGGAATTACCTCCAAAGCGTTGCAAGATAGTGTAACTGCTAATTTGATAGCTGGTAGTGGTTTCCGGTGACGATAACATTTTAATTAGATCATCGTGAATAAGAATAATGTTTGTGCGAAAATCCAATGATGCATTTGATATGTCTAAACCAATACTTAAAGATGATTCTGTACGTGATTTTCAATATTATTCTTATGAAGCACGTAATCCTAACCAACGGGGGAGAATTGAATTGCAGGTCCAGGATACAAGCAGATACTTCTTGCCCGCTGAGGCCTTCATCGAAGTTGAAGGTAGGTTTTTAAAGAATGATAACACTAACTACGGAATCGGCGACCGAGTTGGATTTGTTAACAACGGGATTATGGCGTTATTTAAATCCGCTATTTATATGATAGATGGAAAAGAAATTGAAACAATTCATGATAACGTTGATGTTGCCACAACAATTCTCGGGTTGGCGAGATACTCGGATGATTACACTAGATCAGCCGGACCATCAATGATGTTTGCAAAAGATATAACCGACCACCCCGAGAACAGGAATGTAACACTGAATGCTGGTGGTACCGAAGTTGCATCGATGAACGAAAATTTTAATTTGGGTTTTGCAACACGTAGATCGATGTTAAGTGGAGATGAAGAGTTCTCAGGTGTGATTCCATTGTCTCACATCTTTGGATTCTGCAGAGATGTTCAAAAGGTTATATTCGGTGCCAAACACACAGTTATACTTGTGCGAAAACCTGATGATAATGACGCTATCTGGCGAGATGCCGCTGTTGCCGCTGGTCAGGTAATACTAACTAAACTGTGGTTGTGGATGCCAGTGTTGTCTCCGTCAATCACCGAAGAACAACGACTGTTGTCTTTTATGGACACGGGTGGTAAATCACTGCTATCCTGGAAAACAACAACCACAGACGTTATTCAGGGTGATCACGGCGGGTTGTTTACATGGCATATATCATCGCAACAAGGAGTATCAGCACCACGACATATTTTCATTGCATTTCAATACCGTGCTAGAATAAGTGACCAGACAAGAACTCCAATGGTATTTGATACACTTGGAGTTTCTGAAGTTTCGTTGAGAATAAATGGGCATCAGGAGCCATCTGAGGATATATTAATAGATTTCGAACATCATCGTGTCGCACGCGCGTATCATCGTCTGATGTCATTTATGGGGCGCGACCTTAATGTAGACACTGGCCTGCAAATATCACAGCGAGACTTTATGAGTTTATATCCGATTTATTACTTTTCGCTGGAACATCTTGATCTGGTTAAACAATCTGTTGTCGACTTACATTTCCGAGCTCGTGTAGGTGTTCCTGTTGGTGGTTACAGAGCGATTGCTGTCATACTCTCCGATAAAGCCATGCTACTTGAAGGTGTTGGTGGCCGAATGAGAGTTATTGACGCTCCCGTAGAAAATATGTAACAATTAGATCAATCTCTGAAATATAATGTCATACAGTCACGTTAATGTCACCTTGACTTCCGGTCAAACGAAGAAATTGCAATCGAAGAACGCAAGCACATGCGGGACATCAATAACACTAAAACGAGATCAACTTGTTGGTGGTCCAAACAAATTGTCGTTGACTAATACTCAGATTAAACATTTTAATAAGGCACTAACAGCAAAAACCGGTGTCCGACTTAATTTCTCTGCTGCAGCTATCAAGGACATGACTAAAACCGGTGGAATATTTCCTCTTCTCGCAGCAATACCGGCGTTGATTGCCGCGGCAGCACCAGCCGTAGCAAAGGCAGCAGCACTTGGTGCAGTTGGAACCGCAGCTGGAATGGCACTTAAAAAGGCAACCGGAAATGGATACAAAAAAAAGGGACGCGGTCTAAGACTACCAGGAACTCCGGCATCATGGTACCCAAAACGGGTTTAAAAACGCTTCGTCAGTCTCCAATGAGCAATTTTGATTTATTAGATGCTGTTAAAAAATTGCGTATAAAACATTTCAGAGGTGTATTCATGCGAGATCAATTACCGCAACGACCAAATAATCCAGAAACTGGCATTATCAATCTCGACAACAAAGACGGTCCGGGAACTCACTGGGTTGCTTACGCGATCGATCCACGTGGAATTATCTATTTTGATTCGTACGGTTTAGCACCGCCAGTTGAGTTTCTCAAGTATGTCCGCGGAGTGCCTCGCACTCTCAACAGCAGATTTTATAATGTTCCAGTGTGGCAGTCGACGCTACCAACACAAACATTAATTGATCCGCCCATTTGTGGGAACGAGGTTTTAAATGTTCTTGATGCAATCTCAAGAAATTCAGCAACGTCTCCGCATCGAGTAGTGCATGAATATACCGCATCGAGAAACGCTAGCGTTTCCAATGCTAGGCATTTTCATGCTAGCATTTGAAAAACAGCAATAAGAATAATGGTGGATATTTACGGAAGACCTTTCACAAGAAAAGTCAAACCTAGCACGGATGTTGATCTCTCAAAATATGCGACCCGAGATGAAGTCGATAATCTTTTGAATCTAGCCGGAGTTGACCCAGATGAGGTTGCTGTTTTTCAGGACAAACAAGGAAAACTAAAAAGTAGCAACATCAAGTGGAATGATTTAATCCGTAATGTTCGTACAGCTGTCCCTGGTAACTTTCCCGTTTTTACTGACCGTGGTAGCATCAGGGATTCAAGTATATCGAACAAAATCATCAAAGACATCAACGATGAAATTAAAAATTGTGTGAAAAAAACCGGTGACACAATGACCGGCGAACTCAGCATGAGCGGCAACAAAATAACCGTTCTAAAAAATCCGGAAGGTCTCGAAGATGCCGCAAATAAACAATACGTCGACGCGCAGTACCAACTCGTTGCTGGCCTAGTCAGCGATAAAGTAACAAAATCCGGCGACGTAATGACCGGAGAACTCAGCATGAACGGCAACAAAATAACCGCGTTAGCGAATCCCGAATCCGACCAGGATGCGTCAAACAAACAATACGTGGACATCGTCAACGGTAAACTAAATACGCTGCGGTCAGAGTATGATGTTCACGTGAACGGGTTTAAAAGACTCCAAAGAAACTTCGTAAAAACTGATGAGGTCGTGGATAAGTTCTTTGGGACTCCTCCAGTCGTCGACACGAAACTTTCTGAAATCATACCAAATCTTACTAATAACGCCAACGATATCAACAAAATTAATACCCGGTTAGGTGTAGTCAGAACGGAAAAAAGTTTTTCAGATCAAGTTCAGATAATAGAAAATAACATTAACACGATCAAACAAACACATCAGAATATCGTAGCGGGAATTCCTGAGATCGTTAACAAAACCAGTCTGATTAAAGTTCCCACTGGAGTTACTCCCGGGCATATCACCAACATCGTATTCACGGTATCATCGGGATTCGCAACATGGTCACGACAAAATAACACTATCAAATATACAGCAACAGCCACGGGTGTTTACAGGTTGTCTGTGTTTTCAGCCGCTAAATTTGAAATCTTCACAACATATCCTTGGAGACATTCCACCGATAAGTATTCCGGGGTTTGCACTGTAATACTAAACAGCGGAACCGAGGAAACATTTATGCTTGAAGCCGAGGACGATAGTTTAACAGCAACATCTTACTGGTTTTGTTTGGAATTCGTCGCTGCAACGCCTCAATTGGTTACCGCGTAATTGAAAATCGGCAGCGATTTTTAAATAAATGTCAACGTTGAAATCCTTCGGATTTCCAGATGCTCAACAATATCGATACAATCAAGTCCGTGAGTGGCAATCTGAGTTAAAAACTGTCATCGAAGTAACCAGTCAAAAAGTAAAAAAATACCGCAGACGCATAACAGTGTTAGACGTTATGGTTTATTCAGTATCCGCCGTTGTTGCATCCGCGGGAGTAATACTATCAGCGGTCACTCCGGTAACAGCAGTAGTCGCTGCCACGATCTGTGTTTGTACGACCACTACCGCGGCAGGAGTTTTCGGCATCATAGCAAAAAAAATATCCTCGTGTGCTAACACAAAATTACACGATTACACGACAAAATTAAATACAGCCACGACCGCATATCAGAAATTATCATCGCTGATATCATCATCGTTAGACGTGCAATCCAGCGACGCTACGTCGATATCAGATTCTGAATTTAAACTAATGTCAGATGCGTACAATGACTATTTGAAAACTAAACAAATAAATAATGTCACTGATGGCAACGCCACAAGAACTGCTTCAGCAAATAGTCACAAACACAACACCGGTAAGGACCACAATGATCTCAGTGTCCTCGACGACACCAGAATTCAGCATTAATTTTCGAACTCCAATTCGGGTGAACGAAATCGCGTTGTCGAAGCTCAGTGTGTATCACAGCTGGCCCAATATCAGGTCGGCATCATTTGGTGGTCTGCAGCCGAATAATTCGTTTGTGTTCGGGAAACCCAGCGCGGACCCACAACAACGTGAACTTGAATGGGATACAATTACGCTACCCACTGGGAGTTATCAGATCGAAGAAATCAACAATGAGATACAACGCCAAATAAAACGAATCACCGGCAAGGAAGCCAAAATATCTGTGACCGCGCACGAACCAACGCTGTCTGCGGTCATTGAAATCTCAACACCGGGATACGCCGTGGATATTTATAGTAGCTCTCTTCGAACAGTATTAGGATGGCCACGAGAACGACCCGAGGTTAAACCGCATCCACATCTACCATCAAAATCGGATTTTATGACCAACAAAGAAGTACTACACGACCTCGTCGGGGATTATTTATTATTTGTAGATAAATTAATATCCGGAGAAGCCTGGTTTTCAACATCACCTAGAATTCCCGTAGATATAATAGGGGCAGCTTTCACGGGCGGGGAATACCGTCAATACCGGCCAGAAGATATAGAAGCTCATTTTTTTAATCCGATCAAACAAGCACATAAACAACAGCTAGAACTGTTGCGAGTATATTTTCAAGATTATATTTCTGATATAACAAGTGGAACTGCAAGCAGTTCGGGAACTGGAAACGCTAGCGTTTCTACAAGCAGTTCTCGCGATAAAATTATCACCGTCATAGAAAAACTAAACAAACTCGCATCCGCGATGGAAATTATAAATCAAAAAATAATTCAGCATCTACTGAATCTCAAGGGCGATTACGGAAACGAAAAAAGATCGAATTTTGCATCCCAATTTGGTATTTCCGTGGAGAAGATTTCAGAATTTACACTTCCCGGATATAACACGCGCACGCTACGAAAATCAGTCCAGGATCTCATCGATGAATCTTTCGAAGATATTTCCGCCGCGTACACGCGAACAAAACCGCAGCCGGTTATTCTCAAGCACGACAACAGTACAGCATCCGATGGCAGACACATCTCACCCGGGATCGTAAATATCACAGATGTTATTGCGGTCAATCTTGTATGTGACGTCATCGACGGTAGCTACAGCGCATCAGATAATACTACACCCCAACAGGGGTTTATCCTGTATACGTTCACACCAAAAGACCCCCCTGGTTTTCTGATTGTGCAAGAACCAATCAATGTGGTCTATCTGCGGTGTAATAATCCGTGGTTGTCAACGATAAATTTCAAACTCGTCGACCAACGGGGAAATTTGTTGGACCTGCGTGGCGAGACTGTCTCCGTGAACTTACTGGTGAAATCCTGAAATTGGAAATGCAAAGCATTTCTGGAAGAGTTTCCACGCATAGCGTTTCACAATTAAAAAAAAACAGTTGTGTATAATGGAACACGAATACATCCACGCACGAGTTCATATTCATGATAAGCAAATTCTTCACACGGCAATAAAAACCGCATTTGGAAACTCAAAGAGTCAGCCCCCAGAACAGTATTTCCCCGTTAAAATAATCGTTGACGTGTATGGCAACGAAGACTTCTTGTTAACTCCGTCACAATTGACGCAGTTACAGCAAAATCATATGATCACAGCTTGGTGTCAACGAGAACAGATTATGAACTATTCTCATTGTTGTATTGATGTTGAAACGCTCAAGCAAATCCTGAAAATCTGAAAACGCCCTTGAGAAGTCCTTTGGACTTCCAGAGAAATGCTTTGAGTTTCTGGCGATGCTAGCATGAGAAACTCGAAGAGTTTCCACGCTAGGGCAAAAAAAATAATACACTTTTTTTTTACCGTGGAAATGTGCTTTACACTCCAAGCGGGGCGCTAGCGTTTCTCAGGTTCTACTTTCACTTTGTGCTGTGAGTCACACGCTATGCGGTTTATACTTCCTTGTCGGCCTCGTAGTCACAAATACTAGTATTTTCGTCAGAAATGCAAGGCATTTCCGTGTCTAGATTCTTTATATAACCTTTTAACCGTCTCACCCTGGTGCTAATTAATTTTCGAGTCTCATACTCTTGTGACAATCCAAGACGAATCTTCTCAACTGCACGGCACAGTGGAATAAATTCAGATACCTGATTTTCAGTTATCCCGGCAAGTGATCTGTAAATGCGATCTTGCAAACCCTTAATGAACCTATAACGGGCGGGGAGATTGTTCTTCCCCGATTGTGATAGCTCATTCAAGGATTCAAAATCTGACATAATTGTTTCAGTGTCTAGTAAAATATTAAAACCTCGCTGTTGTAATTCTTTAATTTCAACAAGTATGGTATTTATGTTTTCGTGATTCATATTATTATATATTTTCATATTTTTAAATGCATGAAAAATGCTTTGCATGAGCGTGGAAACTCGAAGAGTTTCTCTGGAAGTCCAAGGGACTTCTCATGCTAGCATCACCAAAAACAAAAATAAACAGATAGATGATGAGCGGTTATCACTTACTGGGTACTCTTCACCGGCCTACGGTTCTTTCATGAGTCCTTTGTTAGGATTTTTTTTTCTTGGTCTTATATTAGACCTTCGTGTTGTGATTTTTCCCTTAGGCACCTCATGTTACCGTTTATTTTTGGCCAACACTCTTTCTGAATGTTTCTATTGGTGGGCACCCAGGTGACGTAGAGCTTTATGCATCCATCTATCTGTTTATTTTTGGGGGTCACTCACCCCATGAGGAACTTCTAGATCGTCAAATAACGGTCTAGAAGCTCGGGAGGGACGATACAACACAGAACAACCTTTACCTCTGATTCGAGTATGACAGCAAGTAAAGGCACAATGAACATGTAATCTTATCCTAACTTATCCCGAGACCTTATCCTATGACGACACAAACATACACAGGTGGGTCATTTTCTACGGTCAGCAGCAGAGCAAAACCATCCATTGAATCGACCATTGGATGGTGCACAAAAGACACCCGCCATTGGCGGATTAAATTTATGGTTTTGCTTGCGCGTGCTGACTTTCGATCGACCCAAAGGTCTTAGGGAGCGATTTCGTATATAACCCAACTGTTACTTGCGAGTTGGAAATTCGCTCTAGCAGTGGGCGGGACTTGTTTAAAATATTTTAATTGTATGTTTTCTCGAGCGCGGTCATATAACAAGCACAGAAGAGCAAAACAGTCGGATATATTCAGTAAAACGAGGATATTGTTTGTAAAAAAATATATATTCTACGGTAAATAAATGATTACATGTTATGAACTCGATAAAATATTTTATCAAGGTGGCTTTCTCAGGGGAGCAAATCCTCTGACCAGCAACGACAACTCTGCAAAGCGTTACACACTCTCGGAGGAGTTATCGTCGTTTGTGTCAACGATAAGAGTTATATAACAGAATGAAATCTTCTGTTTGAGCTTCTTTGAAAATGCTGTTTTGTGGATCCCATCTGCGACATGCTGTACAGAAGGTGGACAAATACCGAAATACCTACCGGCGGCGTTTATTGACTGGAATACAATTTCTTCACCTGTAATTGCGTTTATAGATTTAATAGCTCTTCTTGCAACTGTTTTACAACGCCCTGTGTTACCCAGTAGGCAGTTCTTGCTCTGAGTGACCACGCGAAGATTGTTTATAGAGTTATCAAGTATGTTACCGTTAATGTGATCAATGACAAAACCCTTAGGGATCACTCCAAGAAACATTCATAGACGAAACGATGACATAAATACCTCCCTTTCCCAACAGTAAATCTTGAATAACCACCATTATCAACTCCACCAACTGGTCGTCTTCGCGTGCAGTGTCGTACTATGCCATCTCGGTTTGCCTCATAATTTGGAATAGTTGGATGTGGAACAAATTCTTGTTCGGGGACGAATTCTTGATTCATTATACTATAAGCAAATCATTTGTCTAATTCATAATTTGCCTGAAAACTTATTTATGTAATCACGCTCCGAGAGAGTGTTCGAGGCTGGATTTTTTTTATCATAATACCGTTTTAGTTCTCGATAGCGTTTTCCACCACACGCTGAACATAATTGCGTTTTTCCTCGTACTCCAATGCCGCATCTGATACACGGTATCGGTCCTAGACTCCCACCGCGGACCTGTTGAGCATGTTGTCCACAGTATTCGCCTCTGCAGGGTTTGCTACACGGCGCTGATGAATTTAGTTTGATCCACTTGCATGAGAAACTCTTTGAGTTTCTGTTCATTATATATAATATTTTTGTCTATTTAAATACTTGTCTTAATTATAATAATGGGTTTTGAAAGACTATCCAGAATAAAACCCGTATCAGGTTCTCGATTCGATCTTGACCGGTTAACCGCTGATCCACGACGAAGAGAGTTAGCAACGGTAATTGGTGTTATCAAGAACGCCAAAGAAGAGTTTCGTCGTGATGGTGCCGGACATGTGTTCTCTACGTATAAAATTATCCCCGAAACTCAAAGAGTTTCTCACGCGAGCATTATCATTGATGCTACCATGAACGACACAATCGCGCGTAACATAATTGGGTATCTCGACGATAGAAGATATTTCGTACAGATAAAATTTATTGTTAGAGTCGACGACGGAAAGTGGATTATCAGAGACAAACTAGACCCTGTTCTTGATGCCAAGGGGGTTCGTGGAAAAACCGTTCTGTTAAGTAAAGACTCAAAACCGGGAGTACTTGTTGGGATTGATATACCATATTATGCCAGAGCGTATCCTGTGACCGCAGTCATTTATGGAATTTATCCGATGAAGAAACCAAGCGTTGATAAACTCAAACCGATGAAGGTGACAGAGTCAAGGATGAATTGTGTAGCTGAGCGAGTAATGGAACATTTTAAAAATGCAATGCGAGGAAACGGCCTAACACCGCTAAGACAAACTAAAATAACAGCGTGGGCGACACGAGTAGCGGATAAAGGAGCGTCAATAAATGATGTTGCTGAGCTAGAGCGATTACTAAAATTTCCTATAACGGTTTCATCGTTAACGGGTGAGGTATTGTATGAGTGTAAATACAATTCCCGTGGAACACCAATAACTATTATCGATCATAACAGTCACGCCTGGACTGACTCGGTTAGGATATTCCCGCGAGACCGTGTTGTGAAGTATTATCCGTGGCAAAGCGGAACCGTTAGCGATTCTGGAACCACTAGTGGTTCTATGTTTGATTTTATTTATCAGATAAGTAAAACCGATCCGGTGTCTGTGTGGTTATTCAGAAGTAGTGAAGATGGAGAATATGATCAGTTTGTGAGACCCGACGGGGAAATATATAGAACAACGGCGTTACAGCAGGAAATGAAAAAACTCGCAGAAAAATATCATGCGGGCAACACTGATACATTACTGACACACTGTTTTACTGTCCCGGGTGTTGCCGCACATGTAGCCCGGGAACGAAATTCATGGAGACCAACTCCGAAAAGTTTTCTTGCGGATATCCAACAGAGCTGTGTTGAATACGGACACGGCGGTTTGTGGAATACTCGATATGATCACCGCGGTATGATATCCGTGGACATGACGGCGTGTTATCCAGGAAGTTTCCTTGGGCGTGGAGAATGCAGCGAATATTTTAAACGGTTTGGCCACGTTACAAACTCGATGACAAGAGTTGCTGTAAACGGACCATTGCCTGATTTTGACCTGACAGGATTTGCTTGTGTGTCGTCGTTTAAATTCGCTAAGGATTTACATCCTGTGTGTTATGTTTGGTTTGGCAGACATTTCGTTGAGAAGCGATGGGCACCGATAGTGTTATTGCGATACATGCTTGACAGTCGAATACTGTTGTCGCTGACCGTCAGCGAAGCGATTATATGTTATTGTCGTCAAACCGAAGTTTGGTTGCCAACTCCAACGCCGGTTACGTTAGAAGAAGTCATCGAAGATTGGTCACGAGAACATCCAGAAACTTCTATCGACGCTATCATCAAGAAAGCTCCTGAAGTACTTAAAAACAAACTCAGAAATGACGAAAGCACAGCAAAAGATCTAGGACGAAGAATAATAGGGAAATTCACTCAAGGTGGAGCGTATGATCATAAACAACATCACAGTCGATTAATCATGGACAAGACTGAATTGGATCTTGTTGTCGCTGATGCAGCCACGAACAACATGTTCTGTAACCGCGAAGATGTGTTTCTGTCAAACGGGGAAAAACTAGGGACTGTTTTTAGTTATATCGACGGAGAATCATCTCAGTACACACATTTGAGATCTTCGATGCTAGCTTATGTATCCATAAATTTGTTGTCGATGATCAATAGATTCCCTGTTATCGCAGTGAGAGTTGCAACGGATTCATTTTATATCGATAAAAAACACTCAGCGCTGTTGGATAATGTTATATCGGATGATCCATCGTGGGGCTCGTGGAGAATAAAGAATGAAATGTTACAAGGATATTGTGAATCAGCTGACGTTGAAATCGTGGATGAGTATCGCAGCGCAGAAATGTCTTCGTCGGGGACAACTTCGTTGTTGCCGCCGGTGCACGATCCTGTTACAAGACACAAAACAGTTTATCTAAACGGCCCTGGTGGTTCTGGTAAGACAACTCGGGCGATTGAATTATTTCGCGGTTCTGACTTGGTCGTGCTGACTCCCACACACAGACTTGCCAGGGAGATGAGACAACGGGATGTTAACGCGTGCACGTATCACAGTTTTTTCAAATACAGCGGCGGCACGTGGACACCTGAACGAATGGGTACGAAATATATTCCCGAGAAAATAATCTGGGATGAGATAGACACTGTGCCGTTAGATATATTAAAACAGTTTCTGGATTGGTTGCTAAAGAAAAATACCGCAGTGGTGATGTGCGGCGATCATGGTCAACCACCGCCATTTACAGGTGAATCTCCACACACGTGGCTGAAAACTTTTGTAGATTATTATGAGGAAATAACTAACGATCACAGATCACTCGATGAAACGCTGAAAGAGTTTAAGGCGTTGATCAGGCTACAAACCAATAAAGTCCAGTGTGAGATAATGCGTGAAATAATTCCAGAGACTTCGCTGAGCGACTTTTGGGAAACGTGGAAACCAGGTGATTTAATTGTGGCAAGTAGAAAGATAGTCAGGGACACACTTCAGCAGCGGTTATTTCAGTTACATCAGAAGAAATTTCCCATGTTGCCAGTGCCGTTGTGTTATAGACCAGCTGATACGCGATTGCAGAATATTGATGTTGATATTCCAACGCGCGGGACTGCGTCGGGGGTGGAGAAACAGAATTTAGTATTGAATGATATTGTCACAGTTGATGTTGATGCTGTCGAACAGGCACTGAAAATGAGCAAATCCCCGTGGACGCTAGGATACGCTATGACCATCCACAGTTCGCAAGGACTAACTATTTCAGATACAACAGTTTGGATTGTTGATGATCGCATCGAGTGGTCAAATTTAGTTTATTTAGCCGTGTCAAGAGTAAGAAGGATAGCTCAGTTACAAAGAATTGTATTAGATGATGTTATCAACGACAGCATCAACAGATCAATCGCTGATGATACAATAAGAAAGAAATTAGCCGGTTACAAACAGAGCGACAAAAAAAATGACAGAGAGTTTGATCTCGACGAAACATTTATTATACAATTACAACAACAGCAGAATAATCACTGCGCGAGTTGTAATTGTTTATTGCTGTGGCAGTATTCGAAAAATAATCCAAGGCAATTTACCGTAGATAGAATAGATAGTAATCGCGGTCATACACGTGAAAATGTAATGTTGACCTGTCTTGAGTGTAATCGACGCAGAGGTGTTGCTGCAGTTATTTAAGTGATCGAGGCGGTAATTGTGTATCCGTGGGAATCACCTGAAGTTGCTCGCGTGTGAATCCACGCTGAGGAGCAGTTGAATCTAATCTGTAGATTGCGTTTCTCCCAGTTGATCTGGTTATGCTGGATATCTTATGTGTAGTAACACTCCATGTGGGATCGGTTGCTCTTTTTTTTCCTCCTTCTAGTTCGCCTGGTTCGTATAAATACCTAACGGTGACATTACCCAGTAGTGGGGACGCTAGCGTCGTTGGCTGCGTTGAAACACGTTCACTGACGCGGGGTATATATTTTTTTGTGATTGCATTTACAGGCCTCATGTTTGTTGTTCTGGTAATTTCATTATTCAGTGCGGCTATCACGTTTGGCAGTCTTGCAACCCATTCACGAGATCTCGTATCGTAAATGAATTCCCTCGCGTACTGGTATCCGAATAATCTCTCAGCGAGTGTTCTATTAAATCGCTCAACAATTGCCTGATCCCGATGAATTTCAGTATGTCCTCGTCGTATGGTAACGTTATGCTGCTTTGTCAGTGATGACACCGCGCCCTGAAATTCTTTACCAGGATCAACTTGTAATAATCGGGGCCAGCTTAGAGGTCCTCGCTGATAAATTCGTTTAAACGCAAAGGCGACTTCGGACGCTGTTTTAGTCGCTAACGGTTCTGCTTCTTTGTATCTACTAGCAACATCAACTACTGTTAGCGCGTATTTGTATGTTTTTCTACGGACAGTATCATGAGGCAGGAATAGTATGTCAGCCTGATGAACTTCATTGGGGGTACTAACATCAAAATGTGCAAAATTGATTTGTCGAGGTGGTGGTAAGTAGATTTGCCATATTGCTTGTTTTGATAGCCAATTTTTGGCAACCTCGCGTGTTACTGATGCCGCGTTGGCGAGTTTATTAATTGCTGAGTTACCTCTCCAGTATCCGATTGGGGAATAATAAATCGCTTGCATTTTTATTTAATTATCCAGCGCCTAATGCTAATTTAGATTTCATCGCTGATCTTATTAACCAATTAGCGAGTGACTCCTTAAATGATTTATTTTTTATGGAGCTTAGTGCATGAATTAATTTCACATCCGCGATATGCCTGTCTTGTAGATCTTTACTTCGATAAGCAACATCATGTATGTGACACGCTGCGTCGATAGCGTTTATCGGATACTCTCCCGGTTTTGGTTTAGACTGTTCATCAAGTCTGATATCTAGTCGGGTCCCTGGACCGCAGTAATTGTATCCTGGGAGATGTTTTTCTCCGGGATATTTTCCCCAAGGGGTACCTGGAAGTCGTCCGAGGGTGGCTGCGATGTCACCTCCGCTAACTTTGTCAAACTTTTTTTTTGAAATCTAAATTTTTTTGTGCCACATTGCGCACACTTACCAGAAAGTGCTTGTCTATTATTTTTTGTTGTAATAGTTGTTAAATCATTCGTAGGAGTTCGCGCCTTACACTTCACACAATATAGATCCATAATTATTATTCCTTATATACAAATGGAAATCACTGATTTTTCTGCGACGCGAAAGAAAGAACCAGTCAAGCATAATTCAGTGCTACCAAACTCTATTAGGATGATTATTATAGGACCGTCAGGATCGGGTAAAACGCAGCTGTTGCTGAACTTAATAATGAAGTGGATGAAGTGGGATAAAATGTATTTGGTAGCACCATCTGTAGATGATCAGCGATGCTATGATGTTATAAAAGATTTTAATGAGAGTGCAAAAGCGCTGAGTGAAGACGGCGACGAGGATGTTGTTGAATTTATAACTGATATTGAAGAAGCTCCGTCAGTTGAGGATCTCGACGGGGAAATAAATAACTTAGTAGTGTACGATGATGTAATGCTTGATAAACAAAAAAATCCTGCAAGAATATTTTCCCGGGGTCGTCACAAAAACACTGATGTGATTTATGTTACTCAACGTTACACACAAATACCAAAAGTAATCAGGGATAACTGTAATCTTCTTGCGGTGTTTAACGGAGTTGATGTTCACACGCTGAGAAATATTCATCAAACCTGGTGTAGCGGCGATATGGATATTAATAAGTTAAAAAATTTCTTTAGTCGCGCTCAAAGAACCCCGCACGGATTTGTGACAATAAATTTACACGACCCGCGGACACGATACCGTATTGGACTTGATACACTATTTGCAACATAAAAATGTTTTTCCTTGGAAACTCATTTCGTAGAGCAGCAGAGGGGGTGGGGGGCTGGACCGACCGACCGTGTCAATGACGACCCCGCACGGAAATAGTTTCAGATTTATTGAAGTAAACCAAGAACGTCAGCGCGCGGATGTTATTGCATTTCCCGGGTCGTCGAAGAGTCTCTCCGAGAGAAATTATTCGACGTTCAGGGATATTTTTTTTTTATTCTGTGGTCGTCATGGAAAGGTTTATCGTCGAAATAAGTAAACCGAAACTGTTTTTGTCTATTCAGTACTATTTTAGTTTCGGTCTGTTCACCCCCTCTGCTGCTGCTCACCATACTAAATGGCATGAGACTGGTACTGCCTTTACGGATTCCCTGAAGCAAACCTTTAAACACTTCAACTTTGACCCAGACAAAGTTTCATCTAGCTACAAATAATGCTCAAAGAATAAGTGCAGATGCAACGCCGAAGCGCGAGTAGTGTAAAAACTCAGAACTCAAGCACCTTCATTTTTTCAAACGAATCAAAACCGCATAACCTGCCCAGTGTACCATAGACAGTTCAGAACACAAATTAACCTGATCAGCAACTCAAGTATTCAAAGATACCGAACCAGCTGGTGATCCTAGTTATATTCGAACTAGCTAGACAAACAACACCAAGCTGGATTGTGTCCTTCTTTACATTAGACTGAATTGAAATCTTGTTTACACTAGACTGTATTGAATTCTTGTTTACACTAGACTGAATTGAATTCTTGTTTACACTAGACTGAATTGAAATCTTGTTTATACTAGACTCAAGTGTATCCTTGTTTACATTATACTGAATTGTATCCTTGTTTAAACTAGACTGAATTGTGTCTTTTGTTAACACTAGACGGAATTGTATCCTTGTTTACATTGGACTGAATTGTATCCTTGTTTAAAATAGACTGAAGTGTATCTGTTTACACTAGACTGAAGTGCATTATTGTTCACAATAGATTGAATTGTATCTTTGTTGACAATAGACTAAAGTGTATCATTGTTTACATAGGCTGAATTTTATCCTTGTTTACACTAGACTGAATATTTTTCTTATTTTACACTGTGCTGAATTGTATCAATGCGTACAATATAAGGAATTGTATCATTGTTTATGCGAAATTAAATTGTGTCCTTGTTTACACAAGACTGAATTGTATCATTGCCTATAACAGAATGAATTGTATATTTGTTTATTCTAGACTGAATTGTATCCTTGTTTACACAAGACTGAATTGTTTCCTTGTTTACACAAGACTGAATTGTATCCTTGCTTGCAATAAAATGAATTGTATCTTTGTTTATGCTCGACTGAGTTGTACCATTGTTTACACTAGAATGAATTTTATCCTTGTTTATCCTTATTTACCCAAGACTTAATGTTATCTTTGTTTACTCTGTGCTAAATTGTATCCTTTCTTACAATATAATCAATGGTATCTTTGTTTATGCTAAATTGAATTGTATCCTTGTTTACACAAGATTGAAGTGTATCCTTGCTTGCAATAGAAGAAATTACATTTTTGTTTATGCTAGACTGAATTGTATCCTAGTTTACACTAGACCGAGTGTGTTCCTTGTTTACACAAGACTGTGTTCCTTGTTTACACAAGGCTGAATGTGTTCCTTGTTTACACTGTGTTGAATTGTATCTTTGATTACACTAGGCTGAATTGTATATTTGTTTACGCTAAGCTGAATTGTATCCTTGCTTACATTACACTGAATTGTATCCTTGCTTACACTAAACTGAATTGTATCTTTGTTTACGCTAGACTGACTTGCATCCTTGTTTACACTAGAATGAACGTTCCTTGTGTACACTAGACTGAAGCCTTTCTCTGCTTATAATAGACTGAATGTGTTCCTTGCCTACACCAGACAGAAATGTATCCTTGCTAGCAGCAGGGGGGGCGAATCGGACATTTTGTCCAATCGTTATTTTGCTTAATTATTACTTTCTGCACTCAGCGGATCCGGTGTCGTCAGCGCCTGGTAAAAAAAAAACGACGTCGGTCCATCCTACACGATGGTGACGTCATTTGGTTTAATTAATACCTTCTGCGCGTCGATCCCCAGCGTCGTCAGCGTCCGGTAAGCACAGCGACGACCGCGTCGATGTCATCGCCCCCCCTGCTGCTATGATCTTACAAACAGAGTGATCACTAACTCCTCCTCTTGTAGGTCAATTAGGTTATTTGACTGATCGGTAATTCTAAAATTAATTCTCGTTAAAAACCGATCATGGCATCGCATATAGACCGGATTAATCGGACTCTCAACGATTAAAAATCCCGGAGGGGCTGTTGGTGAAAACGAATAAAGGATATACCCCTGTTGAGCTTGATTTGATTGCTTGGTATCCACCTGGTAACTCCCTTCGATAACATCACACACCAGATTGATTGCTATCACCGATGCAATATTTACGTTGTATGGAGCAATATGCCTACCACCATCTCCGATATCGTATCTGAGGATAGTTGATGGGGGGGCGTCCGCGGGTGGATTCTTAGGCCATCCTAGTATGGTTCTTATTGAACTGTTATAAATATCAACCATATACCCCGGTGTGCTTATTTCAATCGTCGACGATAACGTCGGTTCATGAACCGTAATAGCGATTTTTGATTCCTTTCCTGTGATCGATTTTATCCTGCGTTGAAATTCCTTATTGATTTGTTCTATTTGGTATGACCCAGTTGGTATTGTAACCTCATTCCAGTCTGGGGTCCCATCGGGCTTATTTGTCCATGCAAAAACCAGCGAGTTATTAGGTTGTTGTCCGTTAAATGCGTCCGCTCGGATATTAGGCCAACTGTGATATACTCGCAATTTTGCCAGCGCTATTTCCTTCACTGGAACCGGCGACGGGAAGTTCACATTGAATTCTGGCTTCGTTGACGTTATCGATATCATATTTGTTTGTACCGGAGTGGTATTCTCCGCGATCCGCTGAAGTAATTGAGACCCTTCGGGGTTCAGCGACATTATTATTATTCGTTGTTTTTAGTGTCTAATTTCAACAACCAGGTGGTTCCGGCTTCCAGTTGAAAATCCTCGATTTTTGACATCGCGGAGCTATACAACTGGACCATCGTGGAGAATTCAACATCGGATATGAACAAATTATCAATCGATAACGAGATCACCCCGGATAATTTCGAGTACGCGTCGGATACTATTTGATGTTTTACTGTATACTCGTCGAGTTTTTTCTGAAAACACGATGATATCTTTTTAGTGATTGCGTTGGCGACTCCAGCAATTGTTGTCATCGCGGAGATAGCGATTGGAACAGCGATCGGGGCTATCGTGGTTACCGTGGATAAAATAACACCGGTACCGGCTACTATACCCGACACCGAGTACACGACCGCGTCGATGGTGGTTATTTTTCTGCGGTATTTTTTTATTTTTGCGCGGTATTGTTCGGAAAGCGTTTTCAAATTCGCGGAGAATTCTTTTGCGGTATCGAATCGATATTGATGTGACGTCGGTGATACCTCTGATTCAATTACCCTGGTGGTCATTGTTATTTTAAAAGAGCTAGTGTTTTTAATTAATTAGATTCGCTACAAATTCCACATACCATGTGATGTTTGTCCTAAATAGACTGCTATCAACGGCCTTAATTATAAACCGTTCAATTGTATCCTTGTCAATGATTGTTGACACTGTATTGTTAAACCCAGATGAACTCGACGATGATATACTAAACTGCATCGCCGAAATCAATGTCAATCGATAAATGCCCTTAACAGTTGCGGTGATATTTACTGTATTCTGTGTAGGAGTCCAATCGAATGATCCATGCCGAATTGTGTATACTGTGTTGATGATGTTCTCATGAGGGATTTTTATTTTTTCGAATTGCTCTGCTACTCTCGGTAGTCCGTCTTTAATCGCTTCAACATCAGTTCTGATTGTTCCTATTTCCTGTGTATGCCCGTCTATACTTTTTTTGTTCGCTGCAACCCTAGTAACGAGTATATCTATTTCCTGTATATGCGCGTCCACATCTTTTTTGTTCGCTGCAACCTTAGTAATGACTGTATCTATTTCCTGTGTATGCGCGTCTATATTCCTTTTGTTCGCTGCAACCTTAGTAATGATTGTTTCTATTTCCCCTGTATGCGCGTCTATATTCCTTTTGTTCGCTGCAACATCAGTTTTGATTGTTTCTATTTCCCCTGTATGCGCGTCTATATTTCTTTTGTTCGCTGCAACATCAGTTTTGACTGTTTCTATTTCCCCTGTATGCGCGTCTATATTTCTTTTGTTCGCTGCAACATCAGTTTTGACTGTTTCTATTCTCCATCCATGCGCGTCTATATTATTCTTGTTCGCCACAATATCAGTTTTGATCGTTCCTATTCTCTGTTCATGCACGTCTATACTTTTTTTGTTCGCTGCAACATCAGTTTTGATCGTTCCTATTTCCCCTGTATGCGCGTCTATATTCCTTTTGTTCGCTGCAACATCAGTTTTGATCGTTCCTATTTCCCCTGTATGCGCGTCTATATTTCTTTTGTTCGCTGCAACATCAGTTTTGACTGTTTTTATTTCCTGTCCATTCGCGTCTATATTCCTCTTATTCGCTGCAACATCATCTCTGACTGTTTTTATTTCCTGTCCATACGCAGTGATATCATTTATAGTTGTTGTAATCTCATCCAGCTTGATATTTTTTTTACCAAAGAATTTATCAAAGTTGTTATCGATCCTGTTAACATTTTTTCGTAACGTGTAAAATTGGCCCGACAGCGTTGTAAACTCCGAAATAGTAGTTTTTATCCCCGCAAGATTCGGTTCGGTTACCGTCGGGGTCCCGAAAAAACTAGCGGTAGTGAGTTGTATATCGGTGATAGATTTTTTCACCTGCGCGTCAAGTTCGGTCACCGATTTATCCAACCTTGTAAAACCGTCTCGGATTAATGTTATCGTCGATATATGTTCACCCGGTTTGAGTCGTCCGTCGCCGGTATACAACGCGATAGCGTTCTCGGCGGCATCACGCTGTCGTATTAAAACGTCATCCAGCGACACATTACTGGATTTCAATTTACCCTGGCGGTCTTGAAATACAACTATTTCACCTGGGTCAACACTTGTTAAATTCAACGTATCAGCGATTTCATCCTCGATTAGTTTTTTTATGTCATCGGTGGCGGGCGTTTCCGTGGATCCTTTCAGCGCCGAAATAGGTCGTCCCCAAATATCAATCATCGTTATTGTAAAAAAAAACAGCGTTTCTAATTAACCCGCCGGGCCTCTACGACCCCACTAGTGTATTCGTTTACAACCACATGAGGTGGTTTTCGCGATGATGAAATCGCCGCGAGTACGTTCAATACTTCACGGCCGCATATCGGCGGGTCGCTTAACTGCTGTGTTGGCAGCGTGGAATAAAAAACCCGGGCTGAACACGTCCGGATATACCGCATAAACTCGTTCGGCGGGGCTAACCCGTATGAATCAAAATAGACGATCGCACGCGGATCAATCGCGTATGCAACCCAATGAGTTCCCGCTCCGGAGGACCCATCGAGGTTAATTATGCCGGTTTCAATATTCCTTGGTGCCGCCGGTAATTGATCCCTCATAAAAACACCCCTGAAGTTTTTTATCGCTAGCGCGTTTGCGGCGTCTATTAAATCAAAATTAGACATTGGAGTCATTGACTCAGGAGTCATAGACTCCCGAGTCAATAAACGGTTCCCGGTAGTCTTAGACCCTTTCCCGAGTACCATGAATACGGGGTTCCCGGTAGTCTTAGACCCTTTCCGGCCACGGATCGTTTTTTTTTATAGCCTTTCCCGGTTGCCTTCTTCAATGCCATCCCCGCCGCGGTACCAACGGCCCCTAACGCAGCCGCCTTAGCCACTGCTGGGGCCGCCGCGGCAATCAATGCCGGAATCGCGGCTAACAACGGAAATATCCCACCGGTCTTTTCCATGTCTTTGATCGCTGCGGCCGAGAAATCTATTTGAACACCCTTTTTATTCTTCATCGCATTATTGAAATGTTTTATTTGACGCGCCGTCAACGATATCTTATGATTACCACCTGCCATCTGTGACGGCTTCAGCGTTATTGTGGTCCCGCATTGTTTAGCCGACTTTGATCGTAATTTCTTGACTTGACCATCAGTCAACTCTACACTGACGACATTATACGACATTTTATTGTAAACGCGTTTGTGCTTTCAATTACATGTTTTCCACTGGTGCATCAATGATTCTCATTCGTCCACCAACACCTTCCAACAGCATTGATTTATCGCTGAGAATGACAGCAACCGCTCTATATTCGGCAATACCACCAGGACGTTGCACACGAGCTCGGAAGTGTATATCAACGACGGATTGTCTCGTTAAATCGAGATGTTCCAACGAAAAATAATAAATCGGATACAGGTTTTTAAAATCAAGTTGTGATATTTGCAAACCAGTGTCGACGTTTTGATCACGACCCATATATGACAGCAATCGATGATACACACGTGCGATATGGTTGTCACCGTAATTGAGTTGTATATCCTCGGATGGTTCCTGCTGTCCGTTTATTCTCAACGAGACCTCATTGACACCGATTTGATCAAATATCATATGGCTGCGTTCTTGGGAGCCTAATCGCGCCTTATTCTGTAGCGCTACAAATATATGACGCGGGGCTGAAACACCCTGTTTGGATGCCAGGTGCCATGTAAATATACCATCCATATTATCCTCTTTAGCATCAGTGGTTACTGTGAGCCAGCTCAACAGTGATTTACCACCTGTCTCCATGAATGAGAGTAATCGCTGTTCTGCGGTGATTGATGGGGTCATTACTGGCATCCACAATACTATATTCTTTATATTGACCTTACCGTCGGCAACACCAGCATCATGCCAGATTGCATCATTATCATTGCCCTTTCGCACGAGTACTACTGTATGCTTAGCCCCATAGATGACTTTTCTGACGTTTCTGCAGAATCCGAATATATGATGCAGTGGAATCGCGCATGAAAACTGTCGGCGTTGTCCTTGCAACATCCCTACTCGTGTTGCAAACCCTAGATTGTAATTAGTAATAACATTTATGACATCGAAGCTCCCAGCTGGTCTTACATACCCGGCCGGTGCTGGATCAACCGCGGTGGCATGTGTTGCCTTTACCCTAGAAAACTGATTGTGTTCAGCGTTATCGGTAGTATCCTTCGCAAACATCATAGACGGACCAGCCGACCTTGTATAATCATCTGAGTATCTCGCTAGCCCGATTATCGTCGTTGCAACATCAACATCGCGTTCTATTGATTCAATTTCTCGCCCGTCAATGAGATATTTTGCGCTCTCAAATAACGCCATTACGCCGTTGTTGACAAAACCAACTCGGATAGCCGGGTTGTTGTCGTATGGTGCATTATCGGCAGCATTTGTCACGAGTTCCCCCTCAATTTCGATAAACGCTTCACATGGCAGAAAGTATCTACTGGTATCTTGGACTTGAAGTTCAATTCGCGATCGTAGATTCGGTTGCGTTGCATAATAAGAATAATATTGATAATCACGGACAGAATCATCCCTGCGCACTGGGGCATCCATATCAAACGCGGGATCAGCGGTTCGCGCAAACATTTCTATTATTTATCATGTTGATATTTTCAATTGCGATTTTTTCGTCGTAGACCACTTCCCGCTATCGCGTTCATGAGCGCGTTAGTGGATGACTCAGCCGCCAACGACTCTAGTTTTTCTTCCACGGCGTTATTTATTACTTTACTGACATTTGCAGGCATCACCGTCGTTGATGGCATCACCGGTGGTTTCTGTTTTTTTCTTGAAAATCTCTTGGATTTCACCAACGACATTAGTTTGTCCCGCGCGGCTGAAAGCGCCTTTCCGGCAACGTCTCCAATAGCACTAATACCCTTATCACGAATAACATCAATAGCCTTCATTCCTAATTGTTTGGCTAACGGCGCTACTTTTGGAGCCATTCTTGTAAATAACCCCGCAATGGTGCTACCGAGACCATCTCCATAGTACGCGCGGTAAACAGGCAATCGCGAGTTTACCACGTAGACGAGTACTGGTTTATCGTGGTTGTAGTGTATGATCATCTTTATTATAAAAACACCGGTTTTTCAATTAGTGATTGTGATCACCAGTGATTGATCACCCCCCCCCCCCCACCGCCGTGTGGAAAACCGGAATAAATTTCCTGGGGTTTTTGCCCTCGATAAAAATCCGGTTTTTTCTTGATTTCTAGTCATTTTTGGTCATTTTTTGTTGCCTATAGTCGTTTTTTTTTCGATTTTTCAGCAAAAACATCGATTTTCTCTAAATGATTTCCTGGGCTTTTTGCCCTCAAAAAATTGCCAAAAACGGTCAAAAATCGACCAAAAAACTGACAATTTTATAATTTTATAATTTTTTTAATCATCCACGAGTTCGTCTATGAGCGTTCGATATGCATTAATGTCCATGATACCGCCTGCAAATAAGCGCTTGCAAATATCAGCGGCCTCATTGATTATTTCCGGAGAGTTATTTCCGGCTCGTTTTCCTCCGATTAGTACCTCTAGCCGTGATATATCACTGAGAACACTGTTAGGACAAGCGTTTTCAACTAGACCACTACCACTTGGATACCCCTCTCCGCTTGTTTTTTTAGAACCAGCTTTTTTTTGACGTTTTTCTTTTCGCTGTTCTTGTTGTTGTTGTATATCATAATCATCAATTCCTTTTTTAAATTCTTTATATCCCAATTCTTTTGTATCCAAGCGATCAATCTCTTTATTCGTTTTATACAACCAATTAACCCAGTCATCTCGTTTTATATTACTGTTTTTATACTCGTCTTTTAAAAAGTTTTTTCTTGAATGATAGCTTTGAGCGGCAAAATTACCAAAAACCCTATACTCGTCGGATTTCAGTAATTGAGGTCGTTTTATTTGTGCTATAGCCTCTTCAGTGAGTTTATCTATAAAGGGGACTCCTTTTTGAGTGGAAATTTTTTGAAGTTCACCAACATCACCCTGTTCAGAATCATCAATATCAGCTAATCGTTCATACTCTCGTTGGGTTTTTATATCACTGGAAAGTTGTTTTATCCGTTGCTGTGTTTGTTCTGTCTCTGCTGCTATCTTTTCAAGTACAGGAAGAAGAGGCGCCTCTTTCCGTTCGCCCTCCTTAGGAATATCCCCGTATATTGCTCGTTCTGTTGCAGCTGTAACATCCTTAGTCGCTTTAGTTACCGGGGCAAATAACTGTTCGCTTCCAACAGTAAAATCGGTTTGCATTTGTTGTCGCGTTTGAAGTTTCTCTCTCACTCTGTCTCGTAACGGTATGAACTTTTTAAGCGCTGCTAGCCGCTCTCTGGCTAACCGAGTAGTAAGTGATTCGCCTACCATTATTGCAATTGCGAAGCAATTTCTAATTTCCCGCCGAGTGTACCATCGGGGGCTCCACGGAGTTTTCGTCTATAATCCTTCTAATATTTTTGATCTTGCTAGAAATCTCCCGGCGTCGTTCATAAACACGTCCGAGTTTTTTTCGTATTATTTCAACGGCGGTAAATAGTCCAATGAATGCATTTGCGTCATTGTGGTACAAGTTTTCATTGATCGTATGTTGTAATCGTTTTATAAAAAAATACTCGCGGGCCAGGGTAAAACGCCCCCGTTTCGATTGTTCGTTAATAATTTCATAATCGGATAATATTTTTTCACTGTCGAGACCATCAGATAATTCAATTCCTTGATTTTTTAATTTTGAAATCTCGGCTAATATATTATTGATGTCTTCGATATTCATTATTCTTATAAAACATCTTGTTTTTAAATAAAAAAAAAATGAAACCCCCGTGTATCAATTCCGAAGGTGTTTAATAATTCGTTAGACGTGACCTCGCCAGCGCCATAGGCGCCGGTGACCTTGTCACTCGCTGATTTCTGTTATATATGAAAATCGAATTCTATGCCCGGTCTTTTTTGAGATCGCTGAATTCTGTATTCCTTCTGCAACAAATCGTATCGAGGCTCCACAAATGTCAAAATATTTTCCTGCCTCATTCATCGACTGAAATATTTTTTCCTCGTGAGTTGTTGTATCAAATGACTTTACGGGTTTTGCTTTCTTTGAGTATTTACCAGTTTCGCCTTTTTTGGTATTCTGACTTTGCGAGATAGCTTGCAAGTTTGTAAGAGAATTATCAGTCTTATTATTATTAATATGATCAATCACAAGCCCATTTTCGATTAATCCGTTGAATGCTTCAAATACAATCCTGTGAACATAATAGTTTTTTCCTCCTGCAGTAAATTGCAAGTATCCCTGATTACTTACGGTGCCAACTGGTTTCTTCAGTTTGCGGTTTCTAACAACGCCGTCGCAAGATGCCTCGTAATTAACGAGCACAGGATGCGGCTGAAATTCTTGGTTCATTTGTATAATAATACTACTTGTCTAATTTATTATTTGGTTTAATTATAAATCTTTCAACGTAGTCCTGGGGGGTTTTGATGACGAAGTCTGCGGTGGGGTCAATGACGGCGTTTTTAATTCGCTTGTCATAATAGCGTTTTAGTTCCCTGTATCGCTTTCCGCCACAATTGATACACACCTGCGATTTTCCTCTTACACCGACGTGACAAACCAAGCACGGGAGGGGGCCAAGAGAACCATTACGAACGCTTTGTAAATGATACCCACAGAATTCACCTCTACATGATTTATTGCACGGGGTTGTCGACCCAATCATCAACCATTTGCAGTGATTCATTATACTATATTCTTTCATTTAAATACTTGTTTTAATTATATGGATGAGTTCGAGAGATTAGCAGCAATTAAGCCCTGGAAAAATATTAAGTTCAATCTTGATAGAGTCCTCAAGGACGCACCAAAAGCGTTAATAAACGATAAAACCCTGTTGAATAAAATACGCGATTGTATCAATGAATTCAAGCGTGATGGTGCATCTCATAGTTGGTCAACATTTCGAATTGATGGTGTTGTTGATGCTACCATGAACGACAACCGCGCAGCAATGATAATATCACAACTTGACGGTAAACGGTATTTCTTCAGAGTAAAATTCATTGTCCGGGTGGAATCAGGCGATTGGATCATACGTGATAAATTTGAACCAGTTTTCAGCGACAAGAAAACAGTCATTGTCAGCCGCGACTCCAAGCCGGGGTTGTTAACCGGAATTGACAGACCATACTATGAACGAGCGTATCCTGAAACAGCAGTTGTTTATGGAATATACCCGTTAAATAAGAAACCTGATATCGGAAAACTGAAACCGATGAAACAGTCAACTGGGATAAATTGTGTAGCAGAACGAATAATAGAGCATTTTACAAATGCATGTCGAGGAAACAAATTGACTGATTTACGACGTAGCAAAATCAACCAGTGGGAACTAACCGTAAAAGAGCGTGGAGCAACCATCAGCGACATAGCGAGATTAGAAACATCGCTGAGATTTCCAATAACCGTTACAACGATAACCGGTGAAGTATTATACGAATCGAAGTATAAATCGAAGGGAGCCCCAATCAAAATTATTGATCATAACGAACACGCATGGACGCCCGCGATCACAATATTTCCACGGGATAGAACAGTAAAGTATATACCCGAAGAATTTTTAGGAGAAGAATTCTCCCGGGATGGTTTTCTCGCGGAGAGGAAACTATTTGATGCTATTGCTTGTTTGTGTAAAAACGACCCTGTATCAGTGTGGTTACTTCGCAGCGCTGAAAACGATGCGGATACCTTTGATCAGTTTGTAAGACCAAACGGCGAATTATATCGCACTGAAGCATTTCACAACAGGATGAAAAAAACCGCCATAGAATTTGAGGAGCATGATGAACAACTGCTAACAAATTGTTTTACGATTCCATCGGTTGTAGCTCATGTTGCAGCAAGGAAAAATGCGTGGAGACCAACGCGCAAGGAATTTCTGCCGGATGTACAATCCAGTTGTTTGGAGTATTATCACGGTGGATTATGGAACACTGAATACAACCGCGACGCTATGATCTCGGTTGATATGGTTGCCTGTTATCCAGCGAGTTTTCTCGGGTATGGATCCGCCGCTGAGTATTTCAAACGATTTGGACACCCCAGACATGAAATGACTCGTGTTGCTATTAATGGACCACTGCCTGATTTTGATTTAACCGGATTCGCTCGCATAGTATCATTTGAATTCGCGGCAGGACTCCATCGCTGTTGCTATATTTGGATCGGTAGACACATGGCTGAAAAGAAGTGGCTGCCAATAGCGCTGCTACGGTATATGATTGATTGTAGCATGCTAGTTTCGTTGATTGTCAGTGACGCGATTATATCATACCGGGCACAGACTGAAGTCTGGTTACCAGAACCGGAGCGTCTAGATAGCATAATTGACGAGTCCAGAAAAAACATTGATGCCGACGAGGAATATATCATCGAATGGTCCAGGAGGATATTTAACCAACGAAACCGCGAGGCAAAAGATCTCGGTAGAAGAATAATCGGTAAGTTCACACAAGGTGGAAAAAACCACGACTACAAACGATATTGCTCACGGCTGATTATAGATGACGCAGAATATGATTTCGTAATCAAGGACGCAGTGGCAAAAAATAGATACGTGAACTGCAAAACAGCTTTCTTGTCCAATGGAACGAGGTTGGGTACAGTTGTTACCTACAGCGATGGAGACAGCCCGGCGTATCCACATTTGAGGGCGTCTATGCTGGGTTATGCCGCTATCAATTTATTCTCGATGATAAATAGATTCCCCGATACCGCGGTTAGAGTAGCCGTTGATTCATTTTATATTGACGTAAAGTATAAGGAAAACGTAGCCGGATTTACTAGTCCGGACGAGAGTTGGGGTACATGGAGAATTAAAAATGAAATACGACGCGATTATTCCCCGTCAGCAGATGTCACCGTTGAGAACAACTACTTACGCGGTGATAAATTGTCAGAATGGTCTAATGCACCATCGTGTTCTGATCCAATTTGTAGACACAAGACGGTTTATTTAAGCGGCTGTGGCGGGTCAGGAAAGACGACTCGGGCAATTGAATTATTTCGAACGCGGGCAAGTATAATCGTGCTTACACCGACCCATAGACTAGCGCGAGAAATAAAACAACGAAATGTTGACGCCGTTACTTATCACAGCTTTTTTCGATACAGCGGCGGTGAGTGGACTCCTGATCGAATGGGGGAAAAATTTATTCCTGAGGTTATCATCTGGGATGAGATATGTACTGTTTCGTTAGATGTTTTACAAATGTTTCTTGATTGGTTGCTGCTCGCGAATACAGCGGTGATCATGTGTGGCGACCATGGTCAACCACCACCATTTGTCGGCGAGGGCCCACATGATTGGTTAAAGGGTTTTGTGGACTATTATGAAGAAACCGATACTGATTACCGGGCACTTGATGAACAACTGCGCGAGGTTAAAAAATTAATCAGATTACAGCCGGACAGAGTTCAGTGTGAAATAATCCGCGAGGTGATTCCGGAAACGCCGTTAAATGAATTCTGGGAAACATGGAGACCAAACGATTTGATTGTAGCGAGTAGAAAGATAGTCAGAGACACACTTCAGCAAAAGTTGTTTGCGTTGCATAAGGAAAAGTTTCCAACGCGTCCAGTGCCGTTATGTTATAGACCCGCGGACACACGGCGGCAGAACATTGAAGTTGAGATTCCAGGCCGGACAGAAAAACAAATTCTCGTGCTGAATGATATTGTGCTCGTTGATATCAGCGTCGTCGAGGACGCGCTACGTGCTGATAAATCCCCGTGGACGCTAGGATACGCAACAACAATACATTCCTCGCAGGGACTAACCATCACGGACACAATTGTTTGGATGGTTGATAATCGCATCGAATGGTCGAATCTAGTCTATCTTGCAGTGTCCCGAGTACGGAGGATAAATCAGCTTCGAAGAATTGTTATTGACGGAGTCAGTGACGGAGTCACCAACGACAATGACATCATCGATGCAAGCGTCATTGATAGAAAACTCTCGGGTTACCGCCAACAGGATAAAAAAAAACAACGGCGTTTTGATATTGATGCCGAATTAATAATTGCGTTACGACAACAACAGAATAATCACTGCGCGAGTTGTAATTGTATAATGAGTTGGCGCTATTCGGATAAAGACGCTCGCCAATTTACCGTGGACAGGATCGATAACAGTCTCGGTCATGTCAAAAACAATGTGAGGTTGACATGTCTTGAGTGCAATAGACGCAACGGCGCTAGTTAAGACCACGCGGGGGTAATTGAGTATCGTCAGGTATCACTTTTAGTTGCTCGCGTGTAATTCCGCGCTGAGGAGCAGTTGAATCCAGTCTGTAGATCGGTGGTCTACCAGTTGATCGTGTTATCGTTGATATGTTATGTGTGGCAACACTCCAAATAGGATCAGTAGCTCTTTTTTTACCGCCTTCAAGCTCTCCTGGTTCATATAGATATCTAACAGTGACATCGCCAAGAATCGGCTTGGAAACGCTATTTATTTTTGATTTTCCGGGTATATACTCGTATTTAATCGCGTCGCTGGGCTTCATGTTGATTGCTCGGGTAATCTCGTTATTTAACGCTGCAATTACACCTGGCAACCTTTTAACCCATTCACGAGATCGTTTTTCTTGGATGAATTCCTTCGCGTATTGATATCCAAATAACCGTTCAGCGAGAGTCCGATTGAATCGTTCAACAATTGCCTGATCACGATGTAGCGCAGTATGACCTCGTCGTATCGCGACGCTATGATGTTTCAGCGTTGATAAAACAGCGCCGCGAAATTCACTACCGGGATCAACTTGTAATAGATTTGGCCAGCGCAGAGGACCTCTTTGATAAATTCTTTCAAACGCAGCGGCTACTTCAGTTGCCGACTTTGTTTTTAACGGCTCCGCTTGTTTGTATCGACTCGCAACATCAACTACGGTTAGCGCGTTTTTGTAACCGTTGTCATGCGGCAAAAATAGTATATCAGCCTGATGAACTTCATTAGGTACGCTGACATCAAAGCGCGAGAAGTTGATTTGTTTAGGCGGTGGTAGATAAATTTGCCATATAGCCTGTTTGGATAACCAATTAGCCGCAGTGGTCTTTGTTACCTTTGCAGCGCTTGCAAGCTTACCAATTGCGGCCTTCCCCTTCCAGTATCCTCTCGGAGAATAATAGATGGAATCCATCGTTTTTCTTGGATGATTGTTATTAATTACCAGCGCCAATCATTAATTTACCTTTCATAGCCGATTTTACCAACCATGAGGCCAATTTTTCTTTGACTGATTTATCAGGAATAGCATTTAGCGCGTGAATTAATTTTACATCCGCGATATGACGCTGTTGCAGATCGCTACTTTTGTAAGCAACATCATGAGCATGACACGCCTTATCGATAGCGTTTATTGGATACTCACCGGGTTTGGGCTGATTTTGATCATCGAGTCTAATATCTAATCGTGTTCCGGGGCCACAGTAGTTATATCCTGAGAGGTGTTTTTCTCCTGGATACTTTGCCCACGGTGTTCCGGGGAGTTTTGCCAATTTGGCTGCGATGTCACCTCCTCGCTTTTTTTTAAAACATCTCCGGGTCTAATAGAAATAAATCTAAATTTCTTTGTACCGCATTGTACACACTTGCCAGTAAGCGCCGATCTGTTATTTCTTGTTGTAACGGTTGTCATATCATTTGTGCCAGTACGCACTCTGCACTTAACACAATATAGATCCATAATTTATGTATAGAGATATGAATATAATTGATTTTTCGGCGACTAAAACAAGAGAACCAGTTAAGCATGTTGCAGCGTTACCAAACTCGATCCGGATGATTATCATCGGACCATCTGGATCCGGGAAGACGCAATTGTTACTCAATTTAATAATGAGATGGATGAAGTGGGATAAGTTGTATTTGGTTGCTCCTAGCGTAGATGATCAACGATGCTACGAGGTGTTGAAAGATTTCAACGAGAATGCATCAGCGATCGCTAAAAAAAATGTTATTGAGTTTATTACGGATATCAATGATGCACCGGGTATTGATGATATTGATGGCGACGTTAACAATCTAGTCGTGTACGATGATGTTATGTTAGACAATCAAAAACACCCAGCTAGGATATTTTCCAGAGGCAGGCATAAAAACACTGACGTGATATATGTCACTCAACGATACACTCAGATTCCAAAAGTAATTAGAGACAACTGTAATATTCTTGCTGTATTTAACGGCGTTGATACACACACGCTACGAAATATTTGGCAGACATGGTGCGGCGGTGACATGGACTTTAATGTTTTTCGAAACTTTTTTAGTCATGCTCAGTCAACCCCACATGGATTCGTAACGATAAATTTACATGATCCTCGGACACGATATCGTATCGGACTTGACCAAATATTCGGTTAGTTGTAAATAATTTTCATTGTAAGATCATTGTAAATAACCACTTAGCAGCAGGGGGGGCGATGACATCGACGCGGTCGTCGCTGTGCTTACCGGACGCTGACGACGCTGGGGATCGACGCGCAGAAGGTATTAATTAAACCAAATGACGTCACCATCGTGTAGGATGGACCGACGTCGTTTTTTTTTTACCAGGCGCTGACGACACCGGATCCGCTGAGTGCAGAAAGTAATAATTAAGCAAAATAACGATTGGACAAAATGTCCGATTCGCCCCCCCCCTGCTGCTTTGCTTACAATATAATTAATTGTATCTTTGCTTATGCATTCAAGAACCTATTTTCAGTCATTGCCCTCACTGCAGTAAGATTCCCGCAGGGGGTGAAAAAATATTTCGAGGACCGAACACGTTAGCCGATTTTGCCCAATGGGTCTTAGACCCCATCGACAAGACGTGAAGCCAAGAGGACATCGAACGTTACGGAGATTGTCATCGTCATGCCACGGTGATGGCTCACAATTTCTCCGGATACGATGGACAGTTTCTTCTCAGATACTATACGGAACATGGTACCGAACGTCCTAAAGTGACTTTAAACGGAGCCAAAATCATTTTCATGCAAGTGGGACAAGTACAGTTTAAAGATTCGATGAGTTACTTGGCCATGCCTTTGAGTCGAATGACTAAAACGTTTGGAATGACAGAAATGGCTAAAGGGTACTTTCCACACTTTTTCAATACGGAAGCCAATCAACACGCCGTTCTACCCCATTTGCCTGAGGCTCACTATTACGACCCCGACAACATGCGTACCGAACAACGAGACGCTTTCTACGCTTGGTACCAGGTCCATGCCTCCGACCCTTTCGACTTTCAGGAAGAAATGTTAAAGTATTGTCGTTCCGACGTGGACATTTTACGGCGATGCTGTGGAAAATTTCGAGAACTGTTTAGGGAACACGGAGGGGTCGATCCTTTGAAAGAAGCTTGCACCATTGCCAAAGCGTGTTCCTTAGTGTACCGGCAACGATTCATGCCTGAAAACACCGTGGCTGTCATCAGTCCTCAAACGACCAACTATGTCAAACGTCAATACTCGGTCAAAGCCCTACGCTGGTTAGATTACTTGTGCGACAAGGAAGACAAATGGATTCAGCATGCCCGCAACGGAGGGGGCGAAAAGATCATCGGAACGCATTCGGTCAATGGATCGGACTTAGAAAACCCCAAGATGGTGTACGAGTTTAACGGTTGCTTATTTCACGGATGCCCCGTCTGTTACCCTGATCGTGGCACTAAAAATCAGTTTTTACAACGAACCATGGAAGACTTGTACCAGGCTACTTTTCAGCGACGCCTAAAGTTAGAACAGGAAGGATACCAAGTGGTGGAAATGTGGGAACACGAGTACGATCACCGTTTGAAAACCGATCCCGAGTTTAAACGCATCGTGGAAAGTTACCAGTTCATGGACCCCCTGAACCCGTGGGATAGTTTGTACGGAGGAAGGACCATGGCCACCTGTTTGCTGTAGCAAGCCGACGAAGAGAAAGGAGAAGAAATCAAATACTTGGACGTGTGTTCGCTGTATCCCTACGTGTGCAAATATTGTCGCTTTCCTGCAGGGCACCCACAGTTGTTCACGGAACACATCGACCCGAAAAACATTCGACAATACGAAGGCTTGATCAAGTGCAAAGCTTTGCCTCCCACCGACTTGTACCATCCCGTCTTACCTCACCATTGCCAAGACAAACTGATGTTTCCTTTGTGCCGTACTTGTGCCGAAACGTGCAACCAAGACCAACCTTCTCAGCACACCCAGGAAGAACGCGCCTTGACGGGAACCTGGGTCAGCGTAGAATTGTTCAAAGCTCTGGACATGGGATACCAACTGTTAGAAGTGTACGAAATTTGCCACTTTCCCAAGACACAACAATACCACAAGGGTGACTCCACGCAGAAAGGCATTTTCGCAGACTACGTGGATGCCTTTTTGAAACTAAAGCAAGAAGCCAGTAGCTGTCCTTCCTGGTGTCACGCTCCCGAAGACCAAAAGACATTCAAAGAGAAATACTGGGCACAAGAAGGCATTACTTTAGATCACATCGAGAAAAACGAAGGCAGGCGATCGTTTGCCAAAGTGATGTTAAATTGCTTGTGGGGTAAAATGGCACAACGACCGTGTTTACCCAAGACGGAATATTTGACAGAACCTTCCCGCTACTTTCAGATGATTCACGACAAAACCAAATTTATGAAACACGTGGACGTCGTTCGCGAGGATTTGATCTTAGTCAATTACGAAGAAGATCTGGACTTTGTACAAGACGACCCCTTTGGAAATGTCATCATTGCGGCTTACGTGACAGCTCATGCTCGCTTAAGACTGTACGAAGCTTTAGAACTGTTAGGGGAACGTGTCCTGTACTTTGACACGGACAGTTGCATTTACATCGATCACCCGAGTAAACAGCATCCTGACATCGAAGGAGACCGTTTAGGAGCCAGGACAGACGAACACCCCGACGACAAGATTCTAAGTTTCGCCAGTGGTGGTCCTAAAAATTACGACTACGAATACCGGGACAAACAAGGAGAAGTGCACACGAAGTGTAAAGTGAAAGGATTGACTCTGAATTATCGTACCAGTCGAGTGGTGAACTTTGACGTATTGAAAGAAGCCTTGCAGTCTAGAGAAGATGAACACTTTAAAGTGACCACCTATCAGCCCAACAAGATTTACGTTTACCCACTCACCACATCGTCAGTCGACCCTTGGAAAAAGTCTATCAAATCGTGTACCAGAAGCGAGTGCGGCTTCCCAACCACTTTACTTTGCCGTATGGAGAAGTCGATATAAAACATTGGCTGTAAGAGGATAGCCACCCACCAGAAGTATGACTTCGTCACAGCAAGAATCGAGTGAGAAATCCAGTGAGAACTCCAAGTTCAAACCCTACCATTTTCCGGTCTTCTTAGCTGACTATTGTGATTGTGTCCGTCAATTGGAAACGTTTCAGAAATGGCCTACGGATAGGGAAGGATTACATTCTTGGAATGTTTTAGCTAGAACAGGATTTGTCTACTTGGGACCTGAGTCTGGATTGGGATACGAAGTACAGTGTTTCGCTTGCGTCCTGAAGTTACGAATGGATCTATGTATCTATAAAGATTCAGCTATTCTGGAACATATTCGATGGTCTCCGCACTGCCCTTACCTTTCTATGGCCTTTCCACCCATTACACAACGGTACAATTATGACGGTACCTTCGAGACGGTACCTTCCAAAACTAGGCATAAAAAAGGAACGATGTACAAGCTTGTGACTGCATTGCGACTAGTATAAAAAGGGGCTATGGTCAAGATCGATAGTTCATTGTGACTACCAAGACCAAGCGAACAAGATGAATACTTTCAGAGAAACACAAAACAAGTTCAGACAGGCACAATTCAAGTTTGGAGCCTCTGAAGTGGAATGCGATTGTGAGCCTTGCGATGGGAACGATGCTGTACGTTATGACCTTAGCGATGCCGTAAAGCATCATGGGAACTTTGTTCTCACTGCCCCTATCATGGAAAGTGATGATGTGCGTGTCAAACCTGAGGGATGCGAAAGCGATGCCGCTCGTCCTCTTGGACACTTTACTGGGTTTCGTTTTAAATGTGAATGTCAACCTTCACGTCTACCCCCCCCCCCACGGATGTCATCCAGCCCTGAGCAAACTCCTGTCCATGTCACCCAACCCTCATCGAAACGAACCTGTGAAAGACGAATATTCGTTTCCTGTGCGTTTGTCGGAATACTGCGACTTTAAAAATCGTCTTCAATCGTTCAAAGGAAAGTGGCCTAAGTATCTGGGAGGACCGACCCCCGAAGAATTAGCCAGAGTCGGATTTTTCTACGTGGGAGAAGGGGATAAAGTCAAGTGCTTCAGTTGCGGTGTGTCATTTCACCACTGGGAACCACAAGATTCGGCCTACCTAGAACATGCTCGTTGGTCACCGAATTGTCATTACTTACCCTTAGTGGGACCGAGACCTTGAAGTAACTTACCATGTCGTTGAAGAAGAAACCAGATTGGTTATGAGTCAAATGTTGGACATCACCGAGACCAGTATTTAAACTTCATTTCAAAAGCGATATTGAATCATTACCTAAAGAACTGCAAGAGAAGATTTACAAGGCAGTTTGGCAGGGACTTGCCAGAGTGAAATCTCAATGGGTAACTGTAGAACATTTGTACCGAGAAATTCACAAGAGGAAAGTGAGAAAAGTCAACCAATGTGTTAAATTTCTCTGGGTCAAGTGTGCACTCATCCTATTATATCACTCTAGACCGTTTACATCAAAAGAATTCAGTGAGATTCTTGGACGTTACCCTGAATGGCAGTGGTCAGAAATTATTCACTATGTAGATTACTTTTGCTCTAGAAGAAGATTGTGAATTGTACGGACTGACCTATTCATGGATACTTTACAAGAGAACATTCATGCTTTGCCTGTGGAGTTGAGAGAACGCATTTACCGAGAGCTGGTCAAAATACAAGTCAAACGTAAAGAACAAGTGCATCCGTTACGTCACCAGATGTTTAACCACTGGTACCTGAATGGTATAATAGGACTGATTCGTCAGAAATTGTTTCAGTGGTCAGACCTTGTCCAACACTTTGAGTTAGTGAATGAACGAAATGTTCATAATTTTGGTTACTTCGAGATTCACCTAGAGTAACGCATTGAGGAAGACGAGTTAAAGGATTACCAACATATTTTACGTGGAATCTGCTTAGCGGAAGAGGAAACTTCTAAACGAACTCTGAAGTGTAGGTTACAGTATGCAATATTTAGATTCTCAAGTGGAGAACGAAGATCTCTAGTCAGAAAGTACCTTTATTGCTTCTGAAATAAAGAGACTATAAAAACAGGAATCCATGCCACGACTTATGTCACAAGTGATTGAGCAGATTCCGTGGAAGGAACTCAATGACCGTATTCAAACCGTGGATCATTGCCATCGATTGTAACAAGAACTATATCCATTCAATTTGGGACGACGCATAGTGTGTGTCTTAGTGACTTGTTTTTCTGGGATTTTGTTTAGCAGCCGATTCCTTGTGGACTCTTTACGAACAGTATTTACCACCCCATTCAACATGAAAGTGGTGCCTTTAAATGTTCACGAGAGACTCCTTTTGCTCAAAGCCTTACGTTTTCATCTGGATACTTCTCGACCTCTACCGGAAAAAAAGATTCGTCAACTTTTAGCTACCCAAGAAGTGTATGACGATGTGTGTGTAGCTTGTGACTTACACCCCTATTGGACAGATGTACGTGCCTGGAAAAAATGGAATTTTGAGGCTTGGACCCAAGAAGTGGCCCAGTATGCACGAGAGTTGTGATCCTTCCTTTCAACGTCCAAAGAAAAAAGTTACTTTCAACCTGTGTTAGTGACAGTACCAAAAGAAGAACCCGTCACCCAGGACAGGACTGTCGTGGACATGCCTGAAAGGCCCTTTCGGGAGGGCACTTGTGTGACCTTACCCCTTATAGAACTGGTCAGAACATTACCCAAAACATGTTGTACAGACACTTGTTTTTATTCCACGTTGATGGTTTTCATGTGCCTTTTATCGTTGTACTTAAGCCTTTGGCTTTTATGTATTTTTGTCTTTCGTGTTCATGTTTGAAACATTCAATAAACGTGTCCTGAAAAAAGTATAAAAACTCTTGTCTTCTCTGTTTTCGTGTCACAAGTGACATTCCTGACACTATGGCTACCTCTGCAAACTCTGTTTCCCCTTCCTCCACTGTCAAAGTCATCGACGAACACTTAGAGCGTGCCAGTTGGGAGGCTTTGTATCTTTGCCATCCCTTTAACATGCTCATTGTGGGACCTAGCGGTCAGGCAAAACCGAATTATTCGTCAAACGTTTGATCGAACATAAACAGCATTTGATCGATCGACCACCTCAACGCATCGTGTGGTGTTACAAAGAGTGGCAAGCGGCGTACAGCCTCTTGCGAGAAAGTCAAGGCGATTCCATCGTGTTTGTGGAAGGCATTCCTAAAGAAGACGACGGAATCGTCTCTGACTCCCGTCAAGCCCATTTGGTGATTTTCGATGACATGTTAGGAGAAGACGAAGAAGAAATTAAACTGTGGTTCACGCGCAATGGGCATCATCGTAATGCCAGTTCGTTTACATCACTCAAAATGTGTTTCAACAAAGTAAAGCCCATCGCACCATCAGTCTCAATGCGCATTACGTGGTCTTGTTTAAAAGCCCTCGAGATAAATCGCAAGTACAAGTCTTAGCCAAGCAGTTAGGAACGCCTTGCCTTACTCAGGTGTACGACGATGCCACTCAAACTCCACACGCCTATTTACTCGTCGATTTGAAACCTACGACCCCCGATGATTTGCGATTTCGTACCCACTTGTTTCACCACTGGTGCCAAGACGGAGGGCCTGTCCTGTACACGTCTCCGTCCTCGACTTAATTTCACTCCCAAAAAAATCTATAAACCCTCAGACACTTTTCGTGTGTCTCACACAGTTTGAAGATGACATCCCTTCAGTCGCATCTTCCCGTCAAATTGATTCGTGCCTTGTATGGCATCAGTCGAGAAAAAAATCCACAAATACGAGCTCGTGTCTTAGAAGCTAGTCTCAGAGAAGTCTTACGATGGTTCACGGTGACATCACGTCAATTACTACAAGAGATCATTCAGATTCCTCATCAAACCAAACGCTTTTTTGATCGAAACAAAGTCGCTTTGACCCAACTGGCCGATCGCCGCATCGACACTCAAACCAAAAAACAAATCATTTTGAAACCTGGAGGGAGCAGTACTCTAGGCGGAGTCATCATTCGCTCTCTCTTAAGATGGGATCCTAATGCTCCCAAAGTTCTCCCCAAGAAAAAAGAAGCCAAACGAAGCTCCAAGAAGAAGAAAAAAAGCCACGGTGTCAAGACCAAGTCCCCAAGGAGACCCGTGTCTCCAAGAACTTCTCCAGTGGCGGGACCATCCTCTTACCAGTCACCACCCCGGAAAAAGAAAAGCCCCCAGAAAAAGAAACAGAGTAAAAGTCCCAAGAAAAAGAAAAGCCCACAGAAAACTAGTCGCAAGAGAGGCACTTCGGCCAGGACGCAACCTTACACTCGCAAACCACGACCTGCAACGGCGGTGACCGCGTCTCCGGTAGCCTCAGGTACATTCACTTCTCCGTTCATGACACCAAGAACTGAAAAGTACTTGGAGATGTTGATCACACCAAGAACTTCTCCGTTGATGACCCCAAGAACTTCTCCAGTGGCAGGACCCTCCAATTTAGCGGCAGTGGCCGCTGCTCACAAAGTACCTTCTCCCAAAATCAAAGTACAAGAGAGATCGGGCATGTTACAAAGTTTACTGGATTTGTCCAAGCAAGAACTGGCTCGATTTAGTCCGTTACGTACCCCTGCACGACGTGTCATGCCTGCCCTGAAGTTGATTCGACGTAAAGACAATCAATGGCGACGCGTTATGGTATAAAAAAAGGTCTGTGACCAAGTAGGGGTATTAGTGTTTTTGATGCTCCTGAAGACTCAAAGATGTCACCCTCCAGAAAACATCCCTCTTCTAAAATCTAAGGAAAGAAAAGGAAAGGACTACCTCCTCGTTTAGTCAAACATGGGGACATGTTATCTGTCCTGTCCAAAGCTTCTCCATCCCTACGAGAAAAACTCATTCAATTAGCCTCCAAAGAGGTCATTGATACCGTGTGTGAATGTTGTTTGAACGTGTTGAAAGGCACGATCTCTTTGTCCAAACACCAGAAACAATGCTTAGGCAAACATCGCCACGTTCTTCGCCAAATGGTTCAAAAGAAAATTCCCATTCGTCAAAAGAAGAAGATGTTGGTCCAACGTAGAGGAATTTTACCCCTCTTGTTAGGCCCATTGCTGAAAGGAGTCTTGGGATCCATGTTGGGAGGACTGGTGGGAGCAAGATAAAAAGGACCTCTGAAGTCCCAAGATCTCAGAATTGACCCCTGACATCCCATGGAAGGACGAAAACTAGCTTTAGTGCCTTACAAACGATGGATGGAATACCATCGTTGGCAAGAACAACGCACCCCGCATTTACTCCCAATCCCCATTTGAGCGAGATGTCCCAGTTACAACACGAATTGCAGTCCTTGGTGGATCGCCAAGATTTGTCCGAAACAGAAAAATCGCAAAAGTACGGTCAACTCTTGCAACGACTGCAACTCTTTCACCAGAAAGCCTCAGACGAAACAGCTCTTCCCACTTTGAAAGATCTTAAGACCCTGATGAAAAGTCCAGCACCATCATCACTACCACCACCACCACTACCAGTGACCAAGACAGAAAAAGAAGAAGAAAATGAAGGGTTTCAAACTCCACCAGAAAAAGTACGGAAATTAACAACACCTCCTACCTCCAGAATTGGATGGGTTAAAAGATGATGACCACCCTTTCTTCATCAGAAGAGAAAAAGAAGGTGAAGACAGAGGTGAAACAAGAACCGATATCCGCCGCTCAGACATCCTCCTCTTCGACACCTATCGTCGGTCGCACAAGCAAAGCATTGCAATCCATTAAAATACCCCAAGAGAAGACTAGTATCATCCTCCAAGAGTGGGTGTCTTATTAACAAACAAACACACAAAAAATGGAAAAAGTGTTAGCCAGCATTTACTACGATCCCTCCCATCCTGCAGGTTACGCAGGAGTTAAAAAATTGTATCGTGCTGCCAAAACTCGACTGAAAAGTCTCCGTTTACCGCAAGTGCAACGATGGTTACAAGAACAAGCTACTTACACTTTACACAAACCAGTTTTCCAGAAGTTGCACCCAAGTGGAAGGCATCGATCGTCAATGGCAAGCCCATTTAGCCGATGTCTCTCATTTGGCCAGCTACAATCGTGGCTACAAATATTTGTTTTGTGTCATCGACGTCTTTTCCAAATTTGCCTGGGTTGTGCCCTTGACTTGCAAATCGAGCAGTGAGTTAGTGCGAGCCCTGCAACGAGTGTTGAAACAAAGTGGTCGTCACCCTCTTCGATGGTAAACGGCCAAAGGTACCGAATTTCTGAACCAAGCTTTCCAAAAAGAATTAAAGAAACGTGACATTCATTTTTTTACCACGGAGAATCCCGAAACCAAAGCCAGCATCGTGGAACGTTTTCAACGCACTTTGAAAGAACCCATGTGGAAATATTTTACGCATCGCCACATTCTGAAGTACATCGACATCTTACCGCACCTGGTGCAAGCGTACAACCAATCTTACCATCGAAGCATTGGACGTGCCCCGCAAGAGGTGACTCCCGAGAACGAAGTGCTGGTGTCTGATCGCCTGTTTGGTACGTCCCCGACGAGGGCTGTCCCCAAGAAAAGCGGAGTCTTGGACGTAGGAGATTGGGTACGCATTGGCAAAACCAAACGCACTTTCGACAAAGGATACTTACCTAACTGGACTACCGAATTGTTTCGTGTCACTGGACGAGTGCATGGTCGTCATCCTGCGTCTATAAATTGGAAGACATGAACGGAGAAGTGCTTTTACTTACCCGAGTTACAACGTGTCACCAAAAAAGAAGACGACGTGTACGACATCGAAAGCATTCTCGAACGCAGAACCCGTAAAGTGGGCAAACGACGTGTCAAAGAAGTCAAAGTACGTTGGAAAGGATATCCACCCAGTTTTTATTCTTGGATCGACGCTTCGCAAGTCATCGATTATAAAAGAAGTGACCATCATGCCCTTTCACACAGACGCAGCTACTGCTGCTACCACTCCTTCACCCAGTTCTTCTCTGCAAGATTTACAGAAACAACCCTTGTGGGTGTGGTGTGGAGAACGTGTGCCTAAAACGCAAATCGTCTTTTTCTGCCAAATCTTCTTGGTGTATTGTGTCATCGGGGCAGCCATCGCCAATTTGAGTTTGCAACAAGGAGACAAACAATTGTGGAACATTTTATTGAGCAGTTGCATCGGTTACCTGCTTCCCAATCCCTCCCTGTAATTCTCTTCCAACGGGAACAACGGGAACCTTGTGTCCAATGCCAGTGTCAGTCACCACTCCAACAACAACAACAACCCTATGTTGAGCGGAGACACTCCTGACGTCCAGCAACCCATCGGACAGCCACAGAACTCTGGAATTATGAGTCACCAAAACCAATTTAACTTAACCTTACCCAGTGACAGTTCCATGGAGGTGTTTCCCAACAACACGTTGTGCTGTTACACGGCCAAATTACCTCAGGTCATCCAATTAGATCACGAAGCCCATTGGGAAGTGGCTTTAGTGGAAATGATTCACCCTACACAAATCCAAAAACATCACTGAAAAGCAATACACTTTGGAGGTCGAAATCATGAACGAACAATTGCAACAAACCATGAATGAAATCGGGTTTTCAGGGGACACAAGACCAGCCAACAATTCACCCTTCAGTATCTACACCTTGAAAATTCCGTCAGGGTTTTATTTTAGTGGCCAACATTTGGTGGATACCATTGCTTACAGGTTCGAGTTAGCCTTTGGCAAAGCCTGAACAAAATCAAAAAAGTGTCACCTTGGAGTACCATAAAGTGGCTCGTCGCTTACTGATGAAATTTCAGGATACCCAAACGTTGTCCATCAGTTTTAATCGTGACTTGTTTGATATTTTAGGTGAAGACACAAAAATGGCTCCAAATTTTAAACCGAAGATCAACAGCAATACGGAATTTTACAAGTGTTTTTTTTCCATTCCCTGTAGAACTAAACCAAGGACTGAATTTGATCTTTGTGTACTCCGATGTGGTGGAGTATAACGTGGTGGGACACACCTCCGTACCGTTACTGCGTGTCATTCCTTTCAAAGTGGATAGTACCACAACCAATGACCAGGAAGGTGGAAACACCTATCACGTCCACCGCGAATTTGTACATCCTCACTATTTGCCTGTCAGCAAGTCGTATTTGGACACGGTCAACATTGCTATAAAAGGAGATCTGGGACAAAATATTCCATTCACCAAAGAGAAAGTCACGGTGAAACTCCATTTTCGGAAACGGTTCTCTCACGAGTTGTAAGTCATGTATCCAGTGTACCGAGGGGTTGCTCGACAGCGAGGACACGGTTTAAGAGATATGTCAAAATCGGCTTTTCGTTTGGTGGCCCCAGTCTTGAAACCGATAGTGACACGCGGATTGCATGCCTTGAAAGATGCGGCATTGACACAAGGGAAAGAATTTCTCCAAAATGTCATCATCGACAAACAAAACCTTAAAGAAGCCTTCTTGAGAGCAGGCAAAAATTCTTGCTGCAAACGGGTAAAGACCTTTTGGGCCGACGAGAAGCACCTATAAATGCCCTGCACGCTACCGAGTCAGGCATTCCTCCTTCCCTGACGCCACAGCAAAGACAAGGTAAAAAGAGACGACGAAGAAAACACCCTTTCACCAGACTTCACACTTCTAAAGCTAGAAAGGCAAAGAAAAGAAGAACCGTCAGAGACTTTGACGTTTTCGATTATTAAACTATTGAGAAACAGAAAAAATGATGCACCGAGAATCTTGCGCTTGTTCCAAGTCGGAACTGGATCTGTTTGCCATGCCACCCAGTATGATGACGATGCAAGAATCCCAATGGGTGGAATTTCACCCCGTTTCCTCTGTCAAGGACTCAGGATCAACTGCCCTCGAGTTTGAAATCAAAGGTCAGCCCGAAGATTACATAGATCTGAATAGCAGTTACTTGTACTTGAAAGTCAAAGTTGAGGATAAGGATGGAAATGCTATAGACACTGAGCCAGTAGCTCCCGTCAACAATTTCATTCATTCCTTGTTCAACTCAGTGGACTTGTACTTGAATAACAAACTGATCAGTAGCAGCATTACCCTTATCGTGCCTACCTGGAAAATCTCTTGACGTACGGAATAGACGCCAAGAACACTCATCTGGATGCTAGCGTGGCATGGAAACCTGACAGACCAGGTCAATTTAACAACCCCGAAGTGGATACAAAGAAAGACCACAATAAGGGATTTTTAGAACGACGAAACAAAATCAAAGACAACAAGAGTTTAGAACTGATGGATAGTTTGCATTTGGACATGTGGTTACAAGAAAAGTATTTACTGAATGGGGTGGATATTCGCCTGAGACTGAATCGTAGCAGTACCGCTTTCCATTTAATGGATGCAACTGGTGACGCTTACAAAACCAAAATCGAGGAAGCCAAACTCTACGTACGACGTGTGGAAGTGTTACCTAAAGTGGGAAACGACATCAGTTACACGTTGAGCAGAACGACCGCCAAGTATCCAATACGCCACGTGGAAGTGTAAACCTTCACCATTCCCAACGGACAGCGATCCATGATCGAAGATCATCTGTTCCAAGGTCAGTTACCCAAACGTTTAATCCTTGGTATCGTGAGCAATACAGCCTTCAATGGATACCAGAATGAAAATCCTTTCAACTTTCATCACTACAACGTGTCGAAGATTGAAGTCAGTCGCGATGGCAAGACCAGACCTTTCGAACCTGACTTTGACAAGAAGAATTACTTGAGATCGTACTTGTCCTTGTACGAAGCTACCGGCCAGCTAGGAACCAACACCAGTCATGGCATTACGTACGAGGATTATGCACAAGGCTACACTTGTGGGCTTTTGATTTCACTCCAGACCAAGGCAGCGACGAGGGACATTTCCACCCTATAAAATCCGGCCAGATTCGAGTGGAACTTCAGTTTGCTAATGCTCTACCCCACACGGTGAACGTCCTCCTGTATGCAGAATTTGACAATACCATAGAAATCAACAGTTTGAGAGAAGTCATTCTAGATTATTAGAAGCCATGGAAGACTGTTATCCCTCTTTACCTAGTGGAGAAACTTTGGACATGGAATGTGAGGAGACTGTGGAAGAAGAAGAAGAATCCCAAGACAAAGAAGTTATCATGATGAAGTCGAGATGGCCAGAACAAGAAGCCCATTTAGTCTCCTGTTTTGCTACAGTCCTGGCAGAAAAAATGAAGGAATTAAACAAGGAAGAGTGTTATGGATGTCACAACCATCATCCCAGTCAAATTCAACACGACAAATGTCTGATGCTGAGTCAAGAAGAAAAACTGGACGAGTATCTGGACAAAGCTCGGGGTCTCATCTCGAAAGAAGTCGTGTTGCATGAGTGGTACAAAGGCTTGCGTGAACATTCTTGTCCTGCATTAACGCCTCTGGAGATCCGTCGCATCGAATCTCTCTTTAACCAGATTAAGAAGTCAGAGCTAAACGCCTTTTACTTGTCAGACATTTTCCAAGAGAAAATCAGGATCGAATTGATCACTTATCATTACCTGTGAAGAAAAAAACCCACACAAATAAATGGATACTTGGGAACTTTATTACCTTTTGAACCACAGTTCGTACACTGCTTCTTGGAATCCTGTCGTCTGTACTAAAGATGAACTCCCTCATCGCAAACCTCAAGACCATCAAGCTTATGTGATCAACACGGACGACAGTCATCTCCCAGGAACCCACTGGGTAGCCGTCTACTTTCCTCAAGAAGGATGTGTGGAATATTTCGATTCCTATGGATTGCCTCCTTTGGAAGACGATATTATTGACTTTATGAGAAGAAATGCTCAGACCACCCGATTGAATAATGTGAAATTACAAGGAACAGATTCCTTGGTGTGTGGACAATATTGTGTGTATTTTCGCAGCCTGGGCTATTCCTAAGAACATTTAGTGACTCATTTTGATCCTCGTTCTTCTTCTAGAAACGATGTGAAAGTAGATCGATGGTTTTGTGACCATTATGCTTATCTTTTGTCTCAAGCTAGAAAACGTAGTGTCCATCAATGGCCTAATGACTTCCAACAGTGGTAATCACAATTTCATTCACAACGTTGTCAGCCCTGTCCAAAATAATGTGTTAGTTGAAAAAAAAATGTTTGTCATTTGAAAGAAAATGTTTAATGTTATATGGTTTGATTATTATTAAAAATGTTTGAGTTGTTTGTTAGTGTTAAGTAATTTTGAATAAAAAATGATGTTTTGAAGAAAAAATGCCTTAGTCTTTTGTTTGGCTATAAGAATTTTGATTCATGCTCTTTGACTTCTTTCTATCCCTCTCATGACACTCATTGAACGTTCCGACTCGAAAACCGTGTAGGATGTTTTCCTTCACGTCCGCGCTTTGACTATAAAGCCGGGGTAGTCTCCGGTCTAACCATCCATTATCGACTCATTCTCCTACGAAGATGTGCTCCAGACTAGCTAAGCTAAACGAAGCCTACGTGAATTTGCATAGGGTCAGACACAGTCTGATACCGAAGCCAGAAGAGATAGAGAATGTGAGAATGCTAAAAGTCACTGAAGACCTGATAGAAGAGCTCTTCAGAGAAGAAATTAACAGGGAAAAAGAAGAATGGACAGAGAAGTACATACTTTAGAAACAGCAGACAGAGCAGCAACAGCAACCTGAACCTGACAGAGGCTTTGTCGACTGTCGTATCGATACCAAAGAGTTCTTCTTCTCTTTCCGAAGCAGACCTTATCCTGGGAGAAAGCCTATCGTCAGAGGAGGCCGCCATCTTAGAACCTAAAAAAAAATTGCCATAGCAGACCAAAAAAAAGAAAAACAGCCCTTTTCAGGGCTACCCCATCCTCTAGAAAAGAAATAACAATCGATTGCCTATAATAAGTTTAAAAATAGAAGTGAGTTTATAAGCACATGAATTATTTATCTTGCTTAGAAAGTGTGTGTGTGTGTGTGTGTGTGTGTGTGTGTGTGTGTGTGATTGTAAGCGCTCACGTACGTTTGTGTGGACAGTAGATTATGATAATGTTTTTTGTTGTTTGAAGTGTGGGAATAGTAGATTTTGGGTTTGATTTGACTGCTTTACGTATATGGATAGTATATTATTTGTTTAATGAAAAAATTTTAGAATGGTGAAGGGTAGTATAAAAAAGTGAGTGAGTGTTTCTTTTAGGTCCGCGCGTTGTTTGGTCATGATCTAGGTAATATAAGATTTTAGTTTTAGGGGGATGTTTTCCTTCACGTCCGCGCTTTTCGAATCAATACAAAACTAGTCTGTAGTTCGGGTACCCATCGTTGACCTGTTAACAGCAATACAATGAATACAAGGATTGTAAAATTCTAGAACTCCAGATGCACCTGGAATATGCCAGGCGTATAGTGAATGAGCTGGCTGCAGAGGCTATAGTCGAAGAGGGAAGGATAAAGAAGGAAGAGGAGGAAAAGAAAATAGGAGAGAGGACGACTTACAAGATACCAGAGACAAGGGATTGGGGTGCTGAAGCCAATCATCCTCCTTCTGCGCTCCCAGTCAAAAGAGTGAAAGGAGATTGGAGTAGAAGATGCGTTTGCGGTGCCAGGCCGGGGAGGTGCAACCATTAACCAGGTGCCCTGGAGTTCAAAACAAACAGCCCTTTTCAGGGCTACCCCAATCTCTAGAAAAGAAATAGTAATCGATTTGCCAGTGTGTGTGTATGTAGAGTAGTGTATTTATAAACACTCACTTTTTTCATGTTAAGATTGTATGTGTTTATGTATATGATCGTGTTTGTTAGCGATCATGTAGGTTTGTGTGAATAGTAGATTTGGGTTTGATTTTAATGCTTTGCGTGTGTGGATAGTAGATTTTGGGTTTGTTTATTGCTGCTTCGCGTATGTGAATAGTAGATAATATGAGATGAGAAAAGTAGGGGATGTTTTCCTTCACGTCCGCGCGTTTTAAGCAATGATCTAGGTTATATAAGATTTGAGTCTTAGGGGGATGTTTTCCTTCACGTCCGCGCTTTTCGTATAAGAATCCACAACATTCGTCGTTCGCACCATTCTACGGAATAAGCGAAAAAAAAATGATAACTGTATCTGACCTGTTCAACAACTTAAAGGAAACATACTACTGGATGATAGACAGTGAATATGTAGTGGAAAGAATTGAAAGAGAATGGAGAATAAGATACAGTCTGGACTTTGCTAACAAACTAAAAGTAGCCAGGGAGAAGATAGAGGAGTTAATAGAAGAAGAAATGAAGAAGTTGAGAGGGTTTATTAATCCTCCTTATGTCAAAATTGGAATGTTAAAAGAGGCCTTGGATAATGTTGTAGAAGTAAGGTGTTTTTTGGAAGGAATGGTGAAATGGTCAGATTGGCCCTTTGTCAAAAGGGGTCTGGAAAAGATGAAGAAAGCTGAAGAACTAATCAGAAAAGTGATGGTGGAAGAAGTAAAGAAGGTAAAGGAGAAATGGAGTAAAGAAAGAAAGGATAAGGAAAATTTAAAGAAAAAGGAAGAGTTTGAGAGGCTCAATCAGAATTGGATAAAAGTTCAGGAAAAGTTCAGAGCTCTAGGCCATCCTGACTGGATGCCAGAAAAGGAGAAGAAGAAGACAGGTATAGTGACAAAAGTGAGAAGATGGTTAAAGAAGTGGAGGAGTTAGAAGAAGAAGAAGAAGAACAAGAAGAAGAAACCCAAAGGCCCTTTTCAGGGCCCCTTCATAGGTCTCGAAAAGACTTTCATTGCCTACCCCATTTAAAAAAAAAAAAAAATAGAGACCCCTCCCTGTTCAATTTTCCCCTGTTCCATTTCCATAGGCCCATCAGGTCGGGACCTTATTAAAATAGGGTCCCGACCTTGTTCCATTTCCCCTTGACGCTAAACAGGCCCACGATTTTTTCCCATGTTAAATTTCCATTGAGGCTAAACAGGCCCAGGGTGGTTTTTAATGCTAATTCCCCTTGAGGCTGAATCGCCCCTATTCACTACTAACGTGTTCCTTGTTTATACAAGACTTACTGTGTTCCTTGTTTACACTGTGTTTAATTGTATCCTTGCTTACACTAGACTGAATTGTATATTTGTTTATGCTAGACTGAATTGTATCCTTGCTTACACTAGACTGAACTGTATCCTCGCTTACACTAAACTGAACTGAATCTTTGTTCACGCTGGACTAACTTGTATCCTTGTTTACACAAGACTGAATATATTCCTTGTTTACATTGTTTTCAATTGTATCCTTGCTTACATAAGACTGAATGTGTTCCTTGCTTACACTAGACTGGATTGTATCCTTGTTTACACAAAACTGAATTGTATCTTTGTTTAGACTCGACTGAACGTGTTTCTTATTTGCACAAGACTAAATGTGTTCCTTGTTTACACTAGACTGAATGTGTTCCTTGCTTACACCAGACAGAAATGTATCCTTGCTTACAACATAATTAATTGTATCTTTATTTATGCTAAACTGAATTGTATCCTTGTTTGCACAAGACTAGATTGTATCCTTGCTTACAACAGAATGAACTGTATATTTGGTTATTCTAGACTGAATTGTATCCTTGTCTACACATGACTGAATTGTATCCCTGTTTATTGTATTTTAGTTTATGCTAGACTAAATGGTATCCTAATTACACTAGACTGAGTGTGATCCTTGTTTATACAAGACTGAATGTGTTCATTGCTTACATTGTTTAATTGCATCCTTGCTTACACTAGACTGAATTGTATATTTGTTTATGCTAGACTGAATTATCCCTTTGTTTATGCTAGACTGACTTGTATCTTTGTTTACACAAGACTGAATGTGTTCCATGTTAATACTGTTTTCAATTGTATCCTTGTTTACACTAGACTGAATGTGCTCCTTGCACTAGACTGAATTATATCTATTGTATCATTGTTTACACAAAACTGAATTGTATCATTGTTTGCACTAGACTGAACGTGTTCCTTGTTTACAATAGACTGAATCTGTTTCTTGCTTACTCTAGACTGAATTGTATCCTTGTTTACACTAGACTGATTGTGTTCCTCTCTTACACTAGACAGAATTGTATCCTTGCTTACACTAGACTAAATTTTACACTTGTTTACACTAGACGGAATTATATCCTTGCTTACACAAGACTGAATTATATCCTTCTTTACACAAGGCTGAATGTGTTCCTTGTGTACACTAGATTGAATGTGTTCCTTGTTTACACTAGACTGAATGTGTTCCTTGTTTGCACTAGACTGAATGTGTTCCTTGTTTACACTAGACTGAATGTGTTCCTTGTTTACACTAGACTGAATATGTTCCTTGTTTGCAGTAGACTGGATGTGTTCCTTGTTTACACTAGACTGAATGTGTTCCTTGTTTACACTAGACTGAATGTGTTCCTTGTTTGCAGTAGACTGGATGTATTCCTTGTTTACACTAGACTGAATGTGTTCCTTGTTGACACTAGACTGAATGTGTTCCTTGTTTGCAGTAGACTGGATGTGTTCCTTGTTTACACTAGACTGAATGTGTTCCTTGTTTACACTAGACTGAATGTGTTCCTTGTTTACACTAGACTGAATATGTTCCTTGTTTGCAGTAGACTGGATGTGTTCCTTGTTTACATTAGACTGAATGTGTTCCTTGTTTACACTAGACTGAATGTGTTCCCTGTTTGCAGTAGACTGTATGTGTTCCTTGCTTGCACTAGACTGGATGTGTTCCTTGTTTACACTAGACTGAATTTGTTCCTTGTTTACACTAGACTGAATGTGTTCCTTGTTTACACTAGACTTAATGTTATAATTGTTTACACTATATTCAGTGTTATAATTGTTTACACTAGATTCAATGTTATAATTGTTTACGCTATATTCAATGTTATAATTGTTTACACTAGATTCAATGTTATAATTGTTTACACTAGATTCAATGCTATAATTGTTTACACTATATTCAATGTTATAATTGTGTACACTATATTCAATGTTATAATTGTTTACACTATATTCAATGTTATAATTGTTTACACTATATTTAATGTTATAATTGTTTACACTAGATTCAATGTTATAATTGTTTACACTAGATTCAATGTTATAATTGTTTACACTAGATTCAATGTTATAATTGTTTACACTAGATTCAATGTTATTCTTATTTGCATCAGACTGAATATTTTCGTATATTCACTTTGTTTACAAAGCTGATATTCTATTAATCCAAAGCTGATATTCTATCCAAAGCTGATATTCTATTAATATAAAGCTGATATTCTATTAATCCAAAGCTTCCAATCTCATACTATTCTTGATCACATTCACTAAATGTATCACCAATAGTTTTCGCTAACACATTATTTACCCATCGTTCCCTCACCCCAACTCAACCCTCACTTTCCCTCTCTTGGTCCTTATGTGCTCATTAGATGCAAACAACACTAGTTTTTTATACAAAATCTTGTGTTAAATATCGTGTTAATTAAACTAGTCAAATATATAATTTCTCAACATAAGCGCCTGGCCTATTTTTATTTTGTATTAACACATAAAGGATACTATTACAACAAAGCAGCTAAAATCACACATTTAGACTAAAACAATTAGGAGCCTGACCCACATTACAGATTAACAAGACTAATTTTAGACGTCATTAGAAACAAAGTAGGCACATACAAAACCTACTTCCTGATGGCTTATATACATGCATCGTTTGGTACACATTTTGCTAAAACCACATTTCAATCTTTGTTGAAAATCATAAATTAACATTTACGTATAGATCCCCTCTGCTAACCTAACATTTCGTATCTATAGTATGAGATACGTTAAAACCCTGTCGTAATACATATCAGATTGTTGAACTATTGTCTACTGACTTTACCCGATAAGTACCTGTCTAGTGAAGCATCACAGCTCGATATATTTTTGTAAATTATGCCGTCCTATGTAATTTATAAGGTCCGTACTTCTTGCACTTCCTTTACATCGCCTACTTACTTCACGCATACAGTTAATCTTTGAAATATTACTACCGCAACCAGTGGTACGTAAACGAAGGTAAACATATTCTCAAAATATTCCAATTACACTCAGCTGTTGTAAGAAAAAATGTACTATTGCCCTTTTCTTAGCTAACTTATGATGTACTGCAGAAGCGTTTCGAAGAAATCAATATTTATGGGAGGAGCACGTCATTCATCCATTCACCTAACATATTCTGTCGGTAACACCTTTCTAAACAAATTCTCATTTTAAAATTCAGCTATCGGCTCACCATTCACGACAAATTTGAAATTAAATATTTTAGATGGCACGTGTCAAAAGCAAACGTTACAAATATTTTCATAGTGTTCACAATCTGTACTCAGAGAATACGTTTCTTTCAGGAGCTGAAATTTTAGATTGAAAACCAAAGGAAGAGGAGTGGTACACATAAAGAAGGGAATGGGGCACCAACTTCTTAAAAAAAAAACCGTATATTTATGGATAAAAACTCAAGGACGAAAGGTTTTGGAGACTAGAACGGCAGTCTAAAAATCTTTTCTAATAATTTTCAACTAAAGGTCGATTTCTAGTACAAGAAAAGACGACAAAGATCGGACCATATCCATAGTACCATGGAACAATACTAACTAGAAATCATGTTCGGAAGATGTTGGGGAAAATTGCAAAACTTGTTTACAGCGCATAATTTTTGGACACAAAGCATAGCATAGCATTTACATGTTGGATCTAACACTGATGCAAGATAATTACCACGATAATTAGGCTATTAAAATGGAAGTGTCATTATTCTAATTGTTTCACACAACACCAATAATTAAATTATTAAATATGATATAATAATATCCGTATATTAACTCAGATCTGGCGATAAACGTATAGTTTTCATTTTATACACCGAAGTGAGATCCTGCTTGGTATATACACAACCTTTTGGTAATAGGATGCTGTACCAATCGTACAAATTAAATGGAAATAAACATTAAAGTAACCTTTCCCGGGAGCTTTTAACCCAGCTCAAACCAGCACCCATCCCTCCTACACACACACACACACACACACACACACACACATATATATATATATATAAGTAGTGAAGTGGGGCGATAGGGGGACTATGGGAATTAGCATTAAAACACCCTTTGGGCCTGTATAGGGACTATGTAAAATTAACATGGAGAAAAATCGTGGGCCTGTATAGGGACAATGGGAATTAACATGGGAATAAATTTTGGGCCTGTATAGGGACAAGGGGAATTAACATGGAGAAAAATCGTGAGCCTGTATAGGGACAAGGGGAAATTAACATGGGAATAAATCGGGGGTCTGTATAGGGACAAGGGGAAATTAACAAGGGAAATGGAATAGGGTCGGGACCCTATTTTAATACGGTCCCGACCTGATGGGTCTATGGAAATGGAACAGGGGAGAAGGATATAACACACACACACACACACACACACACACATAAAATAAAAAATGGGATAGGCAATTGAAAGTCTATCTCTTTTCGAGAGATTAGAGTGGCCCTGAAAAGGGCCTTTGGTTTTCTTTTTCTAATTTCTTCTATTTCTCCACCAGCTTGTTATTGTCTGTCCTACACTTTTTCTCTTCTTTTCTTTCTTTTCTTCCTTCTTTTTTTTTCTTTCTTCTCCTCCTCCTCTTCTTTCTTCCTCTTCTCATTTTCTTCTTCTTTTTCAATTTTTTCATTCCATGCTCTCATCCTTATCCTTTTCTCTTCATCCTCCTTCTCCTCCTTTATTTCTTTTAACAGATCACTAATGATGTCCTTTAGTTTTCGTAAGTTGTTAATCTCCATCTTCACTCGATGGGGACTATAAGAATAGTGATCCTCGTTTAGGTTAACCAACATTTGCTCCATCATACCCAAATTGTCCAGGACGTCTTGCAATTTTTTCATTTTATCAAGGTGGTTCGAAGCCATCTTCTTTTTTTATTCTTTGCAGAATGGTGTGAATGACGAACGTTGTGGGTTCTTATAGGAAAAGCGCGAACGTGATGGAAAACATCGCCCTAAAGCCCAAAAATTATATTACCTAGATCATGACCAAACAACGCGCAGACGTGAAGGAAAACATCCCTTACTTTTCTCATTTGATATTATCTACTATCCACATACGTGAACCAGCAATAAACAAACCCCAAATCTACTATTCACACACGCAAAGCATTAAAATGAAATCCATAATCTACTATCCACACAAACGTACGTGAGCACTTACAAAACCCCATAATCTACCATTCACACAAACCTACTTGATAACTTACAAACGCTAATGCATACACTCGCACTAGGAAAAAAGAGTCAGTGTTTATATTCACACTACTCTACATGCACACATTGGCAAATAGATTACTAATTCTTTTCTAAAGGTTTGGACAGCCCTGAAAAGGGCTGTTTGTTTTATTAAACTCCAGGGCACCTGGTTAATGATGGCACCGTCCGGGTCTGGCACCACAGATACAACGTCTACTCCAATCACTGGTCCAATTCACTTGAGTCGTTGGAAGAGCAGACGGGGGTTGAGTGGCTTCACTATCCCACTCCTCCGTTTGCGGAATAGTGAACAGTTCTTGTTCCCTCTGTCTTCTTTGTCTTCTATTCCACACTCGAGGATGAACAACTGGCCTCCTTACCTCCTGTGGGTCCTGTACTGGTTCTTGTTGTTCACGTTGTGACTGTGGTTCAGCTACAGGCTGGGGAGATGTCCTTGCCTCAGGTGTCACCTTGCACACAGGTTTCATCATAGGGTGACACCTGATCTCTCTCTTTCTTTCCTCTTCTTCTTTCATTTTCTCTCTTCCTCCTCCTGTTCTATCCTGGTTTCTTCCACAAGGGCCTCCGCGACCAGCTCGTTCAGGAGGCATCTGGCATACTCCAGATGCATCTGAAGTTCCATGACTTTAGTCAGTCTGCTGCTCATTCTACTCATTTTCTAGTGTTAATCAATCAACAAGGGTAGCTAGACTGCCTAGCGATTTTCAATTTATAGTTAAAGCGCGGACGTGAAGGAAAACATCCCCTAAGACAAAAGTTATATTACCTAGATCATGACCAAAAACGCGCGGACCTAAAAGAAACACTCACTCACTTTTTTACTATCCATTACTAATTTAAAAATTTTCATTAAACACTTCAATATACTATTCACATACGCAAAGCAATCAAATCAAACCCAAAATCTACTCTCCACGCACGTCAAACAGCAAAAAACGTTATCATTATCTACTATTCACACAAACACATACACTCACACCACAAAAAAGAGTCATTGTTTATATTCACACTCCTCTTCATACATACATTGGCAAATCTATTGCCATTTCTTTTCTAGAGTATTGGGTAGCCCTGAAAAGGGCTGTTTTTTTGTGTGCGAAGTTGAAGCTAGGGCGATCTTTTAGTTTCTAAGAATGCGACGTCCTCTGATGATAGACTTTCTGACGATAGGTCTGCTTCTTCTGAAAGAGAAGAAGAACTCTTTCGTGTCGATACGACAGTCGACAAAGCCTCTGTCAAGTTCAGGTTTCTGTTCTTGCTGCTGTTGCTGCTCTCTCCGCTGTTTCTGAAGTCTGTACTTCTCTGTCCATTCTTCTTTCTCCCTGTTCACTTCTTCTCTGAAGAGCTCTTCTATCAGGTCTTCAGTGACTTTTAACATTCTCACATTCTCTGTCTCTTCAGGCTTCGGTATCAGACTGTGTCTGACCCTATGCAAATTCACGTAGGCTTCGTTTAGCTTAGCTAGTTTGGAGCACATCTTCGTAGGAGGGTGAGTCGACAATGGATGGTTAGACTGGAAACTGCCCCGGTTTTTAAAGTCAAAGCGCGGACGTGAAGGAAAACATCCCCACACCGTTTTCGAGCCGGACCGTTCAATGAGTGTCCTGAGAGGGATAGTAAGAAGTCAAAGAGCATGAATCAAAATTCCTATAGCCAAACAAACCACAAAGGCATTTTTTTCTTCAAAACACAAATTTTTTTATTCAAAATCACTTAACACTAACAAACAACTCTAACATTTTTAACAATAATCCAACAATATAACATCAAACAATTTTTTCAAATACCAAACATTTTTTTTCAACTCACACATTACACTGGACAACAAATTTTTACAAAAGTCATGTTACTGAAATAAAATTAGTCAATTCTTATCAATTTTTATGTGCTGAACACGAATATGACAGTCAAATTGCAAAATTGGCTCTAGTTTTTTTGCAATCTGCAAGAAATTAATGTTTACATACCGAAATGCATTCCAATAGTAAAAGGTCAACTGTAATAGCCTACCTATAAAAAATCAAGTCATTGACTACATCTTAGATTTCTTCGCCTGTCTCTTGTACAGCTGTTCGGGAGCATCTCTGAGGAGTGTCCAGCAGTAGTCAGCCAGCATTGTAGTGGACCATTTTCCCTGGTATCTTTGTTCCATTGTTGCGATATCTTGATGAAAACGTTCGCCGTGTTCATCACTAACAATACCACAGCTGCTAGGAAAGAAATCCAAATGGGAATGAAGGAAGTGAATCTTTAGAGACATATTGCAGCCAAGTTTCTTATACTTCATCAACATGTCTTCTACTAGTTCCTTATAGTTTTCTGCCCTAACATTTCCGAGGAAGTTTGTAGAAACTAGGCGAAAAGCATTCCATGCTTGTTTCGCGTCACCTTCCAGCAAGTTGTTGAACCGGTCATCTTTGAAAAGCTCTCGAATCTGAGGACCCACAAAAACTCCCTCTTTAATCTTTGCTTCGCTGAGTCGAGGGAATTTTTCATGCAGGTATCGGAATGCTGGCAAAGTCCGGTCAATGGCTTTCACGAAGTTCTTCATCAAACCTACTTTGATGTGAAGGGGTGGTAGCAAGATTTTCTGAGCCTCAACCAGAGCTGGGTGTTGGATATTCTTCTCTCCAATGGCTACATTCTGCCTGTGAGTCCATTCCTTCCTCATGTAGTGCATTTCCCTTGCTCGGCTATCCCACTCGCATAAGAAACACATGTATTTTGTATATCCTTGCTGCAGTCCCATTAAAAGGGCAACTACCTTCAAATCACCACAGAGGTACCAGCTGTACTTGTTATACTCAATGGAATTCAGTAGCTGCCTTAAGTTATCGTATGTCTCTTTCATGTGGACAGCATACGCTACTGGAATAGATGGAAGAATGTTTCCATTGTGCAAAAGCACAGCCTTGAGACTCAGTTTCGAAGAGTCCACAAATAGTCTCCATTCTTGTGGGTCATGAGTGATTTTTAAAGCATTCATGAGGCCCTCAATATCGGAACAGAATATCAGATTACTTTCCTTTCTGAAGAAAGGCTCCAATTGCTGGTGGCGCTTTCGATATGCAGTAATTGTGACATCTTCTTCTAGAAGATTCCATTGTTGGAGTCTTGATCCTAGCAATTCTGCCTTGTTCTTTGATAAGTCCAAATCACGAATCAGGTCATTTAGTTCTTCCTGTGTTATTCTGTGTGGGGTTGATGATGCACCACAGTGAAAATCTGGATCACTGCATGCTGATGGACCAGGAGAAGAACAGGTCGACTCACCTTTGTCTTCGTCAGATGAATCAAGAGAATATTCTGCTGGAGGTTCTGGAATAGGAAGTCCCTCACCATGTGGAACTGGTCTCAATGCAGACGGAATGTTTGGGTAGACTATTCTCGACTTCTTTCGCTTCGTTATTCCGCCGGAAAGAGGAGGAACCAAGCAGAAGTAACAGTCATTTAGGTGGTTGTTTGGCTCTCTCCACACCACTGGGACTGCAAACGGCATTGATGACCTTTTGCAATTCAACCACTGTGAAAGCTGTGTTGTACATGTAGCACAGCATATATGCGGAGCCCAAGGCTTGTCTTGGTCACCAACCTTGCATCCGAAGTAAAGATGATATGCCTTCTTCACTTGAGAATTGATACTTTTCTTCTGGTTGGCAAATGTCACTTCCCCACAAATATAGCAAAAATTGTCCGCGGTATTAACACACTTTCGAGGCATTACTGTTCTTTATTGTACGTAACTGGATAAAATAATAAGTTTTATGTAACAGTAGCTTGAACTGTCTCGCACAACGTCTAAAATATTTTAAATGCTGAACCTATCTGATTGGGCTTTATATAGTACACTGCTTACGTCAGCTTCAGCAGCCGCCTGGCATTAGTATAATAGGCCTACGCATGTATAGTACACTGCTGACGTCAACTTACTTCAGCAGCCGCATGGCATTAGTATTGCATTGCATCAGAAAATGATGCAATCAACTGTGGATGATGTGAGCATGATGGTATTATGCAATGTTACATCATTATTCCGGATGTTGCTGCAGTCCTACTGGAGAAATTTACACAGTGAAACATAGAAAATGAGGTATATGAATATCTTCAAAACTAGAGCCAATACAAATTTTTCACGGTTATATTCGTGTTCGGCACACCAAAATACTACAGATTAGGGCCTTTTCAAGTCAGTAATGATTTCACTGTTGACCAGTGTTATTTTGGACAGGGCTGACAACGTTGTGAATGAAATTGTGATTACCACTGTTGGAAGTCATTAGGCCATTGATGGACACTACGTTTTCTAGCTTGAGACAAAAGATAAGCATAATGATCACAAAACCATCGATCTACTTTCACATCGTTTCCAGAAGAAGAACGAGGATCAAACTGATTCACTAAATGTTCTTAGGAATAGCCCTGACTGCGATGATGCAGAAAATGCACGCAATATTGTCCACACACCAAGAAATATGTGCCTTGTATTTTCACATTATTGAATCGGGTGGTCTGAGCATTTCTTCTCATAAAGTTAATGATATCGTCTTCCAAAGGAGGCAATCCATACGAATCGAAATATTCCACACATCCGTCTTGAGGAAAGTAGACGGCTACCCAGTGGGTTCCTGGGAGATGACTTTCGTCCGTGTTGATCACATAAGCTTGATGGTCTTGAGGTTTGCGATGAGGGAGTTCATCTTTAGCACAGACGACAGGATTCCAAGAAGCAGTGTACGAACTGTGGTTCAAAAGGTAATAAAGTTCCCAGGTATCCATTGATTTGTGTTTTTTTTTTCTTCTTCTTCTTCACAGGTAATAATAAGTGATCAATTCGATCCTGACTTTTTGCTTGAAAATGTCTGACAAGTAAAAGGCGTTTAGCTTCGTCTCCCCACTCTGATTCAGGACAGCTTGATACGATGAATCTCTTGAGTGGTTAATGGTGGACAAGAATGTTCACGCAAGTCTTTATACCACTGATGCAACACGACTTCGTCCGAGATGAGACTCCAAGCTTCGTCCAGATACTCGTCCAATTTTTCTTCTTGACTCAGCATCAGGCATTTATCGTGTTGAATTTGACTGGGATGATCGTTTTGACATCCATAGCAATCTTTCTTGATCAATTCCGTCATTTTTTCGACCAAGTGTTTGGCAAATCAGGAGACTAAATGGGCTTCTTGTTCTGGCCATCTCGACTTCATCATGATAACTTCTTCTTCTTCCACAGTCTCCTCACATTTCATGTCCAAAGTTTCTTCACTAGGTAAAGAGGGATAACAGTCTTCCATGGCTTCTAATAATCTAGAATGACTTCTCTCAAACTGTTGATTTCTATGGTATTATCGAATTCGGCATACAGGATGACGTTCACCATGTTATTTACGGGTAAAGATTCTGCAAACTGAAGTTCCACACGAATCGGGCCGGATTTTATAGGGTGGAAATGTCCCTCGTCGCTGCCTTGGTCTGGAGTGAAATCGAAAGCCCACAAAGCATAGCCTCCTGCATAATCGTCGTACGAAGTACCGTGACTGGTGTTGGTTCCTAACTGTCCCGTGGCTTCGTACAGCGACAAGTACGATCTCAAATAATTCTTCTCGCGCTCAAATTTAGGTTCAAAGGGTCGGGTACACAAGGTCTTGCCGTCGCGACTGACTTCGATTTTGGACACTTTGTAATGATGAAAGTTGAAAGGGTTTTCGTTGTAGGCTCCGTTCAAGGCTGTATTCTTGACGATTCCAATGATCAACTGTCCTTGATAACAGATGATTTTCGATCATGGATCGCTGTCCAGCAGGAATGGTGAAGGTTTTCACTTCCATGAGACGTATCGGATACTTGGCGGTCGTTCTGATCAACGTGTGACTGACGTCGTTTCCCACTTTAGGCAACACTTCCACACGTTGCACGTAGAGTCTGGCTTCTTCGATTTTGGTTTTGTAAGGGGCATCAGCAGCAGCCATCAAATGGAAAGCAGCAGTGCTACGATTCAGTCTCAGGCGGACATCCACCCCGTTCAGCAAATATTTTTCTTGTAACCACATGTCCAAATGCAAGTGATCCATTAGTTCTAAACTACGACTTCCAGCAATTTTCTTTTGTCGTTCTACAAATCCCGATAAATTTTCAGCATCCCCAGCAAGTGTAAAACTGTTGAACTTGCCTATCGCGTCAGGTTTCCATACCACGGAAGTATCCAGATGAGTGTTCTTGGCTTCTTTTCCGTACGTCAAGAGATTTTCCAGGTAGGCTCGATAAGGGTAAGTATCCATGCTGCTGCTGACCAGTTTGTTATTCAAGTACAAGTCCACTTCGCTGAACAAGGAATGCATGAAATTATTGACGGGAGCTACTGCTTCATCACCGTCTATGTTAGTGTTGGGTGGTTCGAACACTTTCACTTTCAAGTACAGGTAACTGCTATTCAGATCGATGTAATCTTCGGGCTGTCCTTTGATTTCAAACTCGATGGGAGCGGAATCCGTCAAAGAGGAGACGGGATGAAATTCCACCCATTGGGATTCTTGCATCGTCATCATCGTAGGTGGCATGGCAAACAGATCCAGTTCCGACTTGGAACAGGCGCAAGACTCTCGGTGCATCATTTTTTTCTCTGTATCTCAATAATCGAAAACGTCTAAGTCTCGAACGGTTCTTCTTTTCTGTGCCTTTCTAGCTTCAGAAGTGTGAAGTCTGTTGAAAGGGTGTTTTCTTCGTCGTCTCTTTCTACCTTGTCCTTGCTGAATGCCTGACTCGGTAGCGTGCAGAGCATTTATAGGTTTTTCTCGTCGGCCCAAAAGGTCTTTACCCGTTTGCAACAAGACATTTTTGCCTGCCCTCAGGAAAGCTTCTTTGGGGTTTTGTTTGTCGATGATGACATTTTGGAGAAATTCTTTACCGTGTGTCAGTGCCGCATCTTTCAAGGCGTGCAATCCGAGTGCCACTATCGGTTTCAACACCGGAGCCACCGAACGAAAGGCCGATTTTAACATATCTCCTAAACCGTGTCCTCGCTGTCGAGCAACCCTTCGGTATACTGGATACATGACTTACAACTCGTGAGAGAACCGTTTTCGAAAATGGAGTTTCACCGTGACTTTTCCTTTGGTGAATGAAATATTTTGTCCCAGATCTCCTTTTATAGCAATGTTGACCGTGTCCAAATACGACTTGCTGACAGGCAAATAGTGAGGATGTGCAAATTCGCGGTGGACGTGATAAGTGTTTCCACCTTCCTGGTCAGCGGCCGTGGCAGAATCCACTTTGAAAGGAATGACACGCAGTAACGTTACAGAGGTGTGTCCCACCACGTTGTACTCCACCACATCGGAGTACACAAAGATCAAATTCAGTCCTTGGTACAGTTCTACTGGGAAACGAAATAGCTTGGCAAAAGAATCGTTGTCGGAAATAACTGGCAATTCCTTTTTATTGAGCATGGCGATCCTCATGTCCGTGTCCCCATCCAACATGTCAATCAATTCAGGACAAAATATAGTAGATATGATTTTACCCCCATCAGGAAATTTCATCAGGAAGCGACGAGCTACTTTGTGGTATTCCAGGGTGACACTTTTTTTGACACTTTCCAAAGCTTTCAGAAACACGAGATTAAATCTGGAAGCTATGGTGCTGACCAAATGTTGACCACTAAAATAATAGCCTGGGGGAACGAACAAGTGGTAGGACCACTTTTGAGTTTTGTCATCATAGGTTTTGTGATTATAATTGACATGGGTATTCAAGTACTTTTGCATTTGCTCGTCATGAACTTCCACCGTAAAAATATTTGGAATAGGAAGAACATTGAGGACTTGGGTCGGGTGAATGATTTCTACCAAAGCCACTTCCCAATGGGCTTCGTGATCTAATGGGATGGCCTGAGGTAATTTGGCCGCGTAACAGCACAACGTGTTCTTGGGAAACACCTCCATGGAACAGTCACTGGGTAAGGTTAAGTAAAATTGGTTTTGGTGACTCATAATTCCAGAGTTCTGTGGCTGTCCGAGGCGTTACTGGACGTCAGAGGCGTGTCTCCGCCCAAAATGGGATTATTGTTGTTGGAGTGGTGACTGGCACTGGCACTGGACACAAGGTTCCCGTTGTTCCCGTTCGAGATGAATTTCAGAGAGGGATTGGGAAGCAGGTAACCGATGCAACTGCTCAATAAAATGGTCCACAATTGTTTGTCTCCTTGTTGCAAACTCAAATTGGCGATGGCTGCACCGATGACACAATACACCACGAAGATTTGGCAGAAAAAGACGATTTGCGTTTTAGGCACACGTTCTCCTTAAAACACCCACAAAGGTTGTTTTTGTAAATCTTGCAGAGAAGAACTGGGTGAAGGAGTGGTCGCAGTAGCTACGTCTGTGTGAAACGGCATGATGGTCACTTCTTTTTATAGTCGATGACTTGCGAAGCGTCGATCCAAGAATAAAAACTGGGTGGATATCCTTTCCAACGTACTTTGACTTCTTTGACACGTCGTTTGCCCACTTTACGGGTTCTGCGTTCGAGAATGCTTTCGATATCGTACACGTCGTCTTCTTTTTTGGTGACACGTTGTAACTCGGGTAAGTAAAACGTTCCTTTGAGTATTTCTCCGTTCATGTCTTCTAATTTATAGACGGCAGGATCACGGCCATGCACTCGTCCAGTGACACGAAACAATTCGGTCGTCCAGTTAGGTAAGTAACCTTTGTCGAAAGTGTGTTTGGTTTTGCCAATGCGCACCCAATCTCCTACGGCCAACTACTGCTACCACTCCTTCACCCAGTTCTTCTCTGCAAGATTTACAGAAACAACCCTTGTGGGTGTGGTGTGGAGAACGTGTGCCTAAAACGCAAATCGTCTTTTTCTGCCAAATCTTCGTGGTGTATTGTGTCATCGGGGCAGCCATCGCCAATTTGAGTTTGCAACAAGGAGACAAACAATTGTGGAACATTTTATTGAGCAGTTGCATCGGTTACCTGCTTCCCAATCCCTCCCTGTAATTCTCTTCCAACGGGAACAACGGGAACCTTGTGTCCAATGCCAGTGTCAGTCACCACTCCAACAACAACAACAACCCTATGTTGAGCGGAGACACTCCTGACGTCCAGCAACCCATCGGACAGCCACAGAACTCTGGAATTATGAGTCACCAAAACCAATTTAACTTAACCTTACCCAGTGACAGTTCCATGGAGGTGTTTCCCAACAACACGTTGTGCTGTTACACGGCCAAATTACCTCAGGTCATCCAATTAGATCACGAAGCCCATTGGGAAGTGGCTTTAGTGGAAATGATTCACCCTACACAAATCCAAAAACATCACTGAAAAGCAATACACTTTGGAGGTCGAAATCATGAACGAACAATTGCAACAAACCATGAATGAAATCGGGTTTTCAGGGGACACAAGACCAGCCAACAATTCACCCTTCAGTATCTACACCTTGAAAATTCCGTCAGGGTTTTATTTTAGTGGCCAACATTTGGTGGATACCATTGCTTACAGGTTCGAGTTAGCCTTTGGCAAAACCTGAACAAAATCAAAAAAGTGTCACCCTGGAGTACCATAAAGTGGCTCGTCGCTTACTGATGAAATTTCAGGATACCCAAACGTTGTCCATCAGTTTTAATCGTGACTTGTTTGATATTTTAGGTGAAGACACAAAAATGGCTCCAAATTTTACACCGAAGATCAACAGCAATACGGAATTTTACAAGTTTTTTTTTTCCATTCCCTGTAGAACTAAACCAAGGACTGAATTTGATCTTTGTGTACTCCGATGTGGTGGAGTATAACGTGGTGGGACACACCTCCGTACCGTTACTGCGTGTCATTCCTTTCAAAGTGGATAGTACCACAACCAATGACCAGGAAGGTGGAAACACCTATCACGTCCACCGCGAATTTGTACATCCTCACTATTTGCCTGTCAGCAAGTCGTATTTGGACACGGTCAACATTGCTATAAAAGGAGATCTGGGACAAAATATTCCATTCACCAAAGAGAAAGTCACGGTGAAACTCCATTTTCGGAAACGGTTCTCTCACGAGTTGTAAGTCATGTATCCAGTGTACCGAGGGGTTGCTCGACAGCGAGGACACGGTTTAAGAGATATGTCAAAATCGGCTTTTCGTTTGGTGGCCCCAGTCTTGAAACCGATAGTGACACGCGGATTGCATGCCTTGAAAGATGCGGCATTGACACAAGGGAAAGAATTTCTCCAAAATGTCATCATCGACAAACAAAACCTTAAAGAAGCCTTCTTGAGAGCAGGCAAAAATTCTTGCTGCAAACGGGTAAAGACCTTTTGGGCCGACGAGAAGCACCTATAAATGCCCTGCACGCTACCGAGTCAGGCATTCCTCCTTCCCTGACGCCACAGCAAAGACAAGGTAAACACCCTTTCACCAGACTTCACACTTCTAAAGCTAGAAAGGGAAAGAAAAGAAGAACCGTCAGAGACTTTGACGTTTTCGATTATTAAACTATTGAGAAACAGAAAAAATGATGCACCGAGAATCTTGCGCTTGTTCCAAGTCGGAACTGGATCTGTTTGCCATGCCACCCACTATGATGACGATGCAAGAATCCCAATGGGTGGAATTTCACCCCGTTTCCTCTGTCAAGGACTCAGGATCAACTGCCCTCGAGTTTGAAATCAAAGGTCAGCCCGAAGATTACATAGATCTGAATAGCAGTTACTTGTACTTGAAAGTCAAAGTTGAGGATAAGGATGGAAATGCTATAGACACTGAGCCAGTAGCTCCCGTCAACAATTTCATTCATTCCTTGTTCAACTCAGTGGACTTGTACTTGAATAACAAACTGATCAGTAGCAGCATTACCCTTATCGTGCCTACCTGGAAAATCTCTTGACGTACGGAATAGACGCCAAGAACACTCATCTGGATGCTAGCGTGGCATGGAAACCTGACAGACCAGGTCAATTTAACAACCCCGAAGTGGATACAAAGAAAGACCACAATAAGGGATTTTTAGAACGACGAAACAAAATCAAAGACAACAAGAGTTTAGAACTGATGGATAGTTTGCATTTGGACATGTGGTTACAAGAAAAGTATTTACTGAATGGGGTGGATATTCGCCTGAGACTGAATCGTAGCAGTACCGCTTTCCATTTAATGGATGCAACTGGTGACGCTTACAAAACCAAAATCGAGGAAGCCAAACTCTACGTACGACGTGTGGAAGTGTTACCTAAAGTGGGAAACGACATCAGTTACACGTTGAGCAGAACGACCGCCAAGTATCCAATACGCCACGTGGAAGTGTAAACCTTCACCATTCCCAACGGACAGCGATCCATGATCGAAGATCATCTGTTCCAAGGTCAGTTACCCAAACGTTTAATCCTTGGTATCGTGAGCAATACAGCCTTCAATGGATACCAGAATGAAAATCCTTTCAACCTTCATCACTACAACGTGTCGAAGATTGAAGTCAGTCGCGATGGCAAGACCAGACCTTTCGAACCTGACTTTGACAAGAAGAATTACTTGAGATCGTACTTGTCCTTGTACGAAGCTACCGGCCAGCTAGGAACCAACACCAGTCATGGCATTACGTACGAGGATTATGCACAAGGCTACACTTTGTGGGCTTTTGATTTCACTCCAGACCAAGGCAGCGACGAGGGACATTTCCACCCTATAAAATCCGGCCAGATTCGAGTGGAACTTCAGTTTGCTAATGCTCTACCCCACACGGTGAACGTCCTCCTGTATGCAGAATTTGACAATACCATAGAAATCAACAGTTTGAGAGAAGTCATTCTAGATTATTAGAAGCCATGGAAGACTGTTATCCCTCTTTACCTAGTGGAGAAACTTTGGACATGGAATGTGAGGAGACTGTGGAAGAAGAAGAAGAATCCCAAGACAAAGAAGTTATCATGATGAAGTCGAGATGGCCAGAACAAGAAGCCCATTTAGTCTCCTGTTTTGCTACAGTCCTGGCAGAAAAAATGAAGGAATTAAACAAGGAAGAGTGTTATGGATGTCACAACCATCATCCCAGTCAAATTCAACACGACAAATGTCTGATGCTGAGTCAAGAAGAAAAATTGGACGAGTATCTGGACAAAGCTTGGGGTCTCATCTCGAAAGAAGTCGTGTTGCATGAGTGGTACAAAGGCTTGCGTGAACATTCTTGTCCTGCATTAACGCCTCTGGAGATCCGTCGCATCGAATCTCTCTTTAACCAGATTAAGAAGTCAGAGCTAAACGCCTTTTACTTGTCAGACATTTTCCAAGAGAAAATCAGGATCGAATTGATCACTTATCATTACCTGTGAAGAAAAAAACCCACACAAATAAATGGATACCTGGGAACTTTATTACCTTTTGAACCACAGTTCGTACACTGCTTCTTGGAATCCTGTCGTCTGTACTAAAGATGAACTCCCTCATCGCAAACCTCAAGACCATCAAGCTTATGTGATCAACACGGACGACAGTCATCTCCCAGGAACCCACTGGGTAGCCGTCTACTTTCCTCAAGAAGGATGTGTGGAATATTTCGATTCCTATGGATTGCCTCCTTTGGAAGACGATATTATTGACTTTATGAGAAGAAATGCTCAGACCACCCGATTGAATAATGTGAAATTACAAGGAACAGATTCCTTGGTGTGTGGACAATATTGTGTGTATTTTCGCAGCCTGGGCTATTCCTAAGAACATTTAGTGACTCATTTTGATCCTCGTTCTTCTTCTAGAAACGATGTGAAAGTAGATCGATGGTTTTGTGACCATTATGCTTATCTTTTGTCTCAAGCTAGAAAACGTAGTGTCCATCAATGGCCTAATGACTTCCAACAGTGGTAATCACAATTTCATTCACAACGTTGTCAGCCCTGTCCAAAATAATGTGTTAGTTGAAAAAAAATGTTTGTCATTTGAAAGAAAATGTTTAATGTTATATGGTTTGATTATTGTTAAAAATGTTTGAGTTGTTTGTTAGTGTTAAGTAATTTTGAATAAAAAATGATGTTTTGAAGAAAAAATGCCTTAGTCTTTTGTTTGGCTATAAGAATTTTGATTCATGCTCTTTGACTTCTTTCTATCCCTCTCATGACACTCATTGAACGTTCCGACTCGAAAACCGTGTAGGATGTTTTCCTTCACGTCCGCGCTTTGACTATAAAGCCGGGGTAGTCTCCGGTCTAACCATCCATTATCGACTCATTCTCCTACGAAGATGTGCTCCAGACTAGCTAAGCTAAACGAAGCCTACGTGAATTTGCATAGGGTCAGACACAGTCTGATACCGAAGCCAGAAGAGATAGAGAATGTGAGAATGCTAAAAGTCACTGAAGACCTGATAGAAGAGCTCTTCAGAGAAGAAATTAACAGGGAAAAAGAAGAATGGACAGAGAAGTACATACTTTAGAAACAGCAGACAGAGCAGCAACAGCAACCTGAACCTGACAGAGGCTTTGTCGACTGTCGTATCGATACCAAAGAGTTCTTCTTCTCTTTCCGAAGCAGACCTTATCCTGGGAGAAAGCCTATCGTCAGAGGAGGCCGCCATCTTAGAACCTAAAAAAAAATTGCCATAGCAAACCAAAAAAAAGAAAAACAGCCCTTTTCAGGGCTACCCCATCCTCTAGAAAAGAAATAACAATCGATTGCCTATAATAAGTTTAAAAATAGAAGTGAGTGTATAAGCACATGAATTATTTATCTTGCTTAGAAAGTGTGTGCGTGTGTGTGTGTGTGTGTGTGATTGTAAGCGCTCACGTACGTTTGTGTGGACAGTAGATTATGATAATGTTTTTTGTTGTTTGAAGTGTGGGAATAGTAGATTTTGGGTTTGATTTGACTGCTTTACGTATATGGATAGTATATTATTTGTTTAATGAAAAAATTTTAGAATGGTGAAGGGTAGTATAAAAAAGTGAGTGAGTGTTTCTTTTAGGTCCGCGCGTTGTTTGGTCATGATCTAGGTAATATAAGATTTTAGTTTTAGGGGGATGTTTTCCTTCACGTCCGCGCTTTTCGAATCAATACAAAACTAGTCTGTAGTTCGGGTACCCATCGTTGACCTGTTAACAGCAATACAATGAATACAAGGATTGTAAAATTCTAGAACTCCAGATGCACCTGGAATATGCCAGGCGTATAGTGAATGAGCTGGCTGCAGAGGCTATAGTCGAAGAGGGAAGGATAAAGAAGGAAGAGGAGGAAAAGAAAATAGGAGAGAGGACGACTTACAAGATACCAGAGACAAGGGATTGGGGTGCTGAAGCCAATCATCCTCCTTCTGCGCTCCCAGTCAAAAGAGTGAAAGGAGATTGGAGTAGAAGATGCGTTTGCGGTGCCAGGCCGGGGAGGTGCAACCATTAACCAGGTGCCCTGGAGTTCAAAACAAACAGCCCTTTTCAGGGCTACCCCAATCTCTAGAAAAGAAATAGTAATCGATTTGCCAGTGTGTGTGTATGTAGAGTAGTGTATTTATAAACACTCACTTTTTTCATGTTAAGATTGTATGTGTTTATGTATATGATCGTGTTTGTTAGCGATCATGTAGGTTTGTGTGAATAGTAGATTTGGGTTTGATTTTAATGCTTTGCGTGTGTGGATAGTAGATTTTGGGTTTGTTTATTGCTGCTTCGCGTATGTGAATAGTAGATAATATGAGATGAGAAAAGTAGGGGATGTTTTCCTTCACGTCCGCGCGTTTTAAGCAATGATCTAGGTTATATAAGATTTGAGTCTTAGGGGGATGTTTTCCTTCACGTCCGCGCTTTTCGTATAAGAATCCACAACATTCGTCGTTCGCACCATTCTACGGAATAAGCGAAAAAAAAATGATAACTGTATCTGACCTGTTCAACAACTTAAAGGAAACATACTACTGGATGATAGACAGTGAATATGTAGTGGAAAGAATTGAAAGAGAATGGAGAATAAGATACAGTCTGGACTTTGCTAACAAACTAAAAGTAGCCAGGGAGAAGATAGAGGAGTTAATAGAAGAAGAAATGAAGAAGTTGAGAGGGTTTATTAATCCTCCTTATGTCAAAATTGGAATGTTAAAAGAGGCCTTGGATAATGTTGTAGAAGTAAGGTGTTTTTTGGAAGGAATGGTGAAATGGTCAGATTGGCCCTTTGTCAAAAGGGGTCTGGAAAAGATGAAGAAAGCTGAAGAACTAATCAGAAAAGTGATGGTGGAAGAAGTAAAGAAGGTAAAGGAGAAATGGAGTAAAGAAAGAAAGGATAAGGAAAATTTAAAGAAAAAGGAAGAGTTTGAGAGGCTCAATCAGAATTGGATAAAAGTTCAGGAAAAGTTCAGAGCTCTAGGCCATCCTGACTGGATGCCAGAAAAGGAGAAGAAGAAGACAGGTATAGTGACAAAAGTGAGAAGATGGTTAAAGAAGTGGAGGAGTTAGAAGAAGAAGAAGAAGAAGAAGAAGAAACCCAAAGGCCCTTTTCAGGGCCCCTTCATAGGTCTCGAAAAGACTTTCATTGCCTACCCCATTTAAAAAAAAAAAAAAATAGAGACCCCTCCCTGTTCAATTTTCCCCTGTTCCATTTCCATAGGCCCATCAGGTCGGGACCTTATTAAAATAGGGTCCCGACCCTGTTCCATTTCCCCTTGACGCTAAACAGGCCCACGATTTTTTCCCATGTTAAATTTCCATTGAGGCTAAACAGGCCCAGGGTGGTTTTTAATGCTAATTCCCCTTGAGGCTGAATCGCCCCTATTCACTACTAACGTGTTCCTTGTTTATACAAGACTTACTGTGTTCCTTGTTTACACTGTGTTTAATTGTATCCTTGCTTACACTAGACTGAATTGTATATTTGTTTATGCTAGACTGAATTGTATCCTTGCTTACACTAGACTGAACTGTATCCTCGCTTACACTAAACTGAACTGAATCTTTGTTCACGCTGGACTAACTTGTATCCTTGTTTACACAAGACTGAATATATTCCTTGTTTACATTGTTTTCAATTGTATCCTTGCTTACATAAGACTGAATGTGTTCCTTGCTTACACTAGACTGGATTGTATCCTTGTTTACACAAAACTGAATTGTATCTTTGTTTAGACTCGACTGAACGTGTTTCTTATTTGCACAAGACTAAATGTGTTCCTTGTTTACACTAGACTGAATGTGTTCCTTGCTTACACCAGACAGAAATGTATCCTTGCTTACAACATAATTAATTGTATCTTTATTTATGCTAAACTGAATTGTATCCTTGTTTGCACAAGACTAGATTGTATCCTTGCTTACAACAGAATGAACTGTATATTTGGTTATTCTAGACTGAATTGTATCCTTGTCTACACATGACTGAATTGTATCCCTGTTTATTGTATTTTAGTTTATGCTAGACTAAATGGTATCCTAATTACACTAGACTGAGTGTGATCCTTGTTTATACAAGACTGAATGTGTTCATTGCTTACATTGTTTAATTGCATCCTTGCTTACACTAGACTGAATTGTATATTTGTTTATGCTAGACTGAATTATCCCTTTGTTTATGCTAGACTGACTTGTATCTTTGTTTACACAAGACTGAATGTGTTCCATGTTAATACTGTTTTCAATTGTATCCTTGTTTACACTAGACTGAATGTGCTCCTTGCACTAGACTGAATTGTATCTATTGTATCATTGTTTACACAAAACTGAATTGTATCATTGTTTGCACTAGACTGAACGTGTTCCTTGTTTACAATAGACTGAATCTGTTTCTTGCTTACTCTAGACTGAATTGTATCCTTGTTTACACTAGACTGATTGTGTTCCTCTCTTACACTAGACAGAATTGTATCCTTGCTTACACTAGACTAAATTTTACACTTGTTTACACTAGACGGAATTATATCCTTGCTTACACAAGACTGAATTATATCCTTCTTTACACAAGGCTGAATGTGTTCCTTGTGTACACTAGATTGAATGTGTTCCTTGTTTACACTAGACTGAATGTGTTCCTTGTTTGCACTAGACTGAATGTGTTCCTTGTTTACACTAGACTGAATGTGTTCCTTGTTTACACTAGACTGAATGTGTTCCTTGTTTACACTAGACTGAATATGTTCCTTGTTTGCAGTAGACTGGATGTGTTCCTTGTTTACACTAGACTGAATGTGTTCCTTGTTTACACTAGACTGAATGTGTTCCTTGTTTGCAGTAGACTGGATGTATTCCTTGTTTACACTAGACTGAATGTGTTCCTTGTTGACACTAGACTGAATGTGTTCCTTGTTTGCAGTAGACTGGATGTGTTCCTTGTTTACACTAGACTGAATGTGTTCCTTGTTTACACTAGACTGAATGTGTTCCTTGTTTACACTAGACTGAATATGTTCCTTGTTTGCAGTAGACTGGATGTGTTCCTTGTTTACATTAGACTGAATGTGTTCCTTGTTTACACTAGACTGAATGTGTTCCCTGTTTGCAGTAGACTGTATGTGTTCCTTGCTTGCACTAGACTGGATGTGTTCCTTGTTTACACTAGACTGAATTTGTTCCTTGTTTACACTAGACTGAATGTGTTCCTTGTTTACACTAGACTTAATGTTATAATTGTTTACACTATATTCAGTGTTATAATTGTTTACACTAGATTCAATGTTATAATTGTTTACGCTATATTCAATGTTATAATTGTTTACACTAGATTCAATGTTATAATTGTTTACACTAGATTCAATGCTATAATTGTTTACACTATATTCAATGTTATAATTGTGTACACTATATTCAATGTTATAATTGTTTACACTATATTCAATGTTATAATTGTTTACACTATATTTAATGTTATAATTGTTTACACTAGATTCAATGTTATAATTGTTTACACTAGATTCAATGTTATAATTGTTTACACTAGATTCAATGTTATAATTGTTTACACTAGATTCAATGTTATTCTTATTTGCATCAGACTGAATATTTTCGTATATTCACTTTGTTTACAAAGCTGATATTCTATTAATCCAAAGCTGATATTCTATCCAAAGCTGATATTCTATTAATATAAAGCTGATATTCTATTAATCCAAAGCTTCCAATCTCATACTATTCTTGATCACATTCACTAAATGTATCACCAATAGTTTTCGCTAACACATTATTTACCCACCGTTCCCTCACCCCAACTCAACCCTCACTTTCCCTCTCTTGGTCCTTATGTGCTCATTAGATGCAAACAACACTAGTTTTTTATACAAAATCTTGTGTTAAATATCGTGTTAATTAAACTAGTCAAATATATAATTTCTCAACATAAGCGCCTGGCCTATTTTTATTTTGTATTAACACATAAAGGATACTATTACAACAAAGCAGCTAAAATCACACATTTAGACTAAAACAATTAGGAGCCTGACCCACATTACAGATTAACAAGACTAATTTTAGACGTCATTAGAAACAAAGTAGGCACATACAAAACCTACTTCCTGATGGCTTATATACATGCATCGTTTGGTACACATTTTGCTAAAACCACATTTCAATCTTTGTTGAAAATCATAAATTAACATTTACGTATAGATCCCCTCTGCTAACCTAACATTTCGTATCTATAGTATGAGATACGTTAAAACCCTGTCGTAATACATATCAGATTGTTGAACTATTGTCTACTGACTTTACCCGATAAGTACCTGTCTAGTGAAGCATCACAGCTCGATATATTTTTGTAAATTATGCCGTCCTATGTAATTTATAAGGTCCGTACTTCTTGCACTTCCTTTACATCGCCTACTTACTTCACGCATACAGTTAATCTTTGAAATATTACTACCGCAACCAGTGGTACGTAAACGAAGGTAAACATATTCTCAAAATATTCCAATTACACTCAGCTGTTGCAAGAAAAAATGTACTATTGCCCTTTTCTTAGCTAACTTATGATGTACTGCAGAAGCGTTTCGAAGAAATCAATATTTATGGGAGGAGCACGTCATTCATCCATTCACCTAACATATTCTGTCGGTAACACCTTTCTAAACAAATTCTCATTTTAAAATTCAGCTATCGGCTCACCATTCACGACAAATTTGAAATTAAATATTTTAGATGGCACGTGTCAAAAGCAAACGTTACAAATATTTTCATAGTGTTCACAATCTGTACTCAGAGAATACGTTTCTTTCAGGAGCTGAAATTTTAGATTGAAAACCAAAGGAAGAGGAGTGGTACACATAAAGAAGGGAATGGGGCACCAACTTCTTAAAAAAAAAACCGTATATTTATGGATAAAAACTCAAGGACGAAAGGTTTTGGAGACTAGAACGGCAGTCTAAAAATCTTTTCTAATAATTTTCAACTAAAGGTCGATTTCTAGTACAAGAAAAGACGACAAAGATCGGACCATATCCATAGTACCATGGAACAATACTAACTAGAAATCATGTTCGGAAGATGTTGGGGAAAATTGCAAAACTTGTTTACAGCGCATAATTTTTGGACACAAAGCATAGCATAGCATTTACATGTTGGATCTAACACTGATGCAAGATAATTACCACGATAATTAGGCTATTAAAATGGAAGTGTCATTATTCTAATTGTTTCACACAACACCAATAATTAAATTATTAAATATGATATAATAATATCCGTATATTAACTCAGATCTGGCGATAAACGTATAGTTTTCATTTTATACACCGAAGTGAGATCCTGCTTGGTATATACACAACCTTTTGGTAATAGGATGCTGTACCAATCGTACAAATTAAATGGAAATAAACATTAAAGTAACCTTTCCCGGGAGCTTTTAACCCAGCTCAAACCAGCACCCATCCCTCCTACACACACACACACACACACACACACACACATATATATATATATATATAAGTAGTGAAGTGGGGCGATAGGGGGACTATGGGAATTAGCATTAAAACACCCTTTGGGCCTGTATAGGGACTATGTAAAATTAACATGGAGAAAAATCGTGGGCCTGTATAGGGACAATGGGAATTAACATGGGAATAAATTTTGGGCCTGTATAGGGACAAGGGGAATTAACATGGAGAAAAATCGTGAGCCTGTATAGGGACAAGGGGAAATTAACATGGGAATAAATCGGGGGTCTGTATAGGGACAAGGGGAAATTAACAAGGGAAATGGAATAGGGTCGGGACCCTATTTTAATACGGTCCCGACCTGATGGGTCTATGGAAATGGAACAGGGGAGAAGGATATAACACACACACACACACACACACACACACACATAAAATAAAAAATGGGATAGGCAATTGAAAGTCTATTTCTTTTCGAGAGATTAGAGTGGCCCTGAAAAGGGCCTTTGGTTTTCTTTTTCTAATTTCTTCTATTTCTCCACCAGCTTGTTATTGTCTGTCCTACACTTTTTCTCTTCTTTTCTTTCTTTTCTTCCTTCTTTTTTTTCTTTCTTCTCCTCCTCCTCTTCTTTCTTCCTCTTCTCATTTTCTTCTTCTTTTTCAATTTTTTCATTCCATGCTCTCATCCTTATCCTTTTCTCTTCATCCTCCTTCTCCTCCTTTATTTCTTTTAACAGATCACTAATGATGTCCTTTAGATTTCGTAAGTTGTTAATCTCCATCTTCACTCGATGGGGACTATAAGAATAGTGATCCTCGTTTAGGTTAACCAACATTTGCTCCATCATACCCAAATTGTCCAGGACGTCTTGCAATTTTTTCATTTTATCAAGGTGGTTCGAAGCCATCTTCTTTTTTTATTCTTTGCAGAATGGTGTGAATGACGAACGTTGTGGGTTCTTATAGGAAAAGCGCGAACGTGATGGAAAACATCGCCCTAAAGCCCAAAAATTATATTACCTAGATCATGACCAAACAACGCGCAGACGTGAAGGAAAACATCCCTTACTTTTCTCATTTGATATTATCTACTATCCACATACGTGAACCAGCAATAAACAAACCCCAAATCTACTATTCACACACGCAAAGCATTAAAATGAAATCCATAATCTACTATCCACACAAACGTACGTGAGCACTTACAAAACCCCATAATCTACCATTCACACAAACCTACTTGATAACTTACAAACGCTAATGCATACACTCGCACTAGGAAAAAAGAGTCAGTGTTTATATTCACACTACTCTACATGCACACATTGGCAAATAGATTACTAATTCTTTTCTAAAGGTTTGGACAGCCCTGAAAAGGGCTGTTTGTTTTATTAAACTCCAGGGCACCTGGTTAATGATGGCACCGTCCGGGTCTGGCACCACAGATACAACGTCTACTCCAATCACTGGTCCAATTCACTTGAGTCGTTGGAAGAGCAGACGGGGGTTGAGTGGCTTCACTATCCCACTCCTCCGTTTGCGGAATAGTGAACAGTTCTTGTTCCCTCTGTCTTCTTTGTCTTCTATTCCACACTCGAGGATGAACAACTGGCCTCCTTACCTCCTGTGGGTCCTGTACTGGTTCTTGTTGTTCACGTTGTGACTGTGGTTCAGCTACAGGCTGGGGAGATGTCCTTGCCTCAGGTGTCACCTTGCACACAGGTTTCATCATAGGGTGACACCTGATCTCTCTCTTTCTTTCCTCTTCTTCTTTCATTTTCTCTCTTCCTCCTCCTGTTCTATCCTGGTTTCTTCCACAAGGGCCTCCGCGACCAGCTCGTTCAGGAGGCATCTGGCATACTCCAGATGCATCTGAAGTTCCATGAATTTAGTCAGTCTGCTGCTCATTCTACTCATTTTCTAGTGTTAATCAATCAACAAGGGTAGCTAGACTGCCTAGCGATTTTCAATTTATAGTTAAAGCGCGGACGTGAAGGAAAACATCCCCTAAGACAAAAGTTATATTACCTAGATCATGACCAAAAACGCGCGGACCTAAAAGAAACACTCACTCACTTTTTTACTATCCATTACTAATTTAAAAATTTTCATTAAACACTTCAATATACTATTCACATACGCAAAGCAATCAAATCAAACCCAAAATCTACTCTCCACGCACGTCAAACAGCAAAAAACGTTATCATTATCTACTATTCACACAAACACATACACTCACACCACAAAAAAGAGTCATTGTTTATATTCACACTCCTCTTCATACATACATTGGCAAATCTATTGCCATTTCTTTTCTAGAGTATTGGGTAGCCCTGAAAAGGGCTGTTTTTTTGTGTGCGAAGTTGAAGCTAGGGCGATCTTTTAGTTTCTAAGAATGCGACGTCCTCTGATGATAGACTTTCTGACGATAGGTCTGCTTCTTCGGAAAGAGAAGAAGAACTCTTTCGTGTCGATACGACAGTCGACAAAGCCTCTGTCAGGTTCAGGTTTCTGTTCTTGCTGCTGTTGCTGCTCTCTCCGCTGTTTCTGAAGTCTGTACTTCTCTGTCCATTCTTCTTTCTCCCTGTTCACTTCTTCTCTGAAGAGCTCTTCTATCAGGTCTTCAGTGACTTTTAACATTCTCACATTCTCTGTCTCTTCAGGCTTCGGTATCAGACTGTGTCTGACCCTATGCAAATTCACGTAGGCTTCGTTTAGCTTAGCTAGTTTGGAGCACATCTTCGTAGGAGGGTGAGTCGACAATGGATGGTTAGACTGGAAACTGCCCCGGTTTTTAAAGTCAAAGCGCGGACGTGAAGGAAAACATCCCCACACCGTTTTCGAGCCGGACCGTTCAATGAGTGTCCTGAGAGGGATAGTAAGAAGTCAAAGAGCATGAATCAAAATTCCTATAGCCAAACAAACCACAAAGGCATTTTTTTCTTCAAAACACAAATTTTTTTATTCAAAATCACTTAACACTAACAAACAACTCTAACATTTTTAACAATAATCCAACAATATAACATCAAACAATTTTTTCAAATACCAAACATTTTTTTTCAACTCACACATTATTTTGGACAGGGCTGACAACGTTGTGAATGAAATTGTGATTACCACTGTTGGAAGTCATTAGGCCATTGATGGACACTACGTTTTCTAGCTTGAGACAAAAGATAAGCATAATGATCACAAAACCATCGATCTACTTTCACATCGTTTCCAGAAGAAGAACGAGGATCAAACTGATTCACTAAATGTTCTTAGGAATAGCCCTGACTGCGATGATGCAGAAAATGCACGCAATATTGTCCACACACCAAGAAATATGTGCCTTGTATTTTCACATTATTGAATCGGGTGGTCTGAGCATTTCTTCTCATAAAGTTAATGATATCGTCTTCCAAAGGAGGCAATCCATACGAATCGAAATATTCCACACATCCGTCTTGAGGAAAGTAGACGGCTACCCAGTGGGTTCCTGGGAGATGACTTTCGTCCGTGTTGATCACATAAGCTTGATGGTCTTGAGGTTTGCGATGAGGGAGTTCATCTTTAGCACAGACGACAGGATTCCAAGAAGCAGTGTACGAACTGTGGTTCAAAAGGTAATAAAGTTCCCAGGTATCCATTGATTTGTGTTTTTTTTTTTTTCTTCTTCTTCACAGGTAATAATAAGTGATCAATTCGATCCTGACTTTTTGCTTGAAAATGTCTGACAAGTAAAAGGCGTTTAGCTTCGTCTCCCCACTCTGATTCAGGACAGCTTGATACGATGAATCTCTTGAGTGGTTAATGGTGGACAAGAATGTTCACGCAAGTCTTTATACCACTGATGCAACACGACTTCGTCCGAGATGAGACTCCAAGCTTCGTCCAGATACTCGTCCAATTTTTCTTCTTGACTCAGCATCAGGCATTTATCGTGTTGAATTTGACTGGGATGATCGTTTTGACATCCATAGCAATCTTTCTTGATCAATTCCGTCATTTTTTCGACCAAGTGTTTGGCAAATCAGGAGACTAAATGGGCTTCTTGTTCTGGCCATCTCGACTTCATCATGATAACTTCTTCTTCTTCCACAGTCTCCTCACATTTCATGTCCAAAGTTTCTTCACTAGGTAAAGAGGGATAACAGTCTTCCATGGCTTCTAATAATCTAGAATGACTTCTCTCAAACTGTTGATTTCTATGGTATTATCGAATTCGGCATACAGGATGACGTTCACCATGTTATTTACGGGTAAAGATTCTGCAAACTGAAGTTCCACACGAATCGGGCCGGATTTTATAGGGTGGAAATGTCCCTCGTCGCTGCCTTGGTCTGGAGTGAAATCGAAAGCCCACAAAGCATAGCCTCCTGCATAATCGTCGTACGAAGTACCGTGACTGGTGTTGGTTCCTAACTGTCCCGTGGCTTCGTACAGCGACAAGTACGATCTCAAATAATTCTTCTCGCGCTCAAATTTAGGTTCAAAGGGTCGGGTACACAAGGTCTTGCCGTCGCGACTGACTTCGATTTTGGACACTTTGTAATGATGAAAGTTGAAAGGGTTTTCGTTGTAGGCTCCGTTCAAGGCTGTATTCTTGACGATTCCAATGATCAACTGTCCTTGATAACAGATGATTTTCGATCATGGATCGCTGTCCAGCAGGAATGGTGAAGGTTTTCACTTCCATGAGACGTATCGGATACTTGGCGGTCGTTCTGATCAACGTGTGACTGACGTCGTTTCCCACTTTAGGCAACACTTCCACACGTTGCACGTAGAGTCTGGCTTCTTCGATTTTGGTTTTGTAAGGGGCATCAGCAGCAGCCATCAAATGGAAAGCAGCAGTGCTACGATTCAGTCTCAGGCGGACATCCACCCCGTTCAGCAAATATTTTTCTTGTAACCACATGTCCAAATGCAAGCGATCCATTAGTTCTAAACTACGACTTCCAGCAATTTTCTTTTGTCGTTCTACAAATCCCGATAAATTTTCAGCATCCCCAGCAAGTGTAAAACTGTTGAACTTGCCTATCGCGTCAGGTTTCCATACCACGGAAGTATCCAGATGAGTGTTCTTGGCTTCTTTTCCGTACGTCAAGAGATTTTCCAGGTAGGCTCGATAAGGGTAAGTATCCATGCTGCTGCTGACCAGTTTGTTATTCAAGTACAAGTCCACTTCGCTGAACAAGGAATGCATGAAATTATTGACGGGAGCTACTGCTTCATCACCGTCTATGTTAGTGTTGGGTGGTTCGAACACTTTCACTTTCAAGTACAGGTAACTGCTATTCAGATCGATGTAATCTTCAGGCTGTCCTTTGATTTCAAACTCGATGGGAGCGGAATCCGTCAAAGAGGAGACGGGATGAAATTCCACCCATTGGGATTCTTGCATCGTCATCATCGTAGGTGGCATGGCAAACAGATCCAGTTCCGACTTGGAACAGGCGCAAGACTCTCGGTGCATCATTTTTTTCTCTGTATCTCAATAATCGAAAACGTCTAAGTCTCGAACGGTTCTTCTTTTCTGTGCCTTTCTAGCTTCAGAAGTGTGAAGTCTGTTGAAAGGGTGTTTTCTTCGTCGTCTCTTTCTACCTTGTCCTTGCTGAATGCCTGACTCGGTAGCGTGCAGAGCATTTATAGGTTTTTCTCGTCGGCCCAAAAGGTCTTTACCCGTTTGCAACAAGACATTTTTGCCTGCCCTCAGGAAAGCTTCTTTGGGGTTTTGTTTGTCGATGATGACATTTTGGAGAAATTCTTTACCGTGTGTCAGTGCCGCATCTTTCAAGGCGTGCAATCCGAGTGCCACTATCGGTTTCAACACCGGAGCCACCGAACGAAAGGCCGATTTTAACATATCTCCTAAACCGTGTCCTCGCTGTCGAGCAACCCTTCGGTATACTGGATACATGACTTACAACTCGTGAGAGAACCGTTTTCGAAAATGGAGTTTCACCGTGACTTTTCCTTTGGTGAATGAAATATTTTGTCCCAGATCTCCTTTTATAGCAATGTTGACCGTGTCCAAATACGACTTGCTGACAGGCAAATAGTGAGGATGTGCAAATTCGCGGTGGACGTGATAAGTGTTTCCACCTTCCTGGTCAGCGGCCGTGGCAGAATCCACTTTGAAAGGAATGACACGCAGTAACGTTACAGAGGTGTGTCCCACCACGTTGTACTCCACCACATCGGAGTACACAAAGATCAAATTCAGTCCTTGGTACAGTTCTACTGGGAAACGAAATAGCTTGGCAAAAGAATCGTTGTCGGAAATAACTGGCAATTCCTTTTTATTGAGCATGGCGATCCTCATGTCCGTGTCCCCATCCAACATGTCAATCAATTCAGGACAAAATATAGTAGATATGATTTTACCCCCATCAGGAAATTTCATCAGGAAGCGACGAGCTACTTTGTGGTATTCCAGGGTGACACTTTTTTTGACACTTTCCAAAGCTTTCAGAAACACGAGATTAAATCTGGAAGCTATGGTGCTGACCAAATGTTGACCACTAAAATAATAGCCTGGGGGAACGAACAAGTGGTAGGACCACTTTTGAGTTTTGTCATCATAGGTTTTGTGATTATAATTGACATGGGTATTCAAGTACTTTTGCATTTGCTCGTCATGAACTTCCACCGTAAAAATATTTGGAATAGGAAGAACATTGAGGACTTGGGTCGGGTGAATGATTTCTACCAAAGCCACTTCCCAATGGGCTTCGTGATCTAATGGGATGGCCTGAGGTAATTTGGCCGCGTAACAGCACAACGTGTTCTTGGGAAACACCTCCATGGAACAGTCACTGGGTAAGGTTAAGTAAAATTGGTTTTGGTGACTCATAATTCCAGAGTTCTGTGGCTGTCCGAGGCGTTACTGGACGTCAGAGGCGTGTCTCCGCCCAAAATGGGATTATTGTTGTTGGAGTGGTGACTGGCACTGGCACTGGACACAAGGTTCCCGTTGTTCCCGTTCGAGATGAATTTCAGAGAGGGATTGGGAAGCAGGTAACCGATGCAACTGCTCAATAAAATGGTCCACAATTGTTTGTCTCCTTGTTGCAAACTCAAATTGGCGATGGCTGCACCGATGACACAATACACCACGAAGATTTGGCAGAAAAAGACGATTTGCGTTTTAGGCACACGTTCTCCTTAAAACACCCACAAAGGTTGTTTTTGTAAATCTTGCAGAGAAGAACTGGGTGAAGGAGTGGTCGCAGTAGCTACGTCTGTGTGAAACGGCATGATGGTCACTTCTTTTTATAGTCGATGACTTGCGAAGCGTCGATCCAAGAATAAAAACTGGGTGGATATCCTTTCCAACGTACTTTGACTTCTTTGACACGTCGTTTGCCCACTTTACGGGTTCTGCGTTCGAGAATGCTTTCGATATCGTACACGTCGTCTTCTTTTTTGGTGACACGTTGTAACTCGGGTAAGTAAAACGTTCCTTTGAGTATTTCTCCGTTCATGTCTTCTAATTTATAGACGGCAGGATCACGGCCATGCACTCGTCCAGTGACACGAAACAATTCGGTCGTCCAGTTAGGTAAGTAACCTTTGTCGAAAGTGTGTTTGGTTTTGCCAATGCGCACCCAATCTCCTACGGCCAACTACTGCTACCACTCCTTCACCCAGTTCTTCTCTGCAAGATTTACAGAAACAACCCTTGTGGGTGTGGTGTGGAGAACGTGTGCCTAAAACGCAAATCGTCTTTTTCTGCCAAATCTTCGTGGTGTATTGTGTCATCGGGGCAGCCATCGCCAATTTGAGTTTGCAACAAGGAGACAAACAATTGTGGAACATTTTATTGAGCAGTTGCATCGGTTACCTGCTTCCCAATCCCTCCCTGTAATTCTCTTCCAACGGGAACAACGGGAACCTTGTGTCCAATGCCAGTGTCAGTCACCACTCCAACAACAACAACAACCCTATGTTGAGCGGAGACACTCCTGACGTCCAGCAACCCATCGGACAGCCACAGAACTCTGGAATTATGAGTCACCAAAACCAATTTAACTTAACCTTACCCAGTGACAGTTCCATGGAGGTGTTTCCCAACAACACGTTGTGCTGTTACACGGCCAAATTACCTCAGGTCATCCAATTAGATCACGAAGCCCATTGGGAAGTGGCTTTAGTGGAAATGATTCACCCTACACAAATCCAAAAACATCACTGAAAAGCAATACACTTTGGAGGTCGAAATCATGAACGAACAATTGCAACAAACCATGAATGAAATCGGGTTTTCAGGGGACACAAGACCAGCCAACAATTCACCCTTCAGTATCTACACCTTGAAAATTCCGTCAGGGTTTTATTTTAGTGGCCAACATTTGGTGGATACCATTGCTTACAGGTTCGAGTTAGCCTTTGGCAAAACCTGAACAAAATCAAAAAAGTGTCACCCTGGAGTACCATAAAGTGGCTCGTCGCTTACTGATGAAATTTCAGGATACCCAAACGTTGTCCATCAGTTTTAATCGTGACTTGTTTGATATTTTAGGTGAAGACACAAAAATGGCTCCAAATTTTACACCGAAGATCAACAGCAATACGGAATTTTACAAGTTTTTTTTTCCATTCCCTGTAGAACTAAACCAAGGACTGAATTTGATCTTTGTGTACTCCGATGTGGTGGAGTATAACGTGGTGGGACACACCTCCGTACCGTTACTGCGTGTCATTCCTTTCAAAGTGGATAGTACCACAACCAATGACCAGGAAGGTGGAAACACCTATCACGTCCACCGCGAATTTGTACATCCTCACTATTTGCCTGTCAGCAAGTCGTATTTGGACACGGTCAACATTGCTATAAAAGGAGATCTGGGACAAAATATTCCATTCACCAAAGAGAAAGTCACGGTGAAACTCCATTTTCGGAAACGGTTCTCTCACGAGTTGTAAGTCATGTATCCAGTGTACCGAGGGGTTGCTCGACAGCGAGGACACGGTTTAAGAGATATGTCAAAATCGGCTTTTCGTTTGGTGGCCCCAGTCTTGAAACCGATAGTGACACGCGGATTGCATGCCTTGAAAGATGCGGCATTGACACAAGGGAAAGAATTTCTCCAAAATGTCATCATCGACAAACAAAACCTTAAAGAAGCCTTCTTGAGAGCAGGCAAAAATTCTTGCTGCAAACGGGTAAAGACCTTTTGGGCCGACGAGAAGCACCTATAAATGCCCTGCACGCTACCGAGTCAGGCATTCCTCCTTCCCTGACGCCACAGCAAAGACAAGGTAAACACCCTTTCACCAGACTTCACACTTCTAAAGCTAGAAAGGGAAAGAAAAGAAGAACCGTCAGAGACTTTGACGTTTTCGATTATTAAACTATTGAGAAACAGAAAAAATGATGCACCGAGAATCTTGCGCTTGTTCCAAGTCGGAACTGGATCTGTTTGCCATGCCACCCACTATGATGACGATGCAAGAATCCCAATGGGTGGAATTTCACCCCGTTTCCTCTGTCAAGGACTCAGGATCAACTGCCCTCGAGTTTGAAATCAAAGGTCAGCCCGAAGATTACATAGATCTGAATAGCAGTTACTTGTACTTGAAAGTCAAAGTTGAGGATAAGGATGGAAATGCTATAGACACTGAGCCAGTAGCTCCCGTCAACAATTTCATTCATTCCTTGTTCAACTCAGTGGACTTGTACTTGAATAACAAACTGATCAGTAGCAGCATTACCCTTATCGTGCCTACCTGGAAAATCTCTTGACGTACGGAATAGACGCCAAGAACACTCATCTGGATGCTAGCGTGGCATGGAAACCTGACAGACCAGGTCAATTTAACAACCCCGAAGTGGATACAAAGAAAGACCACAATAAGGGATTTTTAGAACGACGAAACAAAATCAAAGACAACAAGAGTTTAGAACTGATGGAAAGTTTGCATTTGGACATGTGGTTACAAGAAAAGTATTTACTGAATGGGGTGGATATTCGCCTGAGACTGAATCGTAGCAGTACCGCTTTCCATTTAATGGATGCAACTGGTGACGCTTACAAAACCAAAATCGAGGAAGCCAAACTCTACGTACGACGTGTGGAAGTGTTACCTAAAGTGGGAAACGACATCAGTTACACGTTGAGCAGAACGACCGCCAAGTATCCAATACGCCACGTGGAAGTGTAAACCTTCACCATTCCCAACGGACAGCGATCCATGATCGAAGATCATCTGTTCCAAGGTCAGTTACCCAAACGTTTAATCCTTGGTATCGTGAGCAATACAGCCTTCAATGGATACCAGAATGAAAATCCTTTCAACCTTCATCACTACAACGTGTCGAAGATTGAAGTCAGTCGCGATGGCAAGACCAGACCTTTCGAACCTGACTTTGACAAGAAGAATTACTTGAGATCGTACTTGTCCTTGTACGAAGCTACCGGCCAGCTAGGAACCAACACCAGTCATGGCATTACGTACGAGGATTATGCACAAGGCTACACTTTGTGGGCTTTTGATTTCACTCCAGACCAAGGCAGCGACGAGGGACATTTCCACCCTATAAAATCCGGCCAGATTCGAGTGGAACTTCAGTTTGCTAATGCTCTACCCCACACGGTGAACGTCCTCCTGTATGCAGAATTTGACAATACCATAGAAATCAACAGTTTGAGAGAAGTCATTCTAGATTATTAGAAGCCATGGAAGACTGTTATCCCTCTTTACCTAGTGGAGAAACTTTGGACATGGAATGTGAGGAGACTGTGGAAGAAGAAGAAGAATCCCAAGACAAAGAAGTTATCATGATGAAGTCGAGATGGCCAGAACAAGAAGCCCATTTAGTCTCCTGTTTTGCTACAGTCCTGGCAGAAAAAATGAAGGAATTAAACAAGGAAGAGTGTTATGGATGTCACAACCATCATCCCAGTCAAATTCAACACGACAAATGTCTGATGCTGAGTCAAGAAGAAAAATTGGACGAGTATCTGGACAAAGCTTGGGGTCTCATCTCGAAAGAAGTCGTGTTGCATGAGTGGTACAAAGGCTTGCGTGAACATTCTTGTCCTGCATTAACGCCTCTGGAGATCCGTCGCATCGAATCTCTCTTTAACCAGATTAAGAAGTCAGAGCTAAACGCCTTTTACTTGTCAGACATTTTCCAAGAGAAAATCAGGATCGAATTGATCACTTATCATTACCTGTGAAGAAAAAAACCCACACAAATAAATGGATACCTGGGAACTTTATTACCTTTTGAACCACAGTTCGTACACTGCTTCTTGGAATCCTGTCGTCTGTACTAAAGATGAACTCCCTCATCGCAAACCTCAAGACCATCAAGCTTATGTGATCAACACGGACGACAGTCATCTCCCAGGAACCCACTGGGTAGCCGTCTACTTTCCTCAAGAAGGATGTGTGGAATATTTCGATTCCTATGGATTGCCTCCTTTGGAAGACGATATTATTGACTTTATGAGAAGAAATGCTCAGACCACCCGATTGAATAATGTGAAATTACAAGGAACAGATTCCTTGGTGTGTGGACAATATTGTGTGTATTTTCGCAGCCTGGGCTATTCCTAAGAACATTTAGTGACTCATTTTGATCCTCGTTCTTCTTCTAGAAACGATGTGAAAGTAGATCGATGGTTTTGTGACCATTATGCTTATCTTTTGTCTCAAGCTAGAAAACGTAGTGTCCATCAATGGCCTAATGACTTCCAACAGTGGTAATCACAATTTCATTCACAACGTTGTCAGCCCTGTCCAAAATAATGTGCTAGTTGAAAAAAAATGTTTGTCATTTGAAAGAAAATGTTTAATGTTATATGGTTTGATTATTGTTAAAAATGTTTGAGTTGTTTGTTAGTGTTAAGTAATTTTGAATAAAAAATGATGTTTTGAAGAAAAAATGCCTTAGTCTTTTGTTTGGCTATAAGAATTTTGATTCATGCTCTTTGACTTCTTTCTATCCCTCTCATGACACTCATTGAACGTTCCGACTCGAAAACCGTGTAGGATGTTTTCCTTCACGTCCGCGCTTTGACTATAAAGCCGGGGTAGTCTCCGGTCTAACCATCCATTATCGACTCATTCTCCTACGAAGATGTGCTCCAGACTAGCTAAGCTAAACGAAGCCTACGTGAATTTGCATAGGGTCAGACACAGTCTGATACCGAAGCCAGAAGAGATAGAGAATGTGAGAATGCTAAAAGTCACTGAAGACCTGATAGAAGAGCTCTTCAGAGAAGAAATTAACAGGGAAAAAGAAGAATGGACAGAGAAGTACATACTTTAGAAACAGCAGACAGAGCAGCAACAGCAACCTGAACCTGACAGAGGCTTTGTCGACTGTCGTATCGATACCAAAGAGTTCTTCTTCTCTTTCCGAAGCAGACCTTATCCTGGGAGAAAGCCTATCGTCAGAGGAGGCCGCCATCTTAGAACCTAAAAAAAAATTGCCATAGCAAACCAAAAAAAAGAAAAACAGCCCTTTTCAGGGCTACCCCATCCTCTAGAAAAGAAATAACAATCGATTGCCTATAATAAGTTTAAAAATAGAAGTGAGTGTATAAGCACATGAATTATTTATCTTGCTTAGAAAGTGTGTGTGTGTGTGTGTGTGTGTGTGTGTGATTGTAAGCGCTCACGTACGTTTGTGTGGACAGTAGATTATGATAATGTTTTTTGTTGTTTGAAGTGTGGGAATAGTAGATTTTGGGTTTGATTTGACTGCTTTACGTATATGGATAGTATATTATTTGTTTAATGAAAAAATTTTAGAATGGTGAAGGGTAGTATAAAAAAGTGAGTGAGTGTTTCTTTTAGGTCCGCGCGTTGTTTGGTCATGATCTAGGTAATATAAGATTTTAGTTTTAGGGGGATGTTTTCCTTCACGTCCGCGCTTTTCGAATCAATACAAAACTAGTCTGTAGTTCGGGTACCCATCGTTGACCTGTTAACAGCAATACAATGAATACAAGGATTGTAAAATTCTAGAACTCCAGATGCACCTGGAATATGCCAGGCGTATAGTGAATGAGCTGGCTGCAGAGGCTATAGTCGAAGAGGGAAGGATAAAGAAGGAAGAGGAGGAAAAGAAAATAGGAGAGAGGACGACTTACAAGATACCAGAGACAAGGGATTGGGGTGCTGAAGCCAATCATCCTCCTTCTGCGCTCCCAGTCAAAAGAGTGAAAGGAGATTGGAGTAGAAGATGCGTTTGCGGTGTTAGGCCGGGGAGGTGCAACCATTAACCAGGTGCCCTGGAGTTCAAAACAAACAGCCCTTTTCAGGGCTACCCCAATCTCTAGAAAAGAAATAGTAATCGATTTGCCAGTGTGTGTGTATGTAGAGTAGTGTATTTATAAACACTCACTTTTTTCATGTTAAGATTGTATGTGTTTATGTATATGATCGTGTTTGTTAGCGATCATGTAGGTTTGTGTGAATAGTAGATTTGGGTTTGATTTTAATGCTTTGCGTGTGTGGATAGTAGATTTTGGGTTTGTTTATTGCTGCTTCGCGTATGTGAATAGTAGATAATATGAGATGAGAAAAGTAGGGGATGTTTTCCTTCACGTCCGCGCGTTTTAAGCAATGATCTAGGTTATATAAGATTTGAGTCTTAGGGGGATGTTTTCCTTCACGTCCGCGCTTTTCGTATAAGAATCCACAACATTCGTCGTTCGCACCATTCTACGGAATAAGCGAAAAAAAAATGATAACTGTATCTGACCTGTTCAACAACTTAAAGGAAACATACTACTGGATGATAGACAGTGAATATGTAGTGGAAAGAATTGAAAGAGAATGGAGAATAAGATACAGTCTGGACTTTGCTAACAAACTAAAAGTAGCCAGGGAGAAGATAGAGGAGTTAATAGAAGAAGAAATGAAGAAGTTGAGAGGGTTTATTAATCCTCCTTATGTCAAAATTGGAATGTTAAAAGAGGCCTTGGATAATGTTGTAGAAGTAAGGTGTTTTTTGGAAGGAATGGTGAAATGGTCAGATTGGCCCTTTGTCAAAAGGGGTCTGGAAAAGATGAAGAAAGCTGAAGAACTAATCAGAAAAGTGATGGTGGAAGAAGTAAAGAAGGTAAAGGAGAAATGGAGTAAAGAAAGAAAGGATAAGGAAAATTTAAAGAAAAAGGAAGAGTTTGAGAGGCTCAATCAGAATTGGATAAAAGTTCAGGAAAAGTTCAGAGCTCTAGGCCATCCTGACTGGATGCCAGAAAAGGAGAAGAAGAAGACAGGTATAGTGACAAAAGTGAGAAGATGGTTAAAGAAGTGGAGGAGTTAGAAGAAGAAGAAGAAGAAGAAGAAGAAGAAACCCAAAGGCCCTTTTCAGGGCCCCTTCATAGGTCTCGAAAAGACTTTCATTGCCTACCCCATTTAAAAAAAAAAAAAAATAGAGACCCCTCCCTGTTCAATTTTCCCCTGTTCCATTTCCATAGGCCCATCAGGTCGGGACCTTATTAAAATAGGGTCCCGACCCTGTTCCATTTCCCCTTGACGCTAAACAGGCCCACGATTTTTTCCCATGTTAAATTTCCATTGAGGCTAAACAGGCCCAGGGTGGTTTTTAATGCTAATTCCCCTTGAGGCTGAATCGCCCCTATTCACTACTAACGTGTTCCTTGTTTATACAAGACTTACTGTGTTCCTTGTTTACACTGTGTTTAATTGTATCCTTGCTTACACTAGACTGAATTGTATATTTGTTTATGCTAGACTGAATTGTATCCTTGCTTACACTAGACTGAACTGTATCCTCGCTTACACTAAACTGAACTGAATCTTTGTTCACGCTGGACTAACTTGTATCCTTGTTTACACAAGACTGAATATCTTCCTTGTTTACATTGTTTTCAATTGTATCCTTGCTTACATAAGACTGAATGTGTTCCTTGCTTACACTAGACTGGATTGTATCCTTGTTTACACAAAACTGAATTGTATCTTTGTTTAGACTCGACTGAACGTGTTTCTTATTTGCACAAGACTAAATGTGTTCCTTGTTTACACTAGACTGAATGTGTTCCTTCCTTACACCAGACAGAAATGTATCCTTGCTTACAACATAATTAATTGTATCTTTATTTATGCTAAACTGAATTGTATCCTTGTTTGCACAAGACTAGATTGTATCCTTGCTTACAACAGAATGAACTGTATATTTGGTTATTCTAGACTGAATTGTATCCTTGTCTACACATGACTGAATTGTATCCCTGTTTATTGTATTTTAGTTTATGCTAGACTAAATGGTATCCTAATTACACTAGACTGAGTGTGATCCTTGTTTATACAAGACTGAATGTGTTCATTGCTTACATTGTTTAATTGCATCCTTGCTTACACTAGACTGAATTGTATATTTGTTTATGCTAGACTGAATTATCCCTTTGTTTATGCTAGACTGACTTGTATCTTTGTTTACACAAGACTGAATGTGTTCCATGTTAATACTGTTTTCAATTGTATCCTTGTTTACACTAGACTGAATGTGCTCCTTGCACTAGACTGAATTGTATCTATTGTATCATTGTTTACACAAAACTGAATTGTATCATTGTTTGCACTAGACTGAACGTGTTCCTTGTTTACAATAGACTGAATCTGTTTCTTGCTTACTCTAGACTGAATTGTATCCTTGTTTACACTAGACTGATTGTGTTCCTCTCTTACACTAGACAGAATTGTATCCTTGCTTACACTAGACTAAATTTTACACTTGTTTACACTAGACGGAATTATATCCTTGCTTACACAAGACTGAATTATATCCTTCTTTACACAAGGCTGAATGTGTTCCTTGTGTACACTAGATTGAATGTGTTCCTTGTTTACACTAGACTGAATGTGTTCCTTGTTTGCACTAGACTGAATGTGTTCCTTGTTTACACTAGACTGAATGTGTTCCTTGTTTACACTAGACTGAATGTGTTCCTTGTTTACACTAGACTGAATATGTTCCTTGTTTGCAGTAGACTGGATGTGTTCCTTGTTTACACTAGACTGAATGTGTTCCTTGTTTACACTAGACTGAATGTGTTCCTTGTTTGCAGTAGACTGGATGTATTCCTTGTTTACACTAGACTGAATGTGTTCCTTGTTGACACTAGACTGAATGTGTTCCTTGTTTGCAGTAGACTGGATGTGTTCCTTGTTTACACTAGACTGAATGTGTTCCTTGTTTACACTAGACTGAATGTGTTCCTTGTTTACACTAGACTGAATATGTTCCTTGTTTGCAGTAGACTGGATGTGTTCCTTGTTTACATTAGACTGAATGTGTTCCTTGTTTACACTAGACTGAATGTGTTCCCTGTTTGCAGTAGACTGTATGTGTTCCTTGCTTGCACTAGACTGGATGTGTTCCTTGTTTACACTAGACTGAATTTGTTCCTTGTTTACACTAGACTGAATGTGTTCCTTGTTTACACTAGACTTAATGTTATAATTGTTTACACTATATTCAGTGTTATAATTGTTTACACTAGATTCAATGTTATAATTGTTTACGCTATATTCAATGTTATAATTGTTTACACTAGATTCAATGTTATAATTGTTTACACTAGATTCAATGCTATAATTGTTTACACTATATTCAATGTTATAATTGTGTACACTATATTCAATGTTATAATTGTTTACACTATATTCAATGTTATAATTGTTTACACTATATTTAATGTTATAATTGTTTACACTAGATTCAATGTTATAATTGTTTACACTAGATTCAATGTTATAATTGTTTACACTAGATTCAATGTTATAATTGTTTACACTAGATTCAATGTTATTCTTATTTGCATCAGACTGAATATTTTCGTATATTCACTTTGTTTACAAAGCTGATATTCTATTAATCCAAAGCTGATATTCTATCCAAAGCTGATATTCTATTAATATAAAGCTGATATTCTATTAATCCAAAGCTTCCAATCTCATACTATTCTTGATCACATTCACTAAATGTATCACCAATAGTTTTCGCTAACACATTATTTACCCACCGTTCCCTCACCCCAACTCAACCCTCACTTTCCCTCTCTTGGTCCTTATGTGCTCATTAGATGCAAACAACACTAGTTTTTTATACAAAATCTTGTGTTAAATATCGTGTTAATTAAACTAGTCAAATATATAATTTCTCAACATAAGCGCCTGGCCTATTTTTATTTTGTATTAACACATAAAGGATACTATTACAACAAAGCAGCTAAAATCACACATTTAGACTAAAACAATTAGGAGCCTGACCCACATTACAGATTAACAAGACTAATTTTAGACGTCATTAGAAACAAAGTAGGCACATACAAAACCTACTTCCTGATGGCTTATATACATGCATCGTTTGGTACACATTTTGCTAAAACCACATTTCAATCTTTGTTGAAAATCATAAATTAACATTTACGTATAGATCCCCTCTGCTAACCTAACATTTCGTATCTATAGTATGAGATACGTTAAAACCCTGTCGTAATACATATCAGATTGTTGAACTATTGTCTACTGACTTTACCCGATAAGTACCTGTCTAGTGAAGCATCACAGCTCGATATATTTTTGTAAATTATGCCGTCCTATGTAATTTATAAGGTCCGTACTTCTTGCACTTCCTTTACATCGCCTACTTACTTCACGCATACAGTTAATCTTTGAAATATTACTACCGCAACCAGTGGTACGTAAACGAAGGTAAACATATTCTCAAAATATTCCAATTACACTCAGCTGTTGCAAGAAAAAATGTACTATTGCCCTTTTCTTAGCTAACTTATGATGTACTGCAGAAGCGTTTCGAAGAAATCAATATTTATGGGAGGAGCACGTCATTCATCCATTCACCTAACATATTCTGTCGGTAACACCTTTCTAAACAAATTCTCATTTTAAAATTCAGCTATCGGCTCACCATTCACGACAAATTTGAAATTAAATATTTTAGATGGCACGTGTCAAAAGCAAACGTTACAAATATTTTCATAGTGTTCACAATCTGTACTCAGAGAATACGTTTCTTTCAGGAGCTGAAATTTTAGATTGAAAACCAAAGGAAGAGGAGTGGTACACATAAAGAAGGGAATGGGGCACCAACTTCTTAAAAAAAAAACCGTATATTTATGGATAAAAACTCAAGGACGAAAGGTTTTGGAGACTAGAACGGCAGTCTAAAAATCTTTTCTAATAATTTTCAACTAAAGGTCGATTTCTAGTACAAGAAAAGACGACAAAGATCGGACCATATCCATAGTACCATGGAACAATACTAACTAGAAATCATGTTCGGAAGATGTTGGGGAAAATTGCAAAACTTGTTTACAGCGCATAATTTTTGGACACAAAGCATAGCATAGCATTTACATGTTGGATCTAACACTGATGCAAGATAATTACCACGATAATTAGGCTATTAAAATGGAAGTGTCATTATTCTAATTGTTTCACACAACACCAATAATTAAATTATTAAATATGATATAATAATATCCGTATATTAACTCAGATCTGGCGATAAACGTATAGTTTTCATTTTATACACCGAAGTGAGATCCTGCTTGGTATATACACAACCTTTTGGTAATAGGATGCTGTACCAATCGTACAAATTAAATGGAAATAAACATTAAAGTAACCTTTCCCGGGAGCTTTTAACCCAGCTCAAACCAGCACCCATCCCTCCTACACACACACACACACACACACACACACACACATATATATATATATAAGTAGTGAAGTGGGGCGATAGGGGGACTATGGGAATTAGCATTAAAACACCCTTTGGGCCTGTATAGGGACTATGTAAAATTAACATGGAGAAAAATCATGGGCCTGTATAGGGACAATGGGAATTAACATGGGAATAAATTTTGGGCCTGTATAGGGACAAGGGGAATTAACATGGAGAAAAATCGTGAGCCTGTATAGGGACAAGGGGAAATTAACATGGGAATAAATCGGGGGTCTGTATAGGGACAAGGGGAAATTAACAAGGGAAATGGAATAGGGTCGGGACCCTATTTTAATACGGTCCCGACCTGATGGGTCTATGGAAATGGAACAGGGGAGAAGGATATAACACACACACACACACACACACACACACACACACACACACACATAAAATAAAAAATGGGATAGGCAATTGAAAGTCTATCTCTTTTCGAGAGATTAGAGTGGCCCTGAAAAGGGCCTTTGGTTTTCTTTTTCTAATTTCTTCTATTTCTCCACCAACTTCTTATTGTCTGTCCTACACTTTTTCTCTTCTTTTCTTTCTTTTCTTCCTTCTTTTTTTTTTTCTTTCTTCTCCTCCTCCTCTTCTTTCTTCCTCTTCTCATTTTCTTCTTCTTTTTCAATTTTTTCATTCCATGCTCTCATCCTTATCCTTTTCTCTTCATCCTCCTTCTCCTCCTTTATTTCTTTTAACAGATCACTAATGATGTCCTTTAGTTTTCGTAAGTTGTTAATCTCCATCTTCACTCGATGGGGACTATAAGAATAGTGATCCTCGTTTAGGTTAACCAACATTTGCTCCATCATACCCAAATTGTCCAGGACGTCTTGCAATTTTTTCATTTTATCAAGGTGGTTAGAAGCCATCTTCTTTTTTTATTCTTTGCAGAATGGTGTGAATGACGAACGTTGTGGGTTCTTATAGGAAAAGCGCGAACATGATGGAAAACATCGCCCTAAAGCCCAAAAATTATATTACCTAGATCATGACCAAACAACGCGCAGACGTGAAGGAAAACATCCCTTACTTTTCTCATTTGATATTATCTACTATCCACATACGTGAACCAGCAATAAACAAACCCCAAATCTACTATTCACACACGCAAAGCATTAAAATGAAATCCATAATCTACTATCCACACAAACGTACGTGAGCACTTACAAAACCCCATAATCTACCATTCACACAAACCTACTTGATAACTTACAAACGCTAATGCATACACTCGCACTAGGAAAAAAGAGTCAGTGTTTATATTCACACTACTCTACATGCACACATTGGCAAATAGATTACTAATTCTTTTCTAAAGGTTTGGACAGCCCTGAAAAGGGCTGTTTGTTTTATTAAACTCCAGGGCACCTGGTTAATGATGGCACCGTCCGGGTCTGGCACCACAGATACAACGTCTACTCCAATCACTGGTCCAATTCACTTGAGTCGTTGGAAGAGCAGACGGGGGTTGAGTGGCTTCACTATCCCACTCCTCCGTTTGCGGAATAGTGAACACTTCTTGTTCCCTCTGTCTTCTTTGTCTTCTATTCCACACTCGAGGATGAACAACTGGCCTCCTTACCTCCTGTGGGTCCTGTACTGGTTCTTGTTGTTCACGTTGTGACTGTGGTTCAGCTACAGGCTGGGGAGATGTCCTTGCCTCAGGTGTCACCTTGCACACAGGTTTCATCATAGGGTGACACCTGATCTCTCTCTTTCTTTCCTCTTCTTCTTTCATTTTCTCTCTTCCTCCTCCTGTTCTATCCTGGTTTCTTCCACAAGGGCCTCCGCGACCAGCTCGTTCAGGAGGCATCTGGCATACTCCAGATGCATCTGAAGTTCCATGAATTTAGTCAGTCTGCTGCTCATTCTACTCATTTTCTAGTGTTAATCAATCAACAAGGGTAGCTAGACTGCCTAGCGATTTTCAATTTATAGTTAAAGCGCGGACGTGAAGGAAAACATCCCCTAAGACAAAAGTTATATTACCTAGATCATGACCAAAAACGCGCGGACCTAAAAGAAACACTCACTCACTTTTTTACTATCCATTACTAATTTAAAAATTTTCATTAAACACTTCAATATACTATTCACATACGCAAAGCAATCAAATCAAACCCAAAATCTACTCTCCACGCACGTCAAACAGCAAAAAACGTTATCATTATCTACTATTCACACAAACACATACACTCACACCACAAAAAAGAGTCATTGTTTATATTCACACTCCTCTTCATACATACATTGGCAAATCTATTGTCACTTCTTTTCTAGAGTATTGGGTAGCCCTGAAAAGGGCTGTTTTTTTGTGTGCGAAGTTGAAGCTAGGGCGATCTTTTAGTTTCTAAGAATGCGACGTCCTCTGATGATAGACTTTCTGACGATAGGTCTGCTTCTTCGGAAAGAGAAGAAGAACTCTTTCGTGTCGATACGACAGTCGACAAAGCCTCTGTCAGGTTCAGGTTTCTGTTCTTGCTGCTGTTGCTGCTCTCTCCGCTGTTTCTGAAGTCTGTACTTCTCTGTCCATTCTTCTTTCTCCCTGTTCACTTCTTCTCTGAAGAGCTCTTCTATCAGGTCTTCAGTGACTTTTAACATTCTCACATTCTCTGTCTCTTCAGGCTTCGGTATCAGACTGTGTCTGACCCTATGCAAATTCACGTAGGCTTCGTTTAGCTTAGCTAGTTTGGAGCACATCTTCGTAGGAGGGTGAGTCGACAATGGATGGTTAGACTGGAAACTGCCCCGGTTTTTAAAGTCAAAGCGCGGACGTGAAGGAAAACATCCCCACACCGTTTTCGAGCCGGACCGTTCAATGAGTGTCCTGAGAGGGATAGTAAGAAGTCAAAGAGCATGAATCAAAATTCCTATAGCCAAACAAACCACAAAGGCATTTTTTTTCTTCAAAACACAAATTTTTTTATTCAAAATCACTTAACACTAACAAACAACTCTAACATTTTTAACAATAATCCAACAATATAACATCAAACAATTTTTTCAAATACCAAACATTTTTTTTCAACTCACACATTATTTTGGACAGGGCTGACAACGTTGTGAATGAAATTGTGATTACCACTGTTGGAAGTCATTAGGCCATTGATGGACACTACGTTTTCTAGCTTGAGACAAAAGATAAGCATAATGATCACAAAACCATCGATCTACTTTCACATCGTTTCCAGAAGAAGAACGAGGATCAAACTGATTCACTAAATGTTCAAAGGAATAGCCCTGACTGCGATGATGCAGAAAATGCACGCAATATTGTCCACACACCAAGAAATATGTGCCTTGTATTTTCACATTATTGAATCGGGTGGTCTGAGCATTTCTTCTCATAAAGTTAATGATATCGTCTTCCAAAGGAGGCAATCCATACGAATCGAAATATTCCACACATCCGTCTTGAGGAAAGTAGACGGCTACCCAGTGGGTTCCTGGGAGATGACTTTCGTCCGTGTTGATCACATAAGCTTGATGGTCTTGAGGTTTGCGATGAGGGAGTTCATCTTTAGCACAGACGACAGGATTCCAAGAAGCAGTGTACGAACTGTGGTTCAAAAGGTAATAAAGTTCCCAGGTATCCATTGATTTGTGTTTTTTTTTTCTTCTTCTTCACAGGTAATAATAAGTGATCAATTCGATCCTGACTTTTTGCTTGAAAATGTCTGACAAGTAAAAGGCGTTTAGCTTCGTCTCCCCACTCTGATTCAGGACAGCTTCGATACGATGAATCTCTTGAGTGGTTAATGGTGGACAAGAATGTTCACGCAAGTCTTTATACCACTGATGCAACACGACTTCGTCCGAGATGAGACTCCAAGCTTCGTCCAGATACTCGTCCAATTTTTCTTCTTGACTCAGCATCAGGCATTTATCGTGTTGAATTTGACTGGGATGATCGTTTTGACATCCATAGCAATCTTTCTTGATCAATTCCGTCATTTTTTCGACCAAGTGTTTGGCAAATCAGGAGACTAAATGGGCTTCTTGTTCTGGCCATCTCGACTTCATCATGATAACTTCTTCTTCTTCCACAGTCTCCTCACATTTCATGTCCAAAGTTTCTTCACTAGGTAAAGAGGGATAACAGTCTTCCATGGCTTCTAATAATCTAGAATGACTTCTCTCAAACTGTTGATTTCTATGGTATTATCGAATTCGGCATACAGGATGACGTTCACCATGTTATTTACGGGTAAAGATTCTGCAAACTGAAGTTCCACACGAATCGGGCCGGATTTTATAGGGTGGAAATGTCCCTCGTCGCTGCCTTGGTCTGGAGTGAAATCGAAAGCCCACAAAGCATAGCCTCCTGCATAATCGTCGTACGAAGTACCGTGGCTGGTGTTGGTTCCTAACTGTCCCGTGGCTTCGTACAGCGACAAGTACGATCTCAAATAATTCTTCTCGCGCTCAAATTTAGGTTCAAAGGGTCGGGTACACAAGGTCTTGCCGTCGCGACTGACTTCGATTTTGGACACTTTGTAATGATGAAAGTTGAAAGGGTTTTCGTTGTAGGCTCCGTTCAAGGCTGTATTCTTGACGATTCCAATGATCAACTGTCCTTGATAACAGATGATTTTCGATCATGGATCGCTGTCCAGCAGGAATGGTGAAGGTTTTCACTTCCATGAGACGTATCGGATACTTGGCGGTCGTTCTGATCAACGTGTGACTGACGTCATTTCCCACTTTAGGCAACACTTCCACACGTTGCACGTAGAGTCTGGCTTCTTCGATTTTGGTTTTGTAAGGGGCATCAGCAGCAGCCATCAAATGGAAAGCAGCAGTGCTACGATTCAGTCTCAGGCGGACATCCACCCCGTTCAGCAAATATTTTTCTTGTAACCACATGTCCAAATGCAAGCGATCCATTAGTTCTAAACTACGACTTCCAGCAATTTTCTTTTGTCGTTCTACAAATCCCGATAGATTTTCAGCATCCCCAGCAAGTGTAAAACTGTTGAACATGCCTATCGCGTCAGGTTTCCATACCACGGAAGTATCCAGATGAGTGTTCTTGGCTTCTTTTCCGTACGTCAAGAGATTTTCCAGGTAGGCTCGATAAGGGTAAGTATCCATGCTGCTGCTGACCAGTTTGTTATTCAAGTACAAGTCCACTTCGCTGAACAAGGAATGCATGAAATTATTGACGGGAGCTACTGCTTCATCACCGTCTATGTTAGTGTTGGGTGGTTCGAACACTTTCACTTTCAAGTACAGGTAACTGCTATTCAGATCGATGTAATCTTCAGGCTGTCCTTTGATTTCAAACTCGATGGGAGCGGAATCCGTCAAAGAGGAGACGGGATGAAATTCCACCCATTGGGATTCTTGCATCGTCATCATCGTAGGTGGCATGGCAAACAGATCCAGTTCCGACTTGGAACAGGCGCAAGACTCTCGGTGCATCATTTTTTTCTCTGTGTCTCAATAATCGAAAACGTCTAAGTCTCGAACGGTTCTTCTTTTCTGTGCCTTTCTAGCTTCAGAAGTGTGAAGTCTGTTGAAAGGGTGTTTTCTTCGTCGTCTCTTTCTACCTTGTCCTTGCTGAATGCCTGACTCGGTAGCGTGCAGAGCATTTATAGGTTTTTCTCGTCGGCCCAAAAGGTCTTTACCCGTTTGCAACAAGACATTTTTGCCTGCCCTCAGGAAAGCTTCTTTGGGGTTTTGTTTGTCGATGATGACATTTTGGAGAAATTCTTTACCGTGTATCAGTGCCGCATCTTTCAAGGCGTGCAATCCGAGTGCCACTATCGGTTTCAACACCGGAGCCACCGAACGAAAGGCCGATTTTAACATATCTCCTAAACCGTGTCCTCGCTGTCGAGCAACCCTTCGGTATACTGGATACATGACTTACAACTCGTGAGAGAACCGTTTTCGAAAATGGAGTTTCACCGTGACTTTTCCTTTGGTGAATGAAATATTTTGTCCCAGATCTCCTTTTATAGCAATGTTGACCGTGTCCAAATACGACTTGCTGACAGGCAAATAGTGAGGATGTGCAAATTCGCGGTGGACGTGATAAGTGTTTCCACCTTCCTGGTCAGCGGCCGTGGCAGAATCCACTTTGAAAGGAATGACACGCAGTAACGTTACAGAGGTGTGTCCCACCACGTTGTACTCCACCACATCGGAGTACACAAAGATCAAATTCAGTCCTTGGTACAGTTCTACTGGGAAACGAAATAGCTTGGCAAAAGAATCGTTGTCGGAAATAACTGGCAATTCCTTTTTATTGAGCATGGCGATCCTCATGTCCGTGTCCCCATCCAACATGTCAATCAATTCAGGACAAAATATAATAGATATGATTTTACCCCCATCAGGAAATTTCATCAGGAAGCGACGAGCTACTTTGTGGTATTCCAGGGTGACACTTTTTTGACACTTTCCAAAGCTTTCAGAAACACGAGATTAAATCTGGAAGCTATGGTGCTGACCAAATGTTGACCACTAAAATAATAGCCTGGGGGAACGAACAAGTGGTAGGACCACTTTTGAGTTTTGTCATCATAGGTTTTGTGATTATAATTGACATGGGTATTCAAGTACTTTTGCATTTGCTCGTCATGAACTTCCACCGTAAAAATATTTGGAATAGGAAGAACATTGAGGACTTGGGTCGGGTGAATGATTTCTACCAAAGCCACTTCCCAATGGGCTTCGTGATCTAATGGGATGGCCTGAGGTAATTTGGCCGCGTAACAGCACAACGTGTTCTTGGGAAACACCTCCATGGAACAGTCACTGGGTAAGGTTAAGTAAAATTGGTTTTGGTGACTCATAATTCCAGAGTTCTGTGGCTGTCCGAGGCGTTACTGGACGTCAGAGGCGTGTCTCCGCCCAAAATGGGATTATTGTTGTTGGAGTGGTGACTGGCACTGGCACTGGACACAAGGTTCCCGTTGTTCCCGTTCGAGATGAATTTCAGAGAGGGATTGGGAAGCAGGTAACCGATGCAACTGCTCAATAAAATGGTCCACAATTGTTTGTCTCCTTGTTGCAAACTCAAATTGGCGATGGCTGCACCGATGACACAATACACCACGAAGATTTGGCAGAAAAAGACGATTTGCGTTTTAGGCACACGTTCTCCTTAAAACACCCACAAAGGTTGTTTTTGTAAATCTTGCAGAGAAGAACTGGGTGAAGGAGTGGTCGCAGTAGCTACGTCTGTGTGAAACGGCATGATGGTCACTTCTTTTTATAGTCGATGACTTGCGAAGCGTCGATCCAAGAATCAAAACTGGGTGGATATCCTTTCCAACGTACTTTGACTTCTTTGACACGTCGTTTGCCCACTTTACGGGTTCTGCGTTCGAGAATGCTTTCGATATCGTACACGTCGTCTTCTTTTTTGGTGACACGTTGTAACTCGGGTAAGTAAAACGTTCCTTTGAGTATTTCTCCGTTCATGTCTTCTAATTTATAGACGGCAGGATCACGGCCATGCACTCGTCCAGTGACACGAAACAATTCGGTCGTCCAGATAGGTAAGTAACCTTTGTCGAAAGTGTGTTTGGTTTTGCCAATGCGCACCCAATCTCCTACGGCCAACTCTCCACTTTTCTTGGGGACAGCCATCGTCGGGGACGTACCAAACAGGCGCTCAAACACCAACACTTCGTTTTCGGGAGTCACTTCTTGCGGGGCACGTCTGATGCTTCGATGGTAGGATTGGTTGTACGCTTGCACCAGGTACGGTAAGATGTCGATGTACTTCAGAATGTGGTGATGCATAAAATATTTCCACATGCGTTCTTTCAAAGTGCGTTGAAAACGTTCCACGATCCTGGCTTTGGTTTCAGGATTCTCGGTGGTAAAAAAATGAATGTCACGTTTCTTGAATTCTTTATGGAAAGCTTGGTTCACAAATTCGGTGCCTTTGTCCGTTTGCCATCGAAGAGGGTGACGACCGCTTTTTTTCAACACCCGTTGCACGGCTCGTACTAACTCGCTGCTCGATTTGGAAGTGAAGGGCACGACGCAGGCAAATTTGGAAAAGACGTCGATGACACAAAACAAATATTTGTAGCCGCGATTGTAGCTGGCCAAATGAGAGACATCGGCTAAGTCGGCTTGCCATTGATGATCGATGCCTTCCACTTGGGTGCGACATCTGGTAAACTTGCGTCGAATGGGCTTGTGTAAAGTGTAATTAGCTTGTTCTTGTAACCATCCTTGCACATGAGGTAAACGGAGAATTTTCAGTCGCGTTTTGGCAGCACGATACAATTTTTGTACTCCTGGGTAACCTGCAGGATGGGAGGGATCGTAGTAAATGCTGACTAACACTTTTTCCATTTTTTGGTTTGTGTGTTAATAAGGCACCCACTCTTGGAAGATGCTACTCTTTTTCTCTTGGGCTACTTTCTTGGATTGTAATGCTTTGCGAGTGCGACCGGCAATAGGTGTCAAGGAGAAGGATGTCTGAACAGGGGATATTTTTACTTGTTTCACTTCTGTCTTCACCTTCTTTTTCTCTTCTGATGAAGAAGGGGTGGTCATCATCTTTTTAATCCATCCAATTCTGGAGGTAGGTGGTGTTGTTAACTTCCGTACTTTTTCTGCTGAAGTTTGAAACCCTTCTTCTTGTTCTCCTTTTTCTGTCTTGGTCACTGGTACTGGTGGTGGTGGTAGTGATGATGGTGCTGGACTTTTCATCAAGGTCTTAAAATCTTTCAAAGTGGGAAGAACTGTTTCGTCTGAGGCTTTCTGGTAAAAGAGTTGCAGTCGTTGCAAGAGTTGACCGTACTTTTGCGATTTTTCTGTTTCGGACAAATCTTGGCGATCCATCAAGGACTGCAATTCGTGTTGTAACTGGGACATCTCAGTCAAATAGGGATTGGGAGGTAAATGCGGGGTGCGTTGTTCTTGCCAACGATGGTATTCCATCCATCGTTTGTAAGGCACTAAAGCTAGTTTTCGTCCTTCCATGGGATGTCAGGAGTCGATTCTGAGATCTTGGGTCTCCAGAGGGTCTTTTTATCTTGCTTCCATCAGTCCTCCCAACATGGTTCCCAAGACTCCTTTCAGCAAGGGGCCTAACAAGAGGGGTAAAATGCCTCCGCTTTGGACCAACATCTTCTTTTTTTGGCGAAGGGGGATTTTCTTTTGAACCATTTGGCGAAGAACGTGACGATGTTTGCCTAAGAATTGTTTCTGGTGTTTGGACAAAGGGATCGTGCCTTTCCAGACGTTCAAACAACATTCGCACACGGTATCGATGACCTCTTTCGAGGCTGTTTGAATGAGTTTGTTTCGTAGGGGTGGAGAAGCTTTGGACAGGACAGATAACATGTCCCCATGTTTGACTAAACGTGGTGGCAGTCCTTCCCTTTTCTTTCCTTGGGGTTGTTTAGAAGAGGGATCTTTTCTGGAGGGTGACATCTTCAGGAGCACCAAAACACTGATACCCTTACTCGGTCACACACCTTTTTTATACTGGAACGCGTCGCCACTGATTGTCTTTACGTCGTATCAACTTCAGGACAGGCATGACACGTCGTGCAGGGGTACGTAACTGACTAAATCGAGCCAGTTCTTGCTTGGACAAATCCAGTAAACTTTGTAACATGCCCGATCTCTCTTGAACTTTGATTTTGGGAGAAGGTACTTTGTGAGCAGCAGCCACTGCCACTAAATTGGAGGGTCCAGACACTGGGGAAGTTCTTGGGGTCATCAACGGAGAAGTTCTTGGTGTGATCAACGTCTCCAAGTACTCTTCAGTTCTTGGTGACATTAACGGGGAAGTGGATGAACCTGAGGCTGCCGGAGACACGGTCACCGCCGATGCAGGTCGTGGTTTGCGAGTGTAAGGTTGCGTCCTGGCCGAAGTGCCTCTCTTGCGACTAGTTTTATGTGGACTTTTCTTTTTCTGGGGACTTTTTCTCTGCTTCCTTTTTTGTGGACTTTTCTTTTTCTGGGGACTTTTTCTCTGCTTCTTTTTCTGGGGGCTTCTTTTCTTTTTCCGGGGTGGTGTCTGGTAAGAGGAGGGTCCCGCCACTGGAGAAGTTCTTGGAGACACAGGTCTAATTGGGGACCTGGTCTTTTTCTTCTTCTTCTTGGAGGTTCGTTTGACTTTTGTCTTGGGGAGAACTTTTGGGGCATTAGGATCCCATCTTAAGAGAGAGCGAATGATGACCCCTCCTAGAGTACCGCTCCCTCCAGGTTTCAAAATGATTTGTTTTTTGGTTTGAGTGTCGATGCGGGGATAGGCCAGTTGGGTCAAAGCGACTTTGTTTCGATCAAAAAAGAGTTTGGTTTGATGAGGAATCTGAATGATCCCTTGCAGTAATTTACGTGCTGTCACCGTGAGCCATCGTAAGACTTCTTTGAGACTAGCTTCTAAGACACGAGCCCGTATTTGTAGATGTTTTTCTCGACTGATGCCATACAAGGCACGAATCAATTTGACGGGGAGATATGACTGAGGGGATGTCATGTTGACGTTGTGTGAGACAGAAGAAAAGTGTTTGAGGTTTTTATAGATTTTTTTGGTGCGGCTAAGTCGAGGACGGAGACGTGTACAGGACAGGCCCTCCGTCTTGGCACCAGTGATGAAACAAGTGGGTACGAAATCGCAAATCATCGGGGGTCGTAGGTTTCAAATCGACGAGTAAATAAGCGTGTGGAGTTTGAGTGGCATCGTCGTACGCCTGAGTCAGCCAAGGCGTTCCTAACTGTTTGGCTAAGACTTGCACTTGCGATTTATCTCGAGGGCTTTTAAACAAGACCACGTAATGTGCATTGAGACTGATGGTGCGATGGGCTTTAATTTGATGAAACAAATTTTGAGTGATGTAAACGACACTGGCATTACGATGATGCCCTTTGCGCGTGAACCACAGTTTAATTTCTTCTTCGTCTTCTCCTAACATGTCGTCGAAAATGACCAAATGGGTTTGACGGGAGTCAGAGACGGTGCCGTCGTCTTCTTTAGGAATGCCTTCCACAAACACGATGGAATAGCCTTAACTTTCTCGCAAGAGGCCGTACGCCGATTGCCACTCTTTGTAACACCATACGATGCGTTGAGGTGGTCGATCGATCAAATGATGTTTATGTTCGATCAAACGTTTGACAAATTCGGATTTGCCTGAACCGCTAGGTCCAGCAATGAGCATGTTAAAGGGATGGCGAAGATACAAAGCCTCCCGACTGGCAAGATCTAAGTGTTCGTCGATGAATTTAACAGTGGAGGAAGAGGGAGCAGAGACAGTAAAAGTAGCCATAGTGTTAGGAATGTCACTTGTGACACAAAAACAAACAAGACAAGAGTTTATATACTTTTTTCAGAACACGTTTATTGAATGTTTCAAACATGAATACGAAAGACAAAAATACATAAAAGCCAAAGGCTTAAGTACAACGATAAAAGGCACATGAAAACCATCAACGTGGAATAGAAACAAGTGTCTGTACAACATGTTTTGGGTAAGGTTCTGACCAGTTCTATAGGGGGTATGGTCACACAAGTGTCCTCCCGAAAGGGTCTTTCAGGCATGTCCACGACAGTCCTGTCCTGGGTGACGGGTTCTTCTTCTGGTACGGTCATTAACACAGGTTGAAAAGTAACTTTTTTACTTGAACAACTCTCGGACATACTGGGCCACTTCTTGGGTCCAAGCCTCAAAACCCCCATTTTCCAGTCACAGACATCTGTCCAATGGGGATGTAAGTCACAAGCTACACACACATCGTCATACACGTCTTGGGTAGCTAAAAGTTGACAAATCTTTTTTTCCCGTAGAGGTCGAGAAGTATCCAGATGAAAACGCAGGGCTTTGAGCAAAAGGAGTCTTTCGTGACCATTTAAGGCCATTAGGATGGTAAGTACTGTTCATAAAGTGTCCACAAGGAATCGGCTGGTAAACGAAATCCCAGAAAACAAGTCACTAAGACACACACTATGCGTCGTCCCAAATTGATTGGATACAGTTCTTGTAATAATTGATGGTAATGATCCACGGTTTGAATATTTTCATTGAGTTCCTTCCACGGAATCTGTTCAATCACATGTGATAAAAGCCTCGGCATGACAGCCTATTTTTATACTCTCTTTTTTTCGGATGCAATACACGTACTTTCTAGCCAGACATCTTCCTTCTCCAGTAGGAAATCTAGATCTTGCATACTGTAACTTACACTTCAGAGTTCGTTTAGGAGTTTCCTCTTCCGCTAAGTAGATTCCACGTAAAATATGTTGGTAATCCTTTAACTTGTCTTCCTCAATGCGTTGCTCTAGGGAAATCTCGAAGTAACCAAAATTATGAACATGTCGATCATTGGCGACCTCAAAGTTTTGAACAATGTCTGACCACTGAAACAATTTCTGACGAATCAGTTCTTTTATAGCATTCAGGTACCAGTGGTTCAAACACCGGTGACGTAACGGATGCAACTGTTCTTTACGTTTGACTTGTATTTTGACCAGCTCTCGGTAAATGCGTTCTCTCAACTCCACAGGCAAAGCACGAATGTTCTCTTGTAAAGTATATACACTGTTTTTGGAATCCCTGGGTGGTGGCCAATAGCCTCGTTTACCTTTGTGCCTGATGTAATATCCACTCATAATCAGTCTTCGTACACTTTAGAACACAGCATAATTTAAAAACGGATGAATAACTTTGCGTTTGCGTTTCACTTGTATTTTGATCAGTTGTCGGTAAATGCGTTCTCTCAACTCCACAGGCAAAGCACGAATGCTCTCTAGCAAAGTATCCATGAATAGGTCATACCAAATCCTCTTTCTGACACAAGAAATGTACCGTTTGCACATACATGGTTTTACTTCAGTGTCGAATTTAAATCGTTTAGTTACTAATTTACACATTACAATTCGTTCAGATGTTTTCTCTTTCACTAAGTTGACATTGTGTACAAGATATTGGTAATTCGTTAACTCTTCCTCTGGAATTCGATGCAGTAAGTTTCCAATGTAGTAGATAGAATCATCAATAGCAAACCAATCCTTTTCAAAACTAGGGGATCGTTGATCAATGTCTGTCGAATGGAACACTTTCAACTGAATCAGTCCTTGTATAGCATTCAGGTACCAGTGGTTCAAACACCGGTGACGTAACGGATGCAATTGTTCTTTACGTTTGACTTGTATTTTGACCAGCTCTCGGTAAATGTGTTCTCTCAAATCCACAGGCAAAGCACGAATGTTCTCTTGTAAAGTATCCATTTAAATATATTGTCCTACTAAGGGTAAGTAATGACAACTGGGAGACCATTGAGCATGTTCCAGGTACGCAGAATCTTGCGGTTCCCAGTGGTGAAGTGACATACCGCAACTGAAGCACTTGACTTTATCCCCTTCGCCCAAGTAGTAAAATCCGGCTCTGGCTAATTCTTCGGGGGTCGGTCCTCCCAGATACTTAGGCCATTTTCCTTTGAACGATTGAAAACGATTTTCAAAGTTGCAGTATTCCGACAAACGCACAGGGAACGAATATTCGTCTTTCACAGGTTCGTTTCGATGAGGACAGGGTGACATGGACAGGAGTTTGCTCAGGGCTGGATGACATCCGTAGGGAGGTAGACGTGAAGGTGGACATCCACATTGACCATGAAACCCAGTAAAGTGTCCAAGAGGACGAGTGGCATCGCTTTCGCATCCCTCAGGTTTGACACGCACAGCATCACTTTCCATGATAGGAGTAGTGAGAACAAAGTTCCCATGATGCTTTACGGCATCGCTAAGGTCACAGCGTACAGCATCGCTCCCATCGCAAGGCTCACATTCACATTCCACTTCAGAAGCCCCACACTTGAATTGTGCCTTTCAGAACTTGTTTTGTGTTTCTCTGAAAGTATTCATCTTGTTCGCTTGGTCTTGGTAGTCACAATGAACTATCAATCTTGACCATAACCCCTTTTAATACTAGTCGCAATGCAGTCTCAAGCTTGTACATCGTTCCTTTTTTGTGTCTAGTTTTGGAAGGTACCGTCTCTAAGGTAACATCTTAATTGTACCGTAGTGTGATGGATGGAAAGGCCATAGAAAGGTAAGGGCAGTGCGGAGACCATCGAGCATGTTCCAGAATAGCTGAGTCTTTATAGATACATAGATCCATTCGAAACTTCAGTCCGCAAGCGAAACACTGTACTTCGTATCTCAATCCAGTCTCAGGTCACAAGTAGTCAAATCCTGTTCTAGCTAAAACATGTGAAGAAGGTAATCCTTCCCTATCCGTAGGCCATGCTTGAAACGTGTCCAATCGACGGGCACAATCACAATAGTCAGGTAAGAAGACCGGAAAATGGTAGGGTTTCAACTTGGAGTTCTCACTGGATTCTTGCTGTGGTGAAGTCATCCTTCTGGTGACTATCCTCTTACAGCCAATGTTTTATACCGACATGTCCATACGGTAAGGTAAAATGATTGGGAAGTCGCACTCGCTTCTGGTACACGATTTGATAGACTTTTTCCAAGGGTCGACTGACGATGTGGTGAGTGGGTAAACGTACAATCTTGTTGGGTTGATAGGTGATCACTTTAAAGTGTTCATCTTCTCTAGACTGCAAGGCTTCTTTCAATACCCCAAAGTTGACCACACGACTGGTACGATAATTCAGAGTCAGTCCTTTCACTTTACACGTTGTGTGCACTTCTCCTTGTTTGTCCCGGTATTCGTAGCCGTAATTTTTGGGACGGCCACTGACGAAACTTAGAATCTTGTCTTCGGGGTGCTCGTCTGTCCAGGCTCCTAAACGGTCTCCTTCGATGTCAGGGTGCTGTTTACTCGGGTGATGGATGTAAATGCAACTGTCCGTGTCAAAGTACAGGACACGTTCCCCTAACAGTTCTAAAGCTTCGTACAATTTTAAGCGAGCATGAGCTGTCACGTATGCCGCAATGATGACATTTCCAGAGGGGTCGTCTTGTACAAAGTCCAGATCTTCTTCGTAATTGACCAAGATCAAATTCTCGCGAACGACGTCCACGTTTTTCATGAATTTGGTTCTGTAGTGAATCATCTGGAAATAGCGGGAAGGTTGGGTCAAATATTCCGTCTTGGGTAAACACGGTCGTTGTGCCATTTTGCCCCACAAACAATTTAACATTACTTTGGCAAACGATCGCCTGCCTTCGTTTTTCTCGATGTGATATAAAGTGATGCCTTCTTGTGCCCAGTATTTCTCTTTGAATGTCTTTTGGTCTTCGGGAGTGTGACACCAGGACGGATAGCCGCTGGCTTCTTGTTTCAGTTTCAAAAAGGCATCTACGTAGTCTGCGAAAATACCTTTCTGCGTGGGGTCACCCTTGTGGTATTGTTGTGTCTTCGGAAAGTGACAAATTTCGTACACTTCTAACAGTTGGTATCCCATGTCCAGAGCTTTGAACAATTCTACGCTGACCCAGATTCCCGTCAAGGCCCGTTCTTCCTGGGCGTGCTGACAAGGTTGGTCTTGGTTGCACGTTTCGGCACAAGTACGGCACAAAGGAAACATCAGTGTGCCTTGGCAATGGTGAGGTAAGATGGGATGGTACAAGTCCGTGGGAGGCAAATCTTTGCACTTGATCAAGCCTTCGTATTGTCGAATGTTTTTCAGGTCGATGTGTTCCGTCAACAATTGTGGGTGCCCTGCAGGAAAGCGACAATATTTGCACACGTAGGGATACAGCGAACACACGTCCAAGTATTTGATTACTTCTCCTTTCTCTTCGTCGGCTTGCTACAGCAAACAGGTGGCATTGGTCCTTCCTCCGTACAAACTATCCCTCGGGTTCAGTGGGTCCATGAACTGGTAACTTTCCACGAGGCGTTTAAACTCGGGATCGGTTTTCAAACGGTGATCGTACTCGTGTTCCCACATTTCCACCACTTGGTATCCTTCCTGTTCTAACTTTAGACGCCGCTGACAAGTGGCCTGGTACAAGTCTTCCATGGTTCGTTGCAAAAACTGATTTTTAGTGCCGCGGTAAGGGTAACAGACGGGGCATCCGTGAAATAAGCAACCGTTAAACTCGTACACGATCTTGGGGTTTTCTAAGTCCCAGCCATCGACCGAATGCGTTCCGAAGATCTTTTCGCCCCCTCCGTTGCAAGCATGCTGAATCCATTTGTCTTCCTTGTCGCACAAGTAATGTAACCAGCGTAGGGCTTTGACCGAGTATTGACGTTTGACATAGTTGGTCGTTTGAGGACTGATGACAGCCACGGTGTTTTCAGGCATGAATCGTTGCCGGTACACTAAGGAACACGCTTTGGCAATGGTGCAAGCTTCTTTCAAAGGATCGACCCCTCCGTGTTCCATGAACAGTTCTCGAAATTTTCCACAGCAACGCCGTAAAATGTCCACGTCGGAACGACAATACTTTAGCATTTCTTCCTGAAAATCGAAAAGGTCTGAGGCGTGAGCCTGGTACCAAGCGTAGAAAGCTTCTCGTTGTTCGGTACGCATGTTGTCGGGGTCGTAGTCTTTAGCCACAGGCAAATGGGGTAGAACGACATGTTGATTGGCTTCCGTATTGAAAAATTGTGGAAAGTACCCTTTAGCCATTTCTGTCATTCCAAACGTTTTAGGCATTCGACTCAAAGGCATGGCCAAGTAACTCATCGAATCTTTAAGCTGTACTTGTCCCACTTCTATGAAAATGATTTTGGCTCCGTTCAAAGTGACTTTAGGACGTTCGGTTCCAATATTCTGTATAGTATCTGAGAAGAAACTGTCTATCGTATCCGGAGAAATTGTGAGTCATCACCGTAGCATGACGATGACAATCTCCGTAACGTTCGATGTCCTTTTGGCTCCATGTCTTGTCGATAGGGTCTAAGACACATCGAGCGAAATCGGCTAGCGTGTTCGGTCCCCGAAAGATTTTTTCACGCCCTCCAGGAATCTTACTGCGCAGAGGGCAATAACTGAAAATAGGTTCTTGAATGCACTTCTCGCACGCTCGATGAGCCACGCAGAAATTAGGAATGTGAATGCCTGTCTCTTGCATGCATTCGAAATCGAAAAAGATGAAATTGCCTTTTTTATTCTTGTGACCGTCCGCTTTCTCTGGTTGGGGTTGGTATTTTTGCACGTAGCATTGGTGTTCCAAGTCCACGATGTGTTGACAAATGTGACATTTTTTTCTTTCCTCGACATACGTGTGCCTTGGCATTATTGGTAAGTATGCCTTGTCCACACGTAGGGCACAATTTCAGCAGTTGACAAGCACATTTCTTCTGTGAACCTTGCGTCTTCAAATTGTTGGTAACAGGCAGGGCTCACAAAGGTGCGCAGACAAGTTGAACAATGCACTGGTTCTGTCCTTCGCTCAGACAGGGTGGAGAAGCCAAACATCCTGAGCATTTCGATCCACAATGCTTGTGTTGCTCTCGATTGTTATAGCCATAGTCACATTTCTCACAGTAATAACTGTATCCCAGGAATGCAGTGATACTGGTAATGGTATCGAAATGGTCATCGTGATGATAAAAATGAATGTATTTTCCATCCTTAAAGTCTTTCCCTCGAAACAACAGAGGCCCGCGCACTTCTTGAGGGTGCACTTTCAAGGTGTAGCGTGGAACTAGGATATCTTGCAAGTTTTGCAGCTCAGGAATGCCGCAGAGTATATCTGTGGACAGACCAGCTTGTTGCAACAGGAGTTCAGCTTCGTTTTGTTGTTTGGCTCGGGCCGATTTTCGAATGTTCTCCCAGTCTCTTTTCCATTCTGCCGTGTCGTTCTTGTTGGCATAGGTTCGTCCCACCACGATAGCACGGGCTAAACACATCTGGTCTTGAGGGTTATGAATTTGGACGAGGCTACGCTTAATGCTGCGAAGGTCGTTCACCAATAACACCTTATTGCGTTGTCCGGTCCCTTGAGGAGGTGAAACGTGGGTCATGTCCAGTGTGGCTTTTCCATCGGTGATGTCAAACTGGTCATTGGATTGTTGTACGTGTTGAATCTTGTCCATGACTTTGGAAGCTGTCAATTCTGCAGGGGTGCTAAACTCGATCCAAACAGGGGATTTCAAGCCGTCGTGTTGTATGGAAAGTCTCAAGCGATCGTCTTCTTTGGGTTGACATTGTCGCTTGAGTGTGGTAAGCAAAAAATCCCACACCCCGGTGATGAACCGTTCTGCTTTCTCTAAGGGTACGTCGGCCTTGAAATCTTTAAACTTCACCGTGTATTTGTAAGCCATGGTTCTAAGTTTTCTAGAGGAGCGCTTTTCCGTCCCTCGAATGGAATAGTATTTTTCAGGGTTAACTAAGGGTGGTGAACTTTGTTTAGAGGGTATGGATTCTGGTTCACTCATGTCCTCTTCAAAATCACTGGCATGAATTTGTGCCAAGACTTCAGCCCTGGTACGAGGCGATACATCACGTTTCTGCCACTTACTTTCTTCTTCTTTCTTCTCATATGAATTGGCTCGTTTCATCTTGAAAGCAAAAAGTCAAATGATAAAGTTTAAACACCATAGGTTACTTTATGGTCATGGCAGACCAGCGTATATAAAGGGCATGTGTCTTGTCCTTTCACTATTCATTTCACTCTCTAACCGAGCACAACGATGGAAGAGACTACCCAAATCGAACGTTTCATCAAAGCTTTGCGATGGGTCATTAGAAAATTTTCTTCAGACCAGCCTTCGGACTACTCTCCTTCTTTTCGAGATAAAAGTGAAGATACTTGCTATATCTGTCAAAAGAAAGGGCATTGGTCTTCAGAGTGTCCAGACCGTCAAAAAAGAAAAAAGGGGTTAGAAAAGACAAAAGTCAAGATACCTGTTATGATTGTCAAGAAAAAGGAGATTGCCCAAACAAGAATCAAGAGGAGTCAGAAGAAGAGAGGGATTCTTCAGAGAAAGAAGACGAAGAGGAAGAAGAGGTGGAAGAAAGCAGACAGGTAAAGAAAAAGAAACAGGAGAAGAAAAGAAGAAGGGAAGAAAGTGAGGAGGAAGAAGAGGAAAAGACTGTGACTGTGAAGAAATTTAAAAAACAGAGAGAGTAAATAATGAGACAGAAGAAGTTTATGAACTTTTTAAAGTGATTTGTTGTGAATTGTGAATTGTATTGTAAATATTAATAAAAGAATAAATTAATTATAAAAGGGAAGTGTCTTCGGGTTTTTGATTTTAAAATAAGAACCTACACTCATGCACTCATACATAGACACGTACGATAGGGGTAAAATGGGGGGGGGGTTGAGTTGTTGGCAACTGAAAGTATATCTCTTTTCAAGAGACGTGGGTGGCCCTGAAAAGGGCCTTTTTTGGTGTAGGGGGGAGTTTAAGCAATCAGATTTAACTGCCTTAAGCCTTTGCCACGGCCGAGGCCTACTTCTGATGATGATGATGATTTGGTTGAAATCACTAGGGGTGGTACGGTAGGCTTAGTCACAGGGTTGGAGTGTTTAGCTCGGGAAGGTCGTATTCTCTTCGGTCGTGATAAAGAAGTCTGATACATTTGTTTCAGACTTCTTAACTCTGCTAAAATGTCTAACAGTACCGTGACCGTTTGATTTTCACAGCCTAGTTTCTTTGCTACTGCTACTTCTTCTTCCTGTTTTTTTTTCTTCTTACCTCTTCTTCTTGCTGTTGTTGCTGTAGAAGAAAAGCTTGTTCCGCTTCCTTTTGCTGTTGCATAAATTTCTCCAATTCTTCTTTCTGTCTCTGTCTAAAATTCTCCACGTGCGGTAATGAAGGAGAAGGTGGCGAAAGTTCCGGAACAAATTCTTGCGAGGTAAGAAAATCCACATAATCCCAATTTACCTCTTCTGAAAGTAAGTCCGGGTTCCCTTGGGTGGTCTCCACTGCTGGTGCACCCCAATTGATTGTTTTCTGTGTTTCCTTCATGTTGAATAACTGTTGCATCAATTGACTGCGCACAGGCGCTAGCGAATCTATATAGACCACGTGACGTCACAGACTGCTCTCTTCCGATTGGATGCGGGCTGACTGAATTTTGTAACGCGTGTTTGGATTGGTCAATAAACTCAATCCGTTTCAATACTTCCTCTACCTATAAATAAGCACAGTTCACTGCATTGATTCACCTGTTCTCGGCGCCTCAACATGTGGACCGACGCTGAATCTTCCACCCTTGTATCTTCGATGATGTTCAGGACGGACATACCGATGTATGTCCGATCCAAGTGGACAGTTGTCCACAGGACAGACACCAGTCTGTGGATACGTAGAATATATGTAGAACGTCAAGGATGTCTCAAAAGAGTCCTGATTTACGGTCCTACAGTGAGACGCAGCCTATTGACAAGAAGAAGACCAATACGGTGCCCCTTATGTTAATGGATACAGTAACATAAAACCAAAGGTCCTTTTCAGGGCCACTCCAATCTCTCGAAAAGAGATAGACTTCAATTGCCTATCCCATTTTTTATTTTATGTGTGTGTGTGTGTGTGTATGTGTGTGTGTGTGTGTGTGTGTTATATCCTTCTCCCCTGTTCCATTTCCATAGACCCATCAGGTCGGGACCATAGTAAAGTAGGGTCCCGACCCTATTCCATTTCCCTTGTTAATTTCCCCTTGTCCCTACACAGGCTCACGATTTTTCTCCATGTTAATTCCCTTTGTCCCTAGACAGGCCCAAGATTTATGCCCATGTTAATTCCCATTGTCCCTATACAGGCAAACGATTTTTCTCCATGTTAATTTTACATAGTCCCTATACAGGCCCAAGGGGTGTTTTAATGCTAATTCCCATAGTTCCCCTATCGCCCCACTTCACTACTTATATATATAGCGATCACGGGCCCTGGGATAAGAAACAACCGGAGCTGTCCTAGTTCTTGTTCAAACAAAATTTCTCTTTTATAAAAAATTAATAAGTGTTATTCGTAAAGGGGACAGGTTCCCGGCCCCGGGAATATATCCCCGGTTGCCCCCTCCCTTGTCGGCCCTGCATATATACTGACAACGAACAGTGCAAAACTAGTTTCTCACTAGGCAAGCGTTTACGACTCGAACCGAGTCCTTGTCAAAGGCAGTTACAAAACAGACAAGACCAACAATAAACCAAATAAGTATTGAAGTTATAAAAGTTTCCATAACTATTTCTACTTAAATCAAACTTCGAAAATGTTTTATGTTTCGACTAGGAGACTTCAGCTTGACTAATGATAGTGTGTTTAGTAGTAATTACAGACGAGTGAGTGATTAATGATCTCACACACACACACACTCGCATATATATATATATATATATATATATATATATATATATATATATATATATATATATATATATATATATATATATATATATATATAATGTAAATGTGCTGACTGTACAGAGATTGTGATTCTAATTGCGCGTGGTTGACTTAATTTAGGCCGCTTGGTTTCAATGTTCTAAGGCGGCATATCCAGTAAGATTTCTTTTCCGTTTTGCTTTCAGAACTCCATTTGGTGTTGTAGTTACATTACTGAAAATGTGGCCAGTGGATGAGAAGTGTTCTGCAACTGGACTTCTGTCCAGATTTCCGGATTCTGTGTTATCCAATCAGATCTGTGAAGATTGGTTCTTTTGTATAGCTTTTCAGTTCCTCCGACAGACTGAATGCAACAGATTTTATACGTGATGAAATAGATTTCATTCTGTTTTGCAGGATCTGTTTGGCCCATAAGTTCAGATTCTCTCTCGTTGCTGTGTTAGGGAATGTGATGTCTTTATCATATGTTGAAAATTGTTGGACCTTTTTATCACCACAGGGACCATATTTGCTGGTTTGTGATTGGCGTTAGCTTATCTCTGACTAGGATGTTTGGAGGGTCGTTTGGGGTCTTCGGTTGGCTGTTACTGGTTTCTTCAGAAGGATTAGCTTTAGTTTGTGAAAAGATTCCACGGTGGGTCAATCTTTCTGGATGGTTTTACCTATTTGGGGGTTGTCTGGATCGTAGGTCAGGATAAGTGATATACGATCGACCTTTTCGTTCTCTATATCTTGTAGTGATGATTGCAATTTGTGTCTTTAGCCCTTTGTGTTGCCTCTACTATCGGGTCTTTGGCGTAGTCTCGGTTCATTAAATGTTCAGATAATTCTTCAGATTTGTTTGGGAACGCTTTTTTGTCGGAGCAGATTCTGCGTATCCTCAATGCTTGTGATGCTCCGAATCCTGTGTGTTGGATGACAACAGGATATGAGAAGATACTGGTGTTCACATGTCCATATGGAGTTTGTTTTCTACTAGTCTCGTTGTTGTGTTCAGGAAAAACATGGTTAGACTTCTGCTGTTTGCTTTTGTCATGAAATCATCCAGATTTTGTATTCCATGTTGCCACTTTATTTCTATATCATCGGTGACGCGTGCCCACTGGTATGGCATAAATTCAACCGATGCCAAAAGTTTTCCCTGCAGTCTTCCCATAAAAATATTAGCATACGAGGGGGCTGTTTTTGTACTCATTACGGTTCCATTGACTAGGAATTATTTTTCATCATTGAATACTGAGTTTTAGGACAAGCTCCAGAAGTTTAACTAAAAAATGAGTGCGCGGATTGTCCACAATACTTGATTTCCATGCATTCTTACATGCCCGAATCCTTTCACTCTGCTGTATAGTATTATACAGAGATATGGAGTCTAAGAAAAAGACAGTTGCATCTGACAGTAATGGTTCGCTTGGTTTGCTTTTAGGAGAGAATCTGTCGTATCATGAAGATATGATGGTAATATGTGCACATGTGGTCTCATGAAATGATCCAAATATTCTGATATCATTTCTGTACGATGCCCGTGACCGGAGATTATAGGTCTGCCGGGGTTCCTTGTTTGTGGCTTTAGGTAGAAAATAAAATCTTCCTGCTCTTTGATTTTCTTGGGCTTAAGAAGTCTTTCTTTTGCTGGTAATTATGTTCGATTTTGTGCGCCTCGTCAATATTACTTGTAATGATTTTTGCGTATTCCACTGTCGGATCTAGGTCTAGTTTTTGGTATAACTTGACGTCACTTAATCGACTATTTGTTGCATTTAAGTAGACTTCTCTATTCATAACAACCGCTACGGAGCCCTTATATCCAGGTATGATTATAATGTTTGTTCTGTTTTTCAATGAATGTAGGGCAATTTTCTCATATTATTCCTAACTAGAATGTCTGCTAGTATGGTTGATGTGTTTGGAGGTGTCGTTTCAAATGAGTTAACAAAGGCTTCTAGATTTGCGATTGAGCCTTTTGTTGGGGTCCAACTATTTTTCTTTCAAAACACGAGTCCGTCGAGGCTGATATTATCCTCTGATTCATTTTTGCAGGCAGGGTACAATGGGTTTTGAGTCTCGACTGGCGGCTATACTCGTCGGTGTCTTTTTGAAGCTTATCTATGTCGTATGTCTTTGGGCGGAGACAGAAACTCAAACGCTTAGATGAAAGTTTCACTTCTGCCTTCGTATGTTCCTTAGAGATATTAACTACTGTGTACATAAAAGTTGAAGGACTTTCTGCTGTAGATTGTTTGCGATTCTTCCTTTAACTGCAACTAATCTTCTTATGTTTGTTTTTAGAAGTTTTGTGAGTTGAACATTTTTTCAGCACCGTGGTTTAGTTGCAGATTAAGACTGAAGTTGTCTTTCCCTGAGTTTGTTTAGCTTTACAGAGAGTCTGTTTTGATCATTATTTAATTTAGAGCAAAACGTTTGTAATTGTTCCTAAGTGGAAATTGAAGTCAACTCCCCTATTAGTTTTTGAACTGCTGTTGATTTGACCAGATATTGATGGTTTAAATATCCCGTACATTGGGCTGTGAGTTTCATGGACTCATTGTTTTATTGAATTTGTTTAAGAGCTTGACAATAGTTTGGGCTTGACATGAATCTTAAAATCTTTAGTGACTGTCTTTAACTCTTGTATGGCGATGGTTTCGTTTCGTAAGGTTTTGCAAGTTTTCGCTATCGATTAGGGACAGCGTCTCGGTACTACTGATTCAGCAATAAGGTGAAGGTCAGAAGAAAGAAATCAAAACTGATACACAAAAGGAACACAAATTTCATGACCGAAAAAATCACAACAAAAGTAGATCGAGCCACACGCGGTTGATAATATAAAGAATTCAAATCATATTGCGAATAACAGTCGTTTCAAGTGCACTGGATCCAGCGAGAGATCGCGTGTATCAGGGACTGATTAACATAAAGGCAGTCAACTGACAATGAACAGATCAAAACTACTTTCTCACTAGCCTACGCCTTTCGAATCTAATTGAGTGTTTGCCAAATGCAATCACAAAATAGAGGCAAGATAAACAATAAACACACCAAGCACTGAAATTATAACAGTCTACTAAATCATATGGCGAATAACAGTCATTCCACGTGCACTGGATCTAATAAGTATTCGTGTGTGTCAGGGTAAATATAGATAAATGAAAGAAACAGACAACGAACAGTGTAAATTAGTTTTATCGAGCTTTTGCGGTTATGGAAAAGGCAATTGCAAAAGATATAATCAAGCAAGACAGGCTTTAAAAGCAAAACAAAATAATTTACAAACCTCTACATGTCTATATCTAAAGTATTATTGATTGTTAATTTTAGGCATCGTGCTTCATTTGTTTGAACTGCGGTGATGAAAAGTCGAAAGATCCAAGACTTTTAAAAGCTAAATTTTGTTACTGTTTCTTGTTTGGTCTGCGTGACACGTAAACATTAATATTGATGTATTGGCTAACCTCGCAATAAATTGTTGACTGCTAAGGCTGAGATATGCTCTGTTTTGGGACATGAGTGGATTTTTATAAGGACCCACTAGGATAAAGGTCCGACAGATATGTTAATGTAGGGTTAAGTGGAATAAATGACTCGGTTGAAAAAGGCCAGAGACAAAAATAGGGAGCTCTTGGTCTTTTCGGAAGAGATGACATAAAGTGATCTTTTCAATAATAGTTATTAATAAAAGCGGTCAAAAGAGAATTATTATGACTTCGATGGAAGCATTACAACTTTGGCGGTTAGAGAAAATTAATCAGGATTGGCTAAGTTAAACGAGGGGGAGAAATTAGAGTGTACACGTTTTTCTGCCAAAAGGGAAGTCCGAAAGACTCCGAGGAAACTTAATAAGTAATGTCTGTCCTTAAATAAATCGTCTAAGGGACGTGGGTCTGGAACAATTTGAGAGACCCGGAACCAGAGATAGATTCGACTACATAGAAAAGGGAACGAGTCTCGGGAATGCACAAGGTATTTCTTAATCACATCAATATTGGTACGAGTCTATGCTCGTAATAAAAGTAACAGAAAGAGTGAAGACAAGAAGCTTTGTAAAATTTACAAGTTTACACTGTAACATTTAACAAATAATTTATTTCCCCCGAATATCAAGTGAAAAAAGAAGAGAAAAAAGAACTTACGGTTTACGAATCGAATCTAAAAATAATATAAGAATTAAAAAAATAGAAGTCCTAGTAATAAAAAGTCCTGAGTGAAACTGACTTCGAATCCCGATTAGATCCAAAGTGGAAGACAATGACGTCTGTTGTAACCTGCGAAGTGCTATTATGTCAACAGTTTCTTGTTGAATCAGATAAAATATTATTCCAGTTTTGCATTCAGTACAACTTCCAATAAAAGTTTCTATCAAAGAATTTTGTAGGAGAACTTAAGTATTTCCAGGGAAAAGAATAGCCTGAAATTCAATATAAAAAAATTCAAACTCATCATAACAGATGTTTGGAGCCCGACTGAACAATCTCTACAACGACAACAATTACAAACAAGTGTGAGACGCAAAACAGATTCCCGGATGTGGGTCAATCTTCGTGAAATTTAGAAGCTTGTAATACTAGACACTTGCTTGATGTCAAGTAGTCGAGGCATGGCGATGATTCCAATTAATGACTCTTACCCTGAGAAATAATTTTAAAAAATTAGAAAAGTTGTTGACCAAAACTGTCACTGTTTCTGAATCAAGTTCAGAAACTAGATACAGTGTTTCTATTATTAATTGTTTATCAATGAAATAAAAACCTCAGGTCAAACAGAACTGAACTGAATTTCCGGACAATGTCATATCCAGTAAAAGAGTTACATTACAATAGCATGTAATGGAATTTTAAAAAAAATTAAAACCAACAAACAAACAATTAAATTAAATCGAATATATATAACATTATACATTTGTTGTGTAAGTTTGTAATTTTATTTGCTGAATGTATTCGTTTAATTCATACACCAACTGTCCGTGAGTTTGGAAGCTAAGGGTTTGAATGTGTTTGCCTAGGATTTCACAGGACTCGTGTATGATATGAATTTGTTCGAACTGATACGAATCTGTTCGAATTACCTTGTTCTGATTGTTTGTAAATAATGTATTGTAGGAATTGTACGCATTACTCTGATACTACTTGTGGGAATTTATTTATTCGGCGTGTGTCACCCTAATTGCGTCATAGTTCCAGTTAGGAATACGAGTAGCGGCTATAAAAGACATACATTCTCGTTAGTAGGATTGAATACCAGTATCATGTTGCGAACGGATAATACCTTACTTAGTTCTGTTGAATTACGATAGAACGACATAAGAAGTAAAAAGTGTTCAAACATTGGGTTTGCCTCGGATTACACAGGATAAGAAAAACCGGACATATCAAGGTTGCGTATTGTTAGTAGGTGGTGTGAAGATGTGTGAATCCCCTTCCTTATGGTGCTTCGGTTATCGATATCTAGTAGATGTCTGGCAACGGTGTTATTGCCCGGAACGATTATGCAATAAAATAAAATATGAAATTAATGGATGGAATAACAAAAATATGGGCAGAGATATAGAATAAAACTGTGCTATCCCCTTTATGCAAAATATAACAGCTGAACTATGCCTGTTGACAGACCTTACAAATGCTAACCAACTAGATTTTCATTTGAACAGCATTCACAACCTAATTGCTCAATCAGTTTATGGACTTCACTCCTGGTACTAACTAAGTTACTTTACTAATTAGCGATTCATTTACATACATTTCCAGACACATAAAATCGATTATCCGCATATTTGATACAAATCAAACAATGCATGAAATTCTTACACTACGTGATTTCTATTATATGCAGAACCTTTAATCCGATTACATTCATATAATACATGAGTGATATAACATTTAAGACAAAATGACAACTAATAATTCTGTACTCAAGAAAAAGTGATGTCTGAATTTAAAATAAATAAATTCAACACATAATTATAAACTTAAACTGATGATCACATATTCTATGCAACTGAGACTAGCCTTGTACTTTATTCGAAACTCGCACCTTTCCATGAAGTCGAATCTCTCACCTTTCGTGTCCCTCGCTTGCCAATACACATCCCATCGACCTTTCGTATCCCTCGCTTGCCAATACACATCCCATCGACCTTTCGTATCCCTCGCTTGCCAATACACATCCCATCGACCTTTCGTGTCCCTCGCTTGCCAATACACATCCCATCGACCTTTCGTATCCCTCGCTTGCCAATACACATCCCATCGACCTTTCGTGTCCCTCGCTTGCCAATACACATCCCATCGACCTTTCGTGTCCCTCACTTGCCAATACACATCCCATCGACAATTTAGAGAGAAAAGTAGTTTTTACTAATTCTTGGATCTACATTCTGGCTTGCCTCAGAAATTTAAATTAACTATTGTCGCGTGAGGAATTTCCTAAAATCATGAATTCCGCCTTGGAACACATAGCTTAGCCAATCATGACTCTTTTCTAACCGCTAAATTTTTTAACACTCCCAACGAAGTCGGAATAATCTCTGGTCCGCATTTATTGATAAGTGTTCTGGACTATATCATTTCATGACACTGGTTTCAACCGGCCCAAGACGTGCTGCTTCTATTGTCTTTGATGATTTTATACTGGCATATCTTTTCGGACCGTTATAGAACGGACTCAAATAAAATTCAATTCATGCTCGAAACAGAGCAGATTCCATCACTAGCAGTCAGTAATTTATTACAAACCCAGCCCATACATCAAACCTAACGTTAAAGTGGCACGATGACCACTAGAGAAGTTACTCTGAGATTATTTTGAACCATTATACGTATTTAATTTATTTGAAGCAAAATACCTCCGTTCGTGATCCGCGCAGTGGGAAATGGCTGCTGATAGTCAAGTTACGGTTGATGACCCGAGAGAGAGAGAAGGAAAATAAATACGGCAAAGCTAACTTGCCATCAGCAGTAATTTGGAAAGGACCGGAAGAATTCAGGTTGTTTATGTAACTAACTTAATTGTTACACTTTGCATACGGTGACTCGAGTTGTTCTATTCTATATCTTTGCTCAGATCTCTGTTATTCCATCCATTACTTTTATATGTTATGTTATTAATTACTTGATCTGGGCAGTAGCAACGTGGTCGATCATCAAGATAAAGATAACCAAAGCACCATATATATACATATATAAAGAATACAAATCATATTACGAATAACAGTCTTTTCAATTCACTGGATCTAGCAAGGAATCACGTGTGTCATGGATTGATTAAGATAAATGTAATGAACTCTCAAGAAACAGTACAAAACTAGTAACTAACTAGCCTGATAGCTTTCGACTCTTAATGAGTCTTTTTCAAAGGCAAATACAAAACATAGACAGACAAACAATTAAAACAGAAAACCGTTTACTTTACATGGCTGTTTCTACAGGAATTTAACCTTTAACTGTATTATGTTTCAACTAGTTTATTTCAGCTTGTTGAGGATGATGGGAAAGATTTTATTGACCTCGAAATCGATGATCCATAGTGACATCTGTTATTTTACGTAAATTCATGTCAACGCAAATTATATCCCGGATATTGTATAGGTATAGTAGTAGTTATAAGCTACTAAGCAAATTTAAAGAATTATTTAAAAGAAAATATGTCGACTACAAAAAATAATTGATTTGTGCATGGCTGTCTTTCTCTAGTCGTCTTGGTTTAAACCGGTTGGTTTGAATGTTCTTAGGCATCGTATCCAGTAAGATTCCTTTTTTTTCCTGGTTACAGAACTCCAATTGGGGTTGTGAACGATTACAATAATTGTTATGTCACTGGAAGTGTGGCCAGGGGAGGATATGTGTTCTGCGACCGGACTTCTGTACAGCTTCTTTGTCATCCAATCAGATCTATGAAGGTTGATCCTTTTGTGTAGCGTTTCAGTTTCTCAGATATGCTGAAGGCTACAGATGTTACATGTGATGAGATAAATTAGATTCTCTGTTTTGCACGTTTTGTTTGGACCATGTTTGTTTATCTTTTCTCTAGCCACTGTGAAAATGTCCTTGTCTTTATCACATGTTGACAGGCTTTGCACCTTTTATCGCCTCAGGGGCCAGATTGACTAAGATGGTCTTAATTAGTGATTGGCGTAAGCTTCACCCTGACTAGGATGTTCTTGAGATAGGCTACTACAGGTTTGTTTGGGAGGATTATCTTTAGTACGTCCGACGACTCCACGATGGGCCAGTGTTTCCCAATGATTTTACTTACTTTGCGGTGATCTGGATGGTAGATGAGGATAAATGGAACCCTATCAGCCCTTTTTTTGTATTTCCTTATTTTAGTAGGTCATCGCGGATTGTTTGTTTAGCCCTTTGGGATGCCTCAACAATCAAGCTTTTGTCGTAGCCTCGGTAAATGAATGTTTACATAGTTCTTCAGACCTTTTCAGGAATGTTTCATTGTCGGAGCAAATTATGAGTATCCACAGTGCCTGGCTATATGGGATGTTCCTAATGCAGTGTTTTGGATGACAACTAGTTGGGAGGAGATACTATTGTTTGTCGGTCGGTTTCTAGCAGATGTCTGTATAGAGTTTGTTTTCTACCAGTCTGGTTGTTGTGTCATGGAAAACGTGGTTTGAGTTGAAGACTTCTGCCATGAATTTTATTGAAGGATCAAAGTTGTTTGCCTTTGATATGAAATCATCCAGACTTTGTTCCATGTTGCCACTTCATTTCTATATCATCGATAAAGCGTAACCACTGGTATGCTGTAAGTTCAACCGAAGTTTTCCTATAAAAAATATTAGCATACAAAGGGGACAATTTTGTACCATTGCGGTTCCATTGATTTGGAGGTAGTTTTCTTCATTAAATTCAAAGTTATTGAGTTTTAGGACAAGCTCCAGGAGTTGGACTAAGAAGTATGGGTGGATTGTCTACAGTTCGTGTTTCACATACTTCTCTACACGCCTGTATCCCTTCGTTGTACGGTATGTTAGTATACAAAGATGTGACCTCCAAGGAAACAAGCAATGTATCTGGCAGTAATGGTTCGCTTGCTTTGCTTTTTATGAAGTAATCTGTCCTGAATATATGATGGTAATTTGTGGACATGTGGTCTCATAAATGATCCCAATATTCTGATATCAGATCTGTGGGATGCCTATTACCGGACAGTATAGGTCTGCCCATGTTTCTTTGTTTGTGGTTTTTAGGTAGAATGTAAAATTTACATGCCCTTGGGTTTTCTGGGCTTAAGTACGTTCTCGTTTGCTGGTCTGTGTGCCCGATTTGGTACGCCTCATCAATAATATTAGTGATGGTTTTTGCATATTCCAGTGTTGGGTCGTGGTCTAGTTTTTGGTAGAACTTAGCGTCACTTAGTTGTCTACTTGCTTCACTGATGTAGACTTCCCTATTCATAACGACTACAGCAAAAACTCATCTACAAGCTTAATTATGATGTCTGTTCTGCTTTTCGGTGAGTGTAGGGCATCTGTTTCTTCTTCTGTCAAATTAGAGTATATGTTAGTGTGGTTGATGTGTCTGGAAGTGTCGTTTTTAACTGAGTTGAAAGGCTTCTAGATTCGGAATTGAACTTTTTGGTGGGGTCCAATTACTTTTCTTTCTGAATATGAGTTGGTCGCAGCTGATATTTTCTTTGAATTATTTATTGTCTGCAGGGCAAAATCGGTATTGAGTCTTAGTCGGCGGCTAAACTCTTCGGTGTCCTTTTTCATCTTCCCTCTGTCGCATGTCTTTAGGCGGAAACAAATACTCAGATCCTTCGATAAAAGTTTTATTTCTGCCTCCGTACGTTCTAACTTTGAGATATTGACCACTGTGTTAGTATAAATACATATAAATATATACTCACTTAAAATGGAGTGAATCGACTTACTACATTTGTGCTGACAAATATTTGTTTAGTAACTGCACCCAACCACCGTCTTATATAAGCCGGTGTTTAACAGAAATGGACAACCACGAAACCCCTTCAAGATGCGTCACAAGTGCACAACTTAAACACTTAACGCCATAAATATTCTTCTTTATATTATACTTTAAATCAAGGACTTGAAAGAAGACTTATAAAAATTATTCATTTCCGATTAGGATGTCAACTGACTGCATTATGCAACCAATAAAGAATGTATTTGCCCTTTTGCATTGTTTGCTTCATATATAATACATAGACATATATATAGATCTGATGCATAGGCTTCTGTTCCATTTCCGATATATGTTTATGTGTTAATCTCTTATTTGTATCATGATCCGTAACCCAAAAATAATTTGCGTTAGGATAATAACTATTTAAATTAAATATGTATATATCAATGTATATGCACTAAATGTTTTTTTTACGTAAATTGTTTCGCGAATAATTCCTTTCTTCCTCTAGAATATGCTCCCAATTGTGGCGTGCTATTATTTTATTTTTTTAGTAATAGCATTAGTAGTGGTAGTAGTAGCAGCAGTAGCAGCATCAGCAGTATGGACTCGATGAAGTGAAACAGACGTAGGGTTCCAAAAGAGTAAGTAAAAACGGGAATTATTAACATATGTGTTAATACCTTGAGATCGATTTTTAAACAAGACTTTAATATTGGGTTACAAAAGATCGGTCTGGAAGAAATATACTCCTGATATCGTAGAATTCTTTCCACTCTTTGAAATATATTTTCTTCAAAGTGGGTGTAGAAATTAAATCCATCCGAATGGCGCTAGCAAGAATTGTAAGGCAATTATGTACTCCAATTGTTATGTATATTTGACTTAATTATATCTGATTTACTATATATTTATTTCAATTCAATTGTTTGTCAGTTTTTTTAAAAAAATATATTTTTCATTACATGATATTGTAATGTAAATTTATTCATTAGACATAATACTTTTTTCAGAAAATAGTTTGACCTTGACTGTTAGTTTATAAACACCAGGTGTTGATCTAAATCCTGACCTTGTTTCCAGGTTTGTAGCTTCCACATAAATAAGTTCTATTTTATTTTTAAATGATGTTTTGTTGTGAAGGTCATGACGGGAGTTCGGGTTTAATATGCAAACAATTTTTTTTTATTTTTATATTTCTTAGAGTAAAATGATTGGTTTTCCTCAGGGCCACACTGTGCGTACGTGACCTTTAACAAGGACTTAAAATTCTATTAGCTTCCAGAAGATGATCACTTCACCAGTTGTTTACGTTTTAGGATACGATATAACCTATATTTTGATGAGATATTTTCAGCAGAAGCTGGGGTGTTAAACTGGAAGTTGTATGTTGTGCTGTTTGGAGTTATTTCAAATAATTTTGATTCAAAAGAATTAATTCTGTTATTTTTTTGGAAAATACATGTGCTCATGTGAGATTCTTGATCAAAGACAGTTCCTATAAGAAACGTATTTAAATTTCCAAAACCGGAGTGATAATTCTTCTTTCTACAAGGAACTGTGGAATTCAACACTACATATTTCCACATACATCATCGTCTTACATCTTGGATTCCTCGTCGGGATTCGAACTTGAAATCAGTAGAACATTTTGTTATTAGGACTTCAAAAATTTTATTCGTGGATTATTCTTGAATTATTTTAGGATTTGATTCTATAAAACCGTAAGTTCATATTTTTTTTCATTTTTACAGATTATTTTTCCAGGGAAATAAAATATTTTATTTTTCAAATCGTGTTTTTTTTTCTCAGTCTTTTTTGTGTTACGGTTTATTTGAGCCTAAATACGTGACATGACACAATAAGAAAACACCGATTTTCCACGACTTGAAAATAAATAGCAAAGTAAAACCAAAATAATATTACAAATGAATCAGATGGAAAATTTCACAAAGGTAGAACATGTTTCTCTGTGTGTGTGTATATATATATATATATATATATATATATATATATATATATATATATATATATACATGTCCTTTGATGTTATAGGTGTTGTCTAATGTTGTAAAGCGCTTAAAGCTTCTAAAGATTAGGCGCTATACAAAGTCCTCATTATTATTATTATTATTATTATTATTATTATCATATATATGATTGTGTGTCTGATGGACCTTCGCGGTGGTTAAATCAATATGTTCCTACAGGGTATGACAACTTGGTCGGGGGCGGGGTCCACCGCCGACTCAATTCGTAATTCAAAGAGGTCTACTGGGGAATTTATTCTTGAGCCAACAAATCCTGTAAGCATCTCTCCGATTACAAAACGGTATGTCTTCGTCTTGCTTCGATATACGTAGCAAATTACAGCGCATGTGTATGGAAATATGTGGTATTCACTGACACTCCTGCATTGTTGAGAAAAGGGGCTCTTACGTCCCAAATGACATTGCGCCTTGCATGTACACGACTTGACAACATCCGCGTTACTTGGTGCAGCAGTAGTCATTCCCTCAGTCCTTAACTTGAGAGAAATGTCGGCAGTTATTTTCGTTGGATCTTTATATGTTTTCATCACACCTGGTAAGTACTAATACTTTTTATTTGTTAATGTCTATGGAACATGCAACGAGTTAATGGCATGGCATTTAAAGAGATTTTGGTTGAGAAGACCATGGTAAGGGAAGGAACTCCGCCAAGGTGTTATAAACAGTGATCACTTGAAAAGCGTATCTTATACTAAGATCCATTTTAGGCATTCCATCTGGGGTTGACGCTGATAATCTTACTATGATATCACCTTTTCATGTTCCTACAGGATTTGCAGTCATATATGTGCCATAAGGTACCCACCTTGGATTCGTCTACTTTGTAATATATCCCTACTTCCCATCTACTAGTATGTACGATTATCTATCTATCTGTCTTTCTGTCTGTCTGTCTTTCCGTCAGTTCAATTATATTCGTATGTACCTATATATATAATTATCAATCCATCAATCTATCTATATATTTATTTCTTGTTTAGGCTATCAACATTTTTCTTGGTATATATAGCTGGGGTGGGGATGGGCGTGTGTATGTGTGCTTGTGTACGTGTGTGTCTAATTAAATCGATTCTAAGGGCATAACTATGTTGACTGCATGTATGCAACCTATCAACCTATTTCACTTTGCAGTGAAGATTAACTTCGCATAACGAGAGTGTCGAAATGTATGTTCTCCTGAACCGCTTGGTTGCAACTCACTAATCTTGGGTGTGTGTGTGTGTGTGTGTGTGTGTGTGTGTGCACCAATCATCGTATACAAAATGGCCATCTAACAATGATGTGCGACGTGAGAATAGTTACTGCACCGTTCTTTAGAGGGTCCATGGGATATAGTTCTGGTTTTATTATACAAAAGTTGAATTACAATGATATTTATAGTATTTTGGGGGTATATTTTACACATGTAATCGTATTAATGACAATTCATATGTTACGGAATCTGGATGGTGACGTCCGGTTCACGGTATGGAGAACAGAATCATGCAGTGGAGTGGAAAAGGGCTATATAATAAATAACGTTGGGACTTACTCTGATACCCATGGGAGTGTCCCAGTCTATAGTTTTGCCAAGGTGATATGAAATAAGTTAAAAGACTTTCAAGTTTCCACAACAAATCAGATTGAATATATATATACGTTTTTAGAAAGCTGATCCTAGTTGTAACTTAGAAAAAGAGTGACATTGTTTTATTGAAGGAATTTCAGTCCTTTAACAGACTTCAGTTTGGAACACTAATTACTGAAATTAGCACCTGACCCTTTTGTGCAGAAACGAAACCATATGTTTCAAAAACAAGTAGATCCAGGAAATGCCGCGTCTGATATGGTTTTCTCTGCACAGACGCTGTCATTCAGGATACGTCTATACTGATACATATATGTTTGCTCTTGAGTACCGGCAATTTTCATGACCGAAGGTCATTTTTGACACCATGTGGTGCTCACAGTGCAAACACGAGCCCTTTTCCTAGATGACAGTTCTGCAAAACAGTGTGTACTAAACAGGCTGACGCAATTGAAAATGTTGTCATCCAAGCCGTTTTTGAGATATTCTACTTGCCCCAAACCCATGTGTCTACTGCTATGTGAGGCTAGCTCTTCTTCCTAGCCGACTATTGGTATTTCACTATCAATTACTGCAGAGTAGCTATGGAAGGTGTACATGCCTGACATCAATTTCATGAACACAAGCCCGAAACACCTAGTTCACAAATATATCCATATCTTTAAATAGTAAACAATAATAGCTGAAATAGTCACACCATAGCCTTAAGTTAACAAATTTGCCAGGGGCCAATTTACGAAACTGGCCCCTGCCATAAGAAATGACTTTTTGCTGCGGAATTAACACACGTAGATCCAGAAAATTCTGCGGCTCGTTTCCTTGTCTCTGCTTAGAATCTGTCATCCGGGATGCATCTGTACTGATGAATATATATTTGAGCATGAGCACTGTTGAATAGCATGGTGTTTGCGTCGGTTTAATATGAAATCGGAATTAGGAGCGTGAGGCCTAAAGTATCGCTCTGCTAATACAGACGAAACTAGTACGTGTAAAAATACTCCGCATGTATTTTGACAATGATGGGGAAATATAAAACGACTTACAAGATTCGAGTCCGGGAAAAGGCTTACCAAGTCACTAGTTGTACAAACTTTGATAAGGAAAATCAATTGTATCGAGCACCACAACCGATATTATATGGCTGCGAAAACTGTGTATAATATGAATTATAATATGTATCAAACTTACGAGTTAAAATGTTTTTAGATGATATCAAACGAGTGACGTCACAAAGAAAGTGCTATCTACTCCTATGGATTATCTTATCAGAGAAAAAAGAACAAACAAGATATATATATATATATATATATATATATATATATATATATATATATATATAGATAGATAGATAGATAGATAGATAGATAGAGATAGATAGATAGAGACAGACAGACAGATAGATAGATAGATAAATAGAGAGCTAGATAGATTGATAGATGTAGATAGATATATAGAGATAGATAGATATATAGATAGACAGATGGATAGAGACAGATAGATAGATAGATAGATAGATAGATAGATAGATTAACAGTAAAGACCCGTCTTCTTAGGGTTAGACAATGTATTTATATTGTGATCATCCAGGACAGCCTCCATCGTGCAACACCGTGCCATAGAGACACTCTACCATTAAAGATAAATCCAATGTACTCTAAATATCAATCCATAGGTAAATAAATACATAAACAAATGGTACCTTGCAACTAAATCTGTCGTTTTCAAGAGTTTATGATTAAAACGAAATCATGCACACGGGAATCAAACCATGTTGGTCATGGAAAGAAGACTCTTCCTAAAATGTATCTGGGTCATACAGATCGCGATGGTCAAGAGAAGGCATGTACGAAAGAAACACTAACGAAAGTGTTAAATATGTGAAAGCAGCCCAAGCGTGTACAGTGTGTGTGATCTGGATTTTTAACGTAGCTTTAACAATTTTGTATTCATATCACTACGATGTCTGCAGTTTTTCAATTTATAGTGATGTGTAGCACTGGGGTATCATGCCGCAAACATGTATCGCGATGTCCCACCTAATCACATTATCCTGACACCAAGCCGTCCAGTCCTAACACTAACCTCTTAATGCTGAACGCCAAGCGAGGCAGCTGTTAGTACCATTGTTATAAGTCTTTGGTATGCATCGGTCAGGGTTCGAACCCACGACATCCCGCATCCGAGGCAGACTCTCTAGATACTAGGCCACTGGAGCGGTCCAAAGTGTGTACAGATCAACTTTTTACTTTCTCAGTAGTATACAACTAATAAGGACGGTTATACCAACGAGACACGAACACAACAAAAATAGAATGACTTTACAGAATTTGCGCGATATTAATGATAATTGTTTTGTATATGATACATGATAATCACCCAGTAGTCCCAAAGGCAGTACTACTACATGAACAAATAGCGATGTAGTTCTTTGCCACATAACGAAACTGTTTTAAATGACTTGAGCTCTGTATGATTTATTTCCTGCAGACACTTCTTTAAGTTCTATACGTATTTCTCAACTTAGGAAGTATGCCCTTAAACATATCTCCACGCTTTTAGGTACATTTTGGTTTGATCCGTCGACACATAATACCAGTCGTGTAACGTATGAGTGCTTTTGATAATATTTTAGACGTGCGACTCTATATGACCTAGAACATAAAAACTAAGCATGTGCAACAGTTATTACTGGAGCAAACGAATCAAGTAGCACCAACAAAAACCATTAAGGTCTCACTGGACAGGTTTTTTTTTTGTTTTTTTTTCTGGTGAATTTTCATCCAAGAATGACCTATTGCAGAAAAATGAGAATAAATTTACACTGAAGATACAAATAAAAACAAACTAATAACTTTTGTCGGAAGCATACATGTGAGATTTTGACTGCCGCAATCAGGTTAATTCCTGATGCAACTGATGGTTTTTATACTGAACCAACACTGCCACCAACCCCTAAATTTTACATTCATTTTTGACAGGAAATAGCTATTTTGAATATATTACTATGATAAGGCAGCTAAAAGAATCAGCATGTGCCTTATGCATGAATAAAGTTCACTAATACTATAACAAATTAGTATACTTTTCATCACCCCTCAACCATCTAGATTTTTAGATATTTACCTCCGTAGCAGACAGACGTAATACGTAAGCCAAGTCGGCTGCTCATTTGCAGCCCTAGTTACGCATTTAATCTCCAATGCTCGTCTGACTGTGACAGACAGTCACCAACAAGCCAACCCATTTCCAGGCCTAACTCAAAGTAAATCTAAACCACATTACAGACTTATCTTATGAAGAATTTATAAATGCTAGGCTTGTGATAATTATGTTCATGCCTTCTACCTTAAAAATAGGGGGGGGGGGGTCAAAATACGAAACTATCAAGTGAGACCTAATAGGGCATTGTGAACGCTGCTTTATAACGCAGCTTCGTTATTATTTTCTGCATGACGTGTGACTATTCATGAAACCGATTCCACTTTTGCCTACTTAAAGTTATAGACCAGGAACAAAATTTTCACACAGAAATTGTAATGTTTAAATAAATTACTGTAACGTTACAAGTAGGCGAGGGATCTTTGTGAGGGAACACCCAACGGGAATTCTGTAAAACACCCAGAAGCTCTTGCATTGGCTCTCACTCACTAATAGGTAGAACATATATTAGGTCGGGCAATAATCTTATGGCAGTGACACTGGAACACTGAGAGCAGGAGCCCTATCATTGGCTTTGCTAACCATTGAATCGCTATGGAATCGACTCTTCAGATGCATGCGCCGGCCACACGTTTAGCTGTTGTTTTTTTTAACATTAACATACGCGTGCGTGACAAAGAATAAACTGGACATGACCTCTGCATATTGAGTGGAATTCTTCTGCTATCCCCACTTCCTTTCCTGGCGCCATTTTCTTTTTTCATTCCTGACACTGATGTGCAGCTGTACTGTGCATTTTTCACTGCTCCTTATTATGGAAATTAAACAGATTATACCGTGATCGTTGTGTAAGATTCGTGGGTTTTTTCTAGAGCGAACGCAGTTTGAAGGTAACGAAAAAAGCCTAAAAATTTTCTGCTCTCTGCCAATGTCTTAAAAGTAAGCATACATTGATCGTTTCTTCATTAATGTCCTCCTATCATCATCTGTCAATAAGAATTACCATTCATAGTCACGTGGTCGAGACTTTCATATGCACAATGTTTGTGTCAACTAGTTCAAACACGGCTAAAAGAGCTTGTTACTCCGTTATAAACATGTATGTCATTTCTCTGCACACTTTATCTAAATTTACTTTCAAGAATTATTACATAAGGCGCTAACGTGTTCGTAAATTGTACATTTTATAAGGAATATAAACTTGTGTAATGTTTCAATACACAATAAAGAATGTGTACTACCTTAGCGAATAAATTAGCTTGCTGCAGAATAATAAAATATTACAAAGGAAAGATTTCTCAATGAGACATTATACCGTTCATTCGCTGCGAAATACCCAAAATGTATTCTTATTCGAAATGCCTATCACTGCTTTAATAAACCACCTGCAAAGATCACAAGATACACTGAACCTTTAGAAAACAGTTCTGTTTAATTTAATCAAGGTTTAATATTGTCGTATTGTTAGATCTAAGCTTTAAATGAGATAGAACTAAACCCTTAAAGAAATATATTGCAAAACGTTAACGTAAATGAGTATTGTTCAATTGTTTGGGAAAAGGCTGACTAAATTTGGACACTAAATTCACTCCCTATTTTTCACAATAGATTACAATGTACAAAGTATCAAAAAATATAAGGAATAATTTATAAATATTAACAAGCACAGCGTTTCACGAAATACGTTAAATGTATTTAACAAAAACTCGTAAAATGCATATCGTATCACGATTAGTCGCAAGTTTCGAAAGAATTTCCGTTTCATCGTAAATCTAAGAGCATCGGCTACTGACTCGTAACTCATATTAGATATTTCTTACTCTGAAACAAAATGGAGGCAAAATTATCAGTTGAGAGGTAAATGTCATTTATTACGCTAAAATCCCATTGAAATGATACGGATATATAGAGGCTAATTCCTTTTTGCTTGGAATATAAGTCTTAGCAGTCATTTCACATAGACAGGGACTAAGACTTAGCAATACTCAAAATTAAGGTGATATGGATGTAAATTATGGATGACATGATGTTCTATAGCAATCTATTGACACGAGGTCCCATGAAGTTGTACGCATCACCTAAATTTGTATATTTAAGTCGTCCATATAATTACTGCATGCTTAAATTATTTCAGTTTATTTTATTTTACGATCAACATATTGCCAGCTTATTAACAGTTAGTGTTATTTTTTTAATTTATTTTACATGTTATGAACATATAGTATTTAATTGTTTGTTAACCTAAATTCCAACATATTGAAATGATTTTTTTGCAGAAAATGTTTTGAATAAAAGAGATAGTTTTATGCCGGCACATACAAACACAAATACGCGCGCACACTCAATCACCCCTCACTACAAGCTGGTTTAGTAGGCTTAACCTTCTAACGTCTAAAGTATAGCTACACGTATTAAATGCATTCTATATTTCCTACCGTTGGCAACATTTGCGTTTGAGTTGCCCTTTTATAGGTTATTCAACGTATTATTAATTTATTTAAGTTAATTATATATTTCCCTCATTTCTGGACGTAATCCAGTGCATTGATGACATGGAAACATGCACCAAGACTAGTTAACTTATGTTAAACAGAAAACTGCCTGACCCAACTGTCAAATGATTTAGACTAATATACATGTTATTTTCTATTCAGACTGTATTGATCCTTTCTATGACTTTAGTGATCCTTCCTATGACTATATTGTTCATTTCTATGACTATATTTATCCTTTCTATAACTGTATTGATCCTTTCTATAACTACTGATCCTTTCTATGACTGTATTGATCCTTTCTCTGTATTGATCCTTTCTATGACTGTATTGATCCTTTCTATTTAGACTGTATTGATCCTTTCTATAACTATATTGATCCTTTCTATAACTGTACTGATCCTTTCTATGACTGTATTGATCCTTTCTATAACTGTACTGATCCTTTCTATGACTGTATTGATCCTTTCTAGTTAAAACAAGCATCATTCTTAACTGGTTAGCAAGCAAGGGAAGTCATAGAAACTAAATAGTCATTGCACGCATGGCCATCCCGTACCCACCTACAACAGAAAATCAACATTGAAGAAGCAATATGATTAACCCCATTAATACATAAACATGCACGCATGGCTAATTTTCCGTTTCTATAAGTTCAAGATAAGAAAACAATTTATAAAGCCCAAATATCGGGGTTTTCCCTAAAATTTCTTATGGTATACATTAGTTGATTACGTAAAGGTTTAATCTGCTTCTCTGGTTTCTCGGATTTGTCATGAAAAGAAAGCAGCACGCACAAGCCATCACGTGACTTGATGATTATCGACACTTAAATGCAGTATCACGTTGCTCTTGCTATTGTATTACTGCAATGCATGTGCTAGCCAGGAAACTTAAATACAGTGTCTGATTCATTGGGAATCCTGGGGGCGGGGGGGGGGGGTATGTAGACTGTGCATCCATTCCATACGTAAAGATTTTTCATTTCACGGTGACGTTCCTTGCCATAGCTACCCCATATAGAACCTATATATTCTCTCCCCCAAAATAGTTCCATGGATCCGCACAGCTGACAGCTAGAACTAACTATACATGCCATTAGCTAATGATATTGTGAGAAAGAAAAGTGAGCCACATCAATGCGAGTAATGAAAAATTACACTCATAAAAGCTAAAACATAAAAGTAGGTTGCAGTGAATGAAGTTTAACACAACGTTAGAGGAGCCGCTGTTAGCTCAGCGGATATTATGTCACACTCGTGACCAGACATGTGCGGGATCGAAAACTACCATCGGATAAGCCTTGATCTATCACCATGGTCTTTTCTTGGGCAAAGCCATTTTCTCCAGTTGGCTCAAAACTTAATAACCTACCTGTATTGCTGTGTCCTAGAATAGCAGATCCGAGTTTAACTTGATGGTTCAACACCTTCGTAGGTACCATTACGCTTAATAATCCATTCAGCTGTTATTGCATCATGTTGTAGCCCTTACGGAAACCTGTAATATTAACTTGACACATACTTCCAAAGATTTGTATTTATCTGTAAGTTTATACAGATGAAAATATAACTTGATTGTATAGTTGTTACTATAATGTCTTTTTGTGATCCTTATGGCTGTGATCAAACATATCTAGGCATCGACATTGTTTTACGTATGGCAATGGGCTCCTTGTTTTTGGACTACACATTTATCACCTATGGCATCGTGTTGGACTGTACATTTATCACCTATGGCATCGTGTTTGGACTGTACATTTATCACCTATGGCATCGTGTTAGATCACATTTATCACCGATGGCATCGTGTTTGGACTGTACATCTATCACATATGGTATCATGTTTGTACTGTACATTTACTACCAATAGGATCGTGTTTGGACTGTACATTTATCACTTTTGGCATCGTGTTTGGACTGTACATTTGACACCTATGGCATCATGTTTGGACTGTACATTTACCACCAATATGATCGTGTTTTGACTGTACAATTATCACATATGGCATCGTGGTTGGACTGTATATTTATCACCTATAGCATCATGTCTGGACTGTACGTATACTACCAAATGGATCGTGTTTGGACTGTACATTCATCACCTATCGCATCATGTTTGGACTGTACATTTATCACCTATGGTATCGTGTTGGACTGTATATTTACTACTAATAGGATCGTGTTTGGACTGTACATGTATCATCTATGGCATAGTGTTGAACTATACATTTACTACTAGTAGGATCGTGTTTGGACAGTACATTTATCACCTATGGCTTCGTGTTTGGGCTACGTGTATCAGTTATTGTATCGTATAAATTATACTTTTGGCACAACCACACTTAAGAAAATGCAATTGATCATCAAATGTTTTGCTTCAGTGCTACTATAAATACAGAAAAAGAAAATGCGTTCAATAGGTGAAACTTTTAATCTCCTCAAGGTGTTATTACAGAAATGGATTCAATCGGATGTTGATACATATTAGTCTAGTCAAATGCACAAAAATCGTTAAAATTGTATCGGGCATTTCCTGAAGATTTGCTATCAGTACAAAAATGTGTCTTGTATTAAGTAAAACGTAGCAATAAAACCAAAACAGACATAAAATGATAATTGTGTTCAAACGTGTGCCTTTTGTGCACGTTCACTATGCAAACTATGTGATTCAGCCTGTTTTAGAAATGCCACTTGCACAGAAATTCATGTTATCTCATTCCAGTGTAACAGTGTAGAGAAAATGCAAATGTTTGTGCATGTTGTGTCCAAGTTGGTTCTTTATGAAAATTAAGGTTGACTTGGTGGATTTAAATGCATATCTAGTGTACTGGATTTCATCAAGATTGTAGAAAAATGAGGAAATATAAAACGGACTTTGCATATTGACAACCGCAACTTCAGACGAAGCAACATACTACAACATAGCAGTATGAGCGTCCGACCAAATGAAAATAAAAGACCCTTAATAGAGCTATCAACAGAAAAACGAGCTGTCTATAAAGAATTAAAAGCGAGATACAGTGACATAACCTGAATATTATATTGTGAAACGAATCAAGATCCATCCGGGTAGTTAACTTCATCATACAATAGCTTTCTGAGTTTCAGAAAATGCCCTTCAACTAAAACCATCCACAAACAGATAGTTACTATTACATTATTACACACGAATATCTCGGAATGCTGTCAATTGGTCATTTGGTTGAACAACACATTTAGCACAATATTGTCAATATTATGCCAAACAAAAGGAGCTAAATGTCATTCCAAATGACACTTTGAGAGAAGCGACCTGGACCGTCCTTGACATGTACTAAATCTGAGCCGTTGGATTACATGCCCAACACATTGAGGCAAGCGACCAGGCTATGTGTGTGCATGCGTGCGTGCTTGTGCGCGCGTGTGTGTGATTTGGATTTTTAACGAAGCTTCTACAATCTTCCACCCTGCCCGTTTATAGTCTGCAGTGTGGCAGTAGTGATGTCTAGCACTGGGTCATCATACCGCAGACATGTAGCATCATGTCCCATCAAGTCACATTATCCTGATACCAAGCCAGCCAGTCCTAACACTAACCTCTTAATGCTGAGCGCCTAGCGATGCAGCTGTTAATACCATTTTTAGAACTCTTTGGTATGACTCGACCGGGGTTCTAACCCGCGACCTAACGCATCCGAGGCGGACGCTCTAACCACTTAGGCCACCGTAGCGATCCGACCAGGACTGACCTGGGCATACATTAAATCTACGCCGTTGAGTTGTGTGTCTGACGCTCTAACAACAGAGCTAACGCGACTCCCTGAATAAAGATTTCATTTCGACATCCTACGCAATTTCTGTAAGGCTAATGTGGTAACTATAATTAAAATATGTTCTATCCAAATCAGCATGCCATTTTTAAAATGATTAAGTCAACTATTAACAATAAGCAACACCAACCCATTGTTCTGTGGGAAGAGTGACGCGGTCGTTTAATGTATATATGTGTGTAAACTATTGAATTTAGTACAAATTAGAGACTGATCCGCATTGACCGGACCAATAGTTTAATATAATGAATACAATTTAGAATTAGAAGCTGTTGTGTACACAGTACAGGAGGAAATACAATACAATACATTATTACTTCTGTAATGAGTACACGATATGTTGCATCATAATACACCCATGCTAGTAGGTGAGGGGAGAGCTGGTAGTCATTAACGAATTTTGAACGTGAAAGGATAACACTGAAATCCCATCCTATGACTGCGTAGTCATATGACGCAAAGACACGAACACTTACGTATATAATTGAACGATGTAAGCACAGGAAAGCAAATGAATTTACTCACATTATCTCATGGTGGCTTCAATCCATCTGAACTTTCTTCTTTGTTATACCATATAAATAACTGGGATATACAGTAACAACAGTTCCAGAGATACAAATTCCTAAATTAGTCAAACTCCCAAGGTGCCCGTAGACTTGAAATAAAACGAACTTCTTTTAAGCAATACATCTGTGTCAATAGGGGGATTTAAAAATTCCCTAATGGTTCTGCTGCTGGTTCAGCAGATGATCATTTGTGGTATATATAAAAGAAAATTGAATTTTATGAATATTTAAAAAAAAAAATCATGTTCGTGTGTGAGTGTGCGTGATTTGGGTTTTTAACGTAGCTTTATTAATTTTCAGTTATAATGCTACGAAGCCTGGCAGGGCCCCGAGTGGCCGAGTGGTCTAAAGCTCTCTCCGTTATGGATCACTGCCATCTCACCTCTGTCTGCTTGGGTTCGAGTCTCGGATTCGTGAAAAAGCTTGCCAGTAGCTTCTCGTAGGTCGGTGGTTCTTTCCAGGGTTTTCCCATGTTCTTCCTCCACCATTAATACTGGTCGCCATGAATAGTCTATCGTGTGCTGAAAAATGGCGTTAACCCTACAACAACAACAACAACGATGCCTGACAGTTTATCGTGATATGTTGCACTGGGGCATCATGCTGCAGACATGTAGCATTATGTACCACCTAATCACATTATCCTGTCACCAGGCGGACCAGTCTTAATACTAACCTGTTAATATTGAGCTCCAAGTGTGGAAGCTGATTGTACCGTTTTTATAAGTATTTGGCATGACTCGGTCGGTGTTCGAACCCGCGACCTCCCGCATCCAAGGCGGAAACTCTAACGATTTAGGCCACCGGAGAGTTCTAAAATTGTTAGTTCCAGCAAATTAGGAATTTCGTATTTTCACCAGTCCCGTTAATGTATTTAGTTAGTCTTTACACCCCCTTATTCTCGGCACTGATAAAAAGATGAGAAATTATGTTCATGCAGCTAACGAAGTCTGACTTTATTTAATTTGATGATGTTGTTGTTGTTATGAGGTTTAAGATCATTTTCAGCACCATACAGGCTATACATGGCGACCAGTATAACTGGTACAGGAAGAACCTGGGAAAACCCTGGAAGAACCACCGACACTAGAGACGCTACTGGCAAGCTTTCTCACGTAGCCACACCCCGATAATCGAACCACCCACGCAGAGGGAGTTGAGATAGCAGTGATCCATAACAATGCGTGCTTTAGACCACTCGGTCACTCGGGGCCCCTATTTAATCTGATCTCAGATTGCTTAATTATCTCAGTGTATGCGTTCTTACAAAATAGGTATTTTGTTCTTCTGAATGGCTAACAATAATCCATTCTCACTCACAACTGTACGAAATTGGCAGAAAACAGAAATTAGTCATTTTGATATCTACTAAGTGTGAAATGTATGCAAATGTAACCAGACTATTGTTTACAAAGGTTTATAAGCTTAATGTGAAAAATGTGCTTTTGAAATCAAACTAGGTTTATCTACTATTATGTATAATTAATTTGTATGTGTTAGTTTTTCTCCATGATTATGTGTTATAATTGTAGTGTCTGCTTGACCTTGTCCAAAATCAAGTTCATTGTCTACGAACCAGAATGACGTATCTTTTGTTAACAACTAATACTCAGTTTATATTTCTCTGTGAATGTAGGTTAAATATTAGGATTATTATTTTAGCCTGTGTCAAGGACATTATGTTTACCTTGTTCTTTAGCATGCGTTTTAGTAACAGACCTAATTATACTTAGATTGTTCGAGAAATGAACTTTTGTCTCTAGTCAGGGTTATTCATTTGTGTCTTAGCATTGTTATTTAATATTGCTCACTGGAAAGAAAAACATTACTTAGGTTGTAAGATCTTGAAGCAAAATCGGTCTTATTGTTGTGTTCACTATTTCATTTAGACTATAATTTATTTATTTAAATTACTTATTCACTTGAAATACAAAAGTGCCCAATTAATACTATTCTTGGACAGAGACAATAACTGCGAATGATAGTGAATTTAAACGAGTATATCTTGGATTATATTACTGTGATTCATCAAAACACTGTTGGCAGATCATCACCCTTCAGGCCATTGTTACATTAGTACATTCGAGACTACGGGCACGTAAACACCCTAAGCGTTGGATCGCGTTTTGAACAGCACTGGAATTTAATTAGAACTTTGTTCATTAGAACTGGTGATACACGTTTTGGATTATTAGGGATTTAATCCGTAATGCTTTAAGTTTCTTTCAAATGTTTACTTTGAATCCTAGGGAAATAAATTATTTGTTAAATTTTACAAAACTTGATTTTTTCCCCCGCTCTTTTCTATTACTTAGTTTAAGAACATAGCATCGTAATACTAGTAAGTGTGAAATGTATGCAGTTGCAAACAAACTCAAAACGATATTGAGTTTTTAAATAATATCAAAGTTCTTCATCGCCTTTGAACATTGTTTCATTCCATCTTCTTATTCGACAGTTTTTCCTAGACATTTGATATTTGTCTTCGCTAACATTAAAAACAAATATACAGTGGAAACGTGGATTAGTGATGAGACTATGGGTGCCAATTATATACTTGTAACATTTTATTTCATCTCTATGCATGGCACTTATGGTTCATGGAACCTAGTAGTGTTTGAAACTACTGAGATCCGGACCGCACTACCATACTGAAGTCGCAGAATATGACAAGGTACATTCCTTTATGTTTAATGAGTTTTGGAAAATGTGCCTTACCATATTGCGCTGATGATGAATTGCCAAATTTCTTTACCTGGCGTGTAGGTCATATCTATGAAAGTGGTGTAATGTTCGTTCAGTGTCATATACATGTGTACATGTTGTACGAAAAGACAGGAAGAAAAAAACAACGTGTTTGTGCAGAACGTTAAATGCATTAGTTCCATCAGTATTATAAGCAAGTCCTCAGTTCTTACTTTGCATATCTTTTGAGTGTTTATCTTCCTTAGTAAATTTTTGATCTGATAGTTTTTGTATAGCAATATGACGACTATGTTACGCAAAAACAGGGGTCAATTAGACCAACTATGTTCCAGACTAATGGTTAAGTTGTTACCTGCAACACAAAGGTCTCGTTACGATTAACGTTAAGTCGCATAGTTTAAGTCACATGTTTAGAAAAGCTGTTGTACAAGATACCTTAACGTAGACATAAGTAGCATTTAAATTCTGCGTTTAATCGTAGTGGTACTATTTTTTTAAATTGATGCTTTAAGTGATTTTTATTAAATCATTGATTTGCAATGAAGTGAAAGCACGTGACAGATTATACTTTATTGTATGCATCTCTCGTGTTTGATATAGTTAATATAAGTCATGTCTCTAATTAAGGGTTGTCAATATATTTCAAAGCTTGATATAGTTAATATAAGTCATGTCTCTAATTAAGGGTTGTCAATACATTTCAACATTACGTGAATATCATTATCAGATAATACCATTGGGGATTCAAAAGTACGGGGAATATAATTCTCTGACATTACCTTTCAAAATTGACCATTGGGTATTCAAAACTACGGGAATATCGTCCTCTTACATTACCTCTCAAATTGACCATTTGTGTATTTAGCCAAAGCCAATATGTTAACAAGATTCTTACTTGACAGAATTTCATACAAACTGCGTTTATTCACCACTTTTCCTCATGCAAATGGCAAACTGAAAGAAACTATTGAGATATGATAGTCACTTTGGACATTAAAGGAAATTATAAGGTATACACACTTCTTGGGATGACATTTACTGCACAGATGTTTCTCGGTTGTATTATTTCAAAATGACATAAATTTAATGCAGTTAGAATAAAAAAGATTTTAAGTAATCACTGTATTAATTTTTTTCAACTAAGACTTTGCAGATAAGTGATGGGTCAGGTTTTAAAAATCAAATTACGGTTTGTAGGAAAATTTTGAGTAATCTCGCGTTTTCTTGTAAGGAATTCTAGCAGTAGCATTTCTGCATACAGTGACTGCTGCCACTACTGAAGCGCCATTTTTCAGCTTGCGGATCATTGACCTTTTCTGTGAGAACTTCGCTAGTGTCGCAGAGGCAGTCACTTTGAATTTAATGCATGTTAACGTGACGAGATCAGTATGTGGTAAAATGGAATGTTATTTAATTAATATAGGTTCAGGTAACAGATTATATGCTGTCTACTATTACCTTAGATTGGTATGCCGTGTTAGCTTTTCTACTGAGAGTGATCAGATGTTGGGTATCTCTTACAAGACGACACATCAATGGTACACAATTAATGCAGATCATTTTTGTAGTCATCTCGTTGTGTTTGTACTAAAACATATTTCAATTATTCGTATAGTATTTAGTCCCGTGAAAAATTCAGACATGATATGGGCCACTATCTTCCTACAATAATCGATATTATGAAGTTGCAGTGAGTACAACTAGTCAAGATAATGAGAGAAAGGCTAACTGTGTCGAAGACAGTGACCAACATCGCCAATATCTTCGGGACACCGAGGAGTGCCTGTGCTTATCTTTTCTTATGTGTCTTCTGAATTGATTCGGGGCCTCAGGTGGCCGAGTTCTTTAAGGCGCTTGCCTTTACAGATCACCCAAATCTCATGTCTGGTCCATACATGTTCGAGTCATGGCTCGACAAACGTGGGTATGAGAAAAATCTTGCCAGTAGCTTCTCGTGGGTCGTACGTTATTCTCAGGATGTTCCCTGGGTTCTTCCTCCACAAAATGTAATGTCCTATCAAGTGCTGAAAAATGGTGCTTAACCTAATATTACAATTAGTTCTGAGTGTTCCATGCAGACACGCGCCCAATGTGTGTATTTGGTGTTTCTGGATGCCAACCAGTGCGAAAAAATGTTTTGATCAGAAACAGTAAATACAACATAAGCGTTAGAAATGTGTTAGTAGTAATATGCGACACATTGGGTACATTGTGAAATTGACATTGTGCCGTAGGTTTAAAGGGGGGGGGGGCAATCATTGTACTTACTAGAACTCCAGTCTTAAAATCGTCTGTAAGATTTAAATGTGCGGATGCACTCTGTGTACGTACTAGAAATCCTGTGTTAAAATGTTTAGTAATATGTTGTTTCCTTGTTGAGAAAGGTATGGTTATATAAGAGGAAAAAAATGCTAGCAATTTTGTTTGCTTCCAAAACACCCCGCTATTAATTAGCACAGCTTTCTAAATACACACGCACGCACGCACACACACACGATCCAATGAAAAGGGTTGAAGGGTTTATAGATGCACAGTTCCCTGACACAAATATAGTATACAATCACACACTCAGGCAAGGGTAGGAGTGTTTATAGGCACAATATACCATGTACAAACATATTATCATACACAAAAGAGAAAGGAAAGGGGTTTTAAGTTTAAGTTGTAAACACAGACAGACATACGCACGTACAAATATTGGTAATGATTTTGAGTAATATCTCCCTTTTCTTGAGATATGGGTACCTGAAAAGGAACTGGTTGGTTTCTGCCACCACTCTTCCTCCTTAATGGTTACACCACTGGGGTTGAAAGTGAAGAGCTTTGGTATGTGGTAACCGTCTTCTTTGGTTACCAACTCCAACGACCCCTTTCAGGGCCACCCAAATCTATAAGAAGAGGGTACTGCTCAAACTTATTGACGATAGTTTACGTTCGTGTAAGTTTATGTATAGCGAAGACTCCACATTTAAACATTCAAAGCCCTTACCCCTATATTTGTTATGATAGTATCGTGGTATGTAGGTATAGTGCGTATACAAACACGGTTGTGTTCTTTCAAAAAACATAAATATAAGATAGTAAGGATATAAAATTGTTTCAATTAATCATTTTATTACTATTTTATATTTTGTTAATATTCATTTTATTAATATTTTTAAAAATTACACTTTTCTAATTGAGTGGAAGGTCACGATCAAAAAAGCAAATTACGGTTTGTAGGCTATAAAAATTCCTATCTTCTGTGTTTATGTGATAGTATAAAACATTTGTGTGAGGTATATTGCGTTTATTAACACTCCCGCCATTACCACTCAATGGTGAGATCACCGTTTCGGATCACTGCCATCTCACCTCTGTCTGCGTGGTGTCGAGTCTCATGCTCGGCTAACGTGGGTACGTGAGAAAGCCTACCAGTAGCTTCTCGTGGATCGGTGGTTCTTCCCGGGATTTGCCAGGGTTCTTCCTCCACCAGTCATATTGGCCGCCATGTATAGCCTATCATGTGCTGAAAATGGCATTAAAACCTACAACAACAACAACAACAACCACTGAATGGTTGGGGTGTTGGATTCTAATCAAGAAAGAAAAGTTAGCATTGCATTTCTCGTAAATACCCATTAAGTTTTCAACACGGAAACGGTATATAACTAATCAATTTAACATAGGATTCTCGGTACATACGTAGAGGGGGCCCCGAGTGGTCGTGTGGTCTAAAGCGCTCAGCCTTACGGATCACTGCTTTCTCACCTCTGCGTTGGTTCGAATATCAGGATCGGCCAACGTGGGTACACGAGAAAGCTTGCCGGTAGCATACCGTTTGTAGGTGGTTCTTCCCGAAGTTTTCCCGGATTCTTCCTTCGCCACTTATACTGTCCACTATATAGCCTGTCTTGGGCTGAAAAAATGGCGTTAAACCCAGGGTGACTCCTACATATTAAACCCACAGGTGCTCGACGCAAGCTTGATGTTAAAAAAAACAAAAAAACAATAATCTAAGGGAAAAAAATCATACAGAGTGACAAAAAATACCTTAGATTACCCCGATGACCCATTCGGACATAGGACCCTCTCTATCATAATATATAAGAGAGAAGGTACGGAACTTCCAAATACTTGGCTCCACCCATGACCCTCGAATTCCTTCTGCTATTTCCGTCTTTAAAGGCACACGACCATACTATATGGCTTGTTTTACTTCTGAGATATTTTTTCTATCCATCAAGCCATCATTAACGTGTGATTTTCGCGAAGCTTATTATTGTGGACACTTCCGTGCTCATCTGAAAACCGGTGACAAGAGCGATATGGTTGTTGTTGTTGTAGGGTTTAACGCCATTTTCCAGCACAAGATTGGCTATACATGGCGGCCAGTATAATTGGTGGAGGAAGAACCCTGGAAAACCCAGGGAAGAACCATCGACCCACGAGAAGCTACTGGCAGGCTTTCCCACGTACCCACGCTAGCCGAGACTTGGACTCGAAACCACGCAGACAGAGGTGAGATGGCAGTGATCCACAACGGTGAGCGCTTTAGACCACTCGGCCACTCAGGGCCCCAGAGCGATATGGACAATGTTTTCAACTCCTTGTTACATCCCTTCTTGAATTACAGAACAGCGGTAGATGCAAAAGTATGCTTTTTTACTTACCATTAACTCGATTGAACATTAGGAATCCTGTTCCATGCAAGAATTATACATTGCCTTCTTCACTGCACAACACATCGTATACATGCATCTCTATTTTCAAAATAGGCGGCACTAACGTCAACGCCGAAATATGATTGGCTCAAAAGGTTATACTAATTATCATAGGAGCACGGAAGTTAAGGTATTTTTGTCACTCTGTATGATTTTTTTCCTTTAGATTATTTTTTTTCTTCTTAACATCAAGCTCGCGTCGAGCACCTGTGATTAAACCTATGGATAATTTTTAACATAAGATTTCCCACATAAACCCAGTGCCGCATATTGGGATCAACTCTAACAATGTAACAACGTAACTCTATGTTAGGTCAGCCACTTTAAATAACGTTAGCATTTATCCAATATGTTCATTTTCCATATGTTCTCAGATTTATGATAGATATATTATATGGCTTACAAAACAACTTAATCCGAGCTCATTTTTATAATACACGTGTCATATAACATATGAGACAAATGCATGCCAGCAATTAACTTCCGAACGCACGGAAAATTGATGTATAAATTCAAAATGAACAAACAGATAATTACAAATAAATCAATTTATAAATAATGTATGCAACTGAGACTAATCATGTGATTAGTCCTTTGTTGTTCCTCGTTTTTCAACATGAGTTTTTAGACAATATTAGGAGAAATGCTTATATTTACCAGAGCTAAATTCTGACTTGCCTCAGAACTTTAGACTGATTCATTTTGAGAGGGAAATTTCTTAGAAGCCTGAATTCCGTCTGGGAAGACATACTCGCTTAGCTTAACCAATGAAAGTAGTTTTTTTATTTTCCAAATCTATCATCACTCCCATCGAAGTCAGAATAATCATCTCTAGTTTACCTATATTACCAGCTATTCTGGAAAATATTATCTTATGACTCCTGTTTCAAAAATGGCCCACAACTTCCTAACATTTCCTTATTTGTCTCAACTTTTGTCATTTACCGCTATTGACCTTGTGTTAACACTACTCCAGATATATCTCTAACCGTTAACCGAGCGAGTCCTAATCAAATCCTCTCACGCTTCCAAACACGAAAGGTTAATTGTTACAAGCTGTCAGGCTATTGCGAGCCCAGCCAATATATCAGTCTTTATGGTTACATGTCACGCTGACTCCGACAAAATGTACAACGAAATTATTCTTCAAATATTTTCACCATAACAGAATATCACAGTTAGAATCGTTTTCATAGCTGCAGTCGATTTCAGTATACATCCTATTTATGCATACATATAATATGCATTTAGAATAAGTAGATAATGGCAAGTATTTTTCATTATCATTTGATGATTGTTAGGTACAAAAATAAACTAATGATACCCGGCGATATAAACTTTGGCGGATTGATAATTACAGAAGTACATGCTGTGAAAGATGTAATGAACGAAAGTAAAATGTAAGGAAGCAAATAAGTCAATTTTGTAGTTCGTATTTCAGGAATGTTTTGCAATTATCTTTGCTATTATCGGAACCGATCATAACTGTGCTTTCAGTATGGAAAGTTTGATATCCATCAGGTATGTGTATAATATTACTGTCAATCATGGGACCGGGTTGACTTGAAGAAGACCGATATGACAGTTCCCATTGGTTGGCATCGTGATGTTTGCCACGTGCGTTTCACGCAAGGTCCAATGTTAAAGGCAACGCTCCTTGCATTATGATTAGTCTTCATACAACAAGATAACAACAATACAAAAGCTCAATACTATCTCAATACCATGATATATTGCACGCATATAATATTGTCTATTTTAGCTCATTAAAAATCTATTTTCCGCAAAACAGATTGCACCTGAACATTCAAATGTAGATTTTTTTTTTAAAGTTAATATTACAGAACTTTAAACTCAGTACGTACAATACGTGATATCTGACTTACTATACCCACCAACCCGTTTTACCAGTTTGTATTACCAATAACAATTAACAAAGATAAATATGCGTAGATTCTTCCTCTCTTGCAAACAATGTGGCTTTGTATCCAGCAAGCATTCTACGAAAATAACCACAACGCACTGTACGCAAATTGCCAATACAATGACGGAAAAACACATCACTCTGCATGGTATGTTTAGTTAACACTCTTTCGAGTACATCCTTGTCGTCGAGTTTAATTTTTACACTTTCCCAGAGTGTCGCGTGTTCTTAGCACACGAACTGCATATATTTTATGACTGTTCAACAATCGAACTATTCTACGTACTCGAAGCACTTGTGTACTTAACGATGCTGTGTGTTGGTGGGGAGATTATTCTATAGCTTAGACAGTTGTGGGGTGGGGGGCAACTATGTATTTTCCTTTTGACCTTATAATCACACGTTTGAAACGTTAGCATATTTACGCAGATAGGTGATTCATAACATGCGCTCGTAAATTAGGAAACTTAGAAACTGATGCACTTCCTTGAGCGAGTGCAATCTGCTAATGTTATCAGTCACAAGTTCTTAATAAGTAGACAGTTCTCTCTAAAATATCCGCGGTACATCCGCTTTCTCAAGTAACAACATTCTTCTCTCTCTCTCTCTCCCTCACACACACACACACACACAGACATACATACATACATACAGACAGACAGATAGATAGATAGATAGATAGATAGATAGATAGATAGATAGATAGATAGATAGATAGATAGATAGATAGATATAGATAGATATACAGAGTCTGAAAGCGTACACAAATAAATCTGAATCACTTGATTACCGTATTTTAAAACATTTGTGGAATACTATGAAATAGCAAACAGACAAGCAAATATTTCTTTGCACGTGCCTCCAATCCACCCTCATGGTAGGATGCAGAAATATCTTTTGAACGGTGGGCTGCCTAATCAAGAAGGCAATGGGTCAATAGGATGGAAACCCTAGTGGAGGCCAAGAGGCGAGACCTCCACAAGGCGCTGCATTTTAATCGTTTGCTGGGATAACGTTAACCATCTAATTGTGAAGAAAACTTACTTTAGAAAACGTTCCGGTTGTTTCATGTTCATTATCTTTTTATACTGGCCGAGAACACCATTTTCACCGCCTACCAAAATCCATTCCCACGCCTCTGCGGTCTGGTCTTGACCATAATAAACACATCCACGAATACGTTTATTAAAATGTCAGAGGCGTAGTCCAATGGTTGCGGCTTCTGTTCCCGATAGGACAAACCGAAGTTGGCTGGTTTGGTGTATCCTTGATAATGGCACTTAACCGTCAATATCCTGATAAGGGCAATAATGTGCTAAAAGTGATCTTAAGATAATGATCTTTTTCCACTTGATGACTTAACGTTACTCTAACCGTAACTAATTACTGTATATTTGCTTGTCTGTCTATTTTTCCCATTTTTCTGCACAAAAGACACATTATCGTTCAGTTGTTCACATCGTTTTGTCATATTCTCATACCCACCTACAATAACCAATTTATATTTTACTACGTAAGACTCCGATCAATAAAAATAAGTGCACACGGTGTTTAAAATGTGCACTATGTCTATGGATGTAACTAAGGCATATAGAAAAACAAAGTAATTGTCGAAGACTAGTTCCCACGTTTCATAAGAATAGTTTACTGTCAAGAGTTTTAACGACTGTAAGAAATTACGTTACTTTAACAGTATGATTCCTATTCTTAGTATTATAGCATGATCCGTCGTTATACGTGTAATTTTATCTTCCATACATTTTGACATACACATGAATCCACTGAAATTGATAATATATATTATCGAGACCCCCCCCCCCCCGTTTGTTTGTCTGTCTGTTTCTCTCTCTCTCTCTCTCTCTCTCTCTCTGAGTGCTGTTCAAAAATTTAAAAAATAAAACTCAACTTCATCGGAGATCTACTTCTATACTTCTATATTTCACATTTCTTTCTTTCCCTAGTTGTTTCAGAAAGACCAGCAGATACTGTTGATAAAAAAAATGATACTTAGTCATCTGATATTTTAAAAGTTTGGTTAGATGTTTTACTGTACATTAATTGACATAGATGATTTGGATTAAAGTCCCTTGTCCAAGAGCACGCCACGGCAGCGGACGTAGACTGGTCTGAGGGTCGAAATCGACAAGCACGTTTATCACTGAGTCACGGCTTTTCCTGAGATGTTATAAAGACGATCGGGGTGGAGTGGGGTGCACTTGTGTCTCAGAAGACTCGTATACCTCCTCGTTAAGTTAACGTGGAGTACTGACAAAAAAGATAAATGCCATTTTATTTTCAAAGTAGTAGTTTTCTTTCTTATTTTCAGAAAGCCCAATATCACCTCAACTCAAAATATAATTATTTTGACGGATTATACATACATACATACATACATACATACATACATATATATATATATATATATATATATATATATATATATATATATATATATATATATATATATATATATATATAATAGAGAGAGAGTAGAAGTAACTTCCATATGTAAAAATATTTGAATTATGATAGATAGATAGATAGCTAGATAGATAACTATATATATATAGAGAGAGATAGATCTTACTTTTTGTTAGAAAATTTGCAGTGTATCAAGTCTCCTGGCAAATAAACTAAAATTATATGTGTCATTTGGGTATTGGCCCAATTCAAATATGATTAAATAAAATAAAGAATTCCAAATTCAGCATTTAGGTTTATGACATATAAACTTTACAATTTATAGTCAATTTTAAATACCTTAATATTGCTGCACGGCTTAATATATACAACTGGACGTAATAGCATTATTTAAAAAATGTGTAATTTAAACAGAGGTCGTTTGATTCGGTTGATAAATAGATAGTATTGCAAATAGAATGCACGCAAACATTGGTCATGTTTTCCTTCTGTTTTACTTCTCAATTAAGCTATTGGTCAGAGAGCGCGATAACAGCATTGGTCGACTTTGTCAAACAAGATAACACAATAATTAATACATAATGTATAGGACGATAAAATCTTTATAGCACTATCTACCAGATAACTGAAACTGTTCTCCAGTATTGAAGAGTATCTTTTTGCCAAGAGTTGAAGCGAACATTTCTTTTTACTGATTTATCCTATTCAGATAACCTATTACCACGTACATCAACTAGTCAACCTACGTACAGACTTAGGTTTCTTCGTTTATCGATATTTAACTTTCTGGAATATTATTTCCTGTCTGCTTGATCAATTACTTGACAGCTTGCTTGCTTGATTTCCTACATAGTGTTTTATACCGTTGAACTGCATACCCCTCTGTTTGGATAATTATTTTCTCTCATCTCCAAACAGTTCAGTTCTGTGTATTCGCATACCACCTCACAAACATCAGGCACAGTTATATAAGTGATCCCTAATTTACAAAACAAAATGTGACATTGCTTAGACATTAATCTACCTTTAGCTAGACAACGAAATTGCATTATGTATGGACATGCATACGTAAGACAGAGGGACATCGCTGATAAATAATTGACAAAATGATTTTATTCCGTCCCCTTCCTTAACCCCCGTTATGTAAGTGAAGAAAAAAATACACCGCACCCACCCCGACACGGGAACTGCCAACAATCTCCATGAATCCCGGTGGGCCAGTTCAGTCGTGTAAATAACATTTCGAAAACAGGTTCATAAATACAGGTAGGCACCTTTTATATTGCCTACTTATGTCCTTTATGTTCTCTTTGTCTCCTTCTTTTCTTAATTTCGGAATAACTCGCTTCCTTGAGCTCATGCTTATTTGGACATGTAACACAATCGTTATGGAGGAATATGAATGTTTTCTAATTATAAAATTTTTACTTTGATTTTATTTTATTTTTTTATTTTATTGTTTGTTGAATTTTGGATAAAATCAGAATAATCTCCGGTTTCAGGGTTCAGCTCATTTACAATAACGAATGAGTCGTACAGATGGTTGGATAGCTTAGATGCCTGTAACAAAATAAACATGACTTTGGCAAGCCAACAGATCGTACGTAGTCACAGATTCTTAAATGCAAGCGAAACTGAAGCATACTGGATACAAGAACTTGAAATTACAAAGATGTTTGGAAGAGATGGTAACCTCAGCTCATATAATGGTAATGTTCTCTCTCTCCTATCTATCTATCTATCTATCTATCTGTTTGTCTGTCTGTCTGTATGTCTGCCCGTCCGTCCGTCCGTCCATCCATCCATCTTTCTTTCTTTCTAACTTCTTTCGTTCTTTCTTTCTTTCTTTCTTTCTCTCTCTCTCTCTCTCTCTTACACACACACACACACACACACACACACACACACACACACACAGACTCACATATGAAAGAAGTCGTTGGTAATTTCATCATTTAACTAAAATAACACATTCGATAGTGTATTGCTATGACCGTATTTGAACTACATTAAATCGCACTACGGCTGCTCATTTGATGATGTCAAGATCCTAGAAATGGCAAAGATATTGTCTTGGAAAAGTACGATAGGTGAATCGCCCAAAGCCAAAGTAAAATGTACCTGACAAAAAGAAGCAGTGGTCGACGCAAAAGTTGAGATCACGTTGGTGAAATGGAGTTAGAACGGGCGAAATTCAAAGAGAATGCACATAATGGAAAGTTAGCTATGAGTGCAAGGAACAGTTTTTATGCACTAATTTAATGCCGCATTCACCTGCCTATTATAAAAAATATAAAAAAATAAAATACACAAGTGATGTCCAAAAGGTCCATATTTGTGAATATATTAAAAGAGAGCATAAAGAATATTATTCACTTGACCAAGGAAGTCAATAGCAGTTCATAGCAACATAAGTTTATATACCCTATTCCAAATTCATACCTGCATTTGTCACCTCCTAAGGTCACTTTCACAGTGCAGACACAAGCCCTTTTGCTAGGGGAAAATTCTGAAAACCACTGTGTACTAAACAGGTTGCTGAAATACAAAATAGTTGCCATCCAAGCCGTTTTTTGAGATACTCTACTTGCTCTGAGCCCACGTGTTTACTGCTATCTGTGGCTAGCTCTTCTTCCCAACCGACTACTGGTATTTCACTATCTACATACTTTAAAGTAACTATGGGAGGTGTACATGCCTCACACCAATATCAAGACCAACACAAGCCTGAACACCTAATTAACAACTATATCCATATCTTTCATTATTAAACAATAATAGATGATCAAGTCACACCACAGCCATTACTTTAATAATACTGACCGTAGCCAATTTACGAAACTGTCCCCTGCCACCCATAGTAACTGAGAGGAAGCAGACAAAGACGAATCGGAGTAAATGAGAGGGTGTTTGACTAATTAAGACTGAGAAAGGGTAAATTTAAGCGAGTGGGAGATCTCGAGCAAGTGTGAAATGGTGAGTTGAGGTAAGCGAATGGAGTAATCAAGAGTCACTGGGAATAATAAAGTGTGCATATGAAAATCAAGCTGGAAAAGTAGAAGTATACATGTGAGAATTCTAGAAAGAAGTAATTGTTTAGAACAACAAGTCGAGTAAACATAAATGTGCTATTGAAGAAAGCATTCTTGCGAGAAGATCGTTTGGGGACGACCTCATTTCCGACGTCCGTAAGCACAAGATTTTAGCGCTTCCTCTCCTCAACTACTTGAAGGAATGCCGTGCGACTTTATAAACAAGGTCTTGCTGGCTCTAAATGAAAATGGCGCCCCTAACACATCCAGTATGTTCGGCACAGCTGACACATTGCAGACATTGTCATCGCTACTCGTCCTCAGTGTATGTTCATATCAACATGGAGTTTTCACAAAAAGACTTCTTATGATTTCTTGTTGATTCTAAGTGAAATGGTTCTGTTCGGACATCCAGTATAACTGCCACGTCATCCTTCTTGAAAATGTTGTTATTGCTATATCATCCTGAACAAAACGTCATGTCGAAATAGCATTGTTATCAGAATATGTTTAGCTGGCCCTGAATGAAAATGGTTCCGCTCAACAGCAGTCTTAAACTATTATTATCGCTGTTTTGAATAAAGGATTATATCAACATGGGGTTTTCACTAAAGTATTCTTTTATCGTTAGTTGGTCATTAATGTGAATAATACTTATCTAAAATGCAATATGGCTATCTGAAAATGTTGCCAATCCGACACCTAATATGCTCAAATTCACGACCTTAATAGCAGCTGATACGGCTAGAACGAGTGTGCTAAATGAAATGTCCAAACAAACCTTAAATCATTATGGATTTTATGAATGAACAACATGAAAATATGAACAAGATGATATTATCCCTTACCAAAATAAAGGTAATAATTAAATAATAATTTTTACAGGAATAATTTTTTATATCATTTTTAACACCGTTAATACTTAACAAGACCCCTTCAGTGATATGATTCCAATGTGAAATTGAATGGGCAGTTGTTAAAGGTAAGTTGCTCGCAAAACCGGCCATATGTTTTGTTTGGTTGCATAGTTGAGCGTTGGAGCACTGGAAGGACTGTGCGATTAGAGTGTTTTAACTTTGGATTGGAGAGTTTATCAATGGTTGCTGACTTTGGTCTGAAGTGAAACGGGGGATGGTGTTAGGGTCTGATGCAGACAAAGCTTGACCATCATCAGCCATATTTTCCAAACCTGAACTAATGAGTTGTTTTATTCAGTGCTGGGGCCCCGAGTGACCGAGCGGTCTAAAGCGCTCTCCGTTACGGATCACTGCCATCTCACCTCTGTCTGCATTGAGTTCGAGTCTCGGATTCAGCCAATGTAGGCATGTGAGAAAGCTTGCCAGGGTGGTTCTTTCCGGGGTTTTCCCGGGTTCTTCCTCCACCATTAATACTGGCCGCCATGTATAGTCTATCGTGTGCTGAAAAATGGCGTTAAACCCTACAACAACAACAACAACAACAACAACAATTATTCAGTGCTAGATCTTCGACGTGTAAGCTTTTAGAGACTACTCACGTTTGTGGTCTTTCAGAAACAAAATATTTCTTGTTGCAAACCCATCACTCATAGCTTGAATTGCTGTTGCACGGAGTGAATGACCAGTATAGCGTTGTACTCCTGCATTGCTGCAGATGTCTGGCATGGATGAGTAGAATCGCTTTGGCTTGACCGGTTCACAAGTATACCATTTGTCAGTAAATTCGGGAGATCTTAGTGATTCTTTACTGTGTAAATAAGACCTTTGAGGCTTGTCACAATTCGGAAGGAAATCTTTTCATAGATTTCACTGGACAAGTGTTTGTGCCAGTTGCATACATTATTTTGTCTGATGTTTCTTCAAGCTGCTCATCAACTGCTTCATGATTTAAAGTAATGTACTCCATGTCAGATTCATCATTTTCAAACTTTAAGGAAGTTGGGGGTCAGTCGATGGTGAAATTCTATACTCTGGTCACAAAATGGATATCCAGCAGATACCATATTCTGAATCGAAAGGCAACAGTGTCAAATTTTTTAAGATACGCATTGATTTTTCCTAATTCTTCCAGTGAAATTACTTGGTAGTGCTGGGTTAGCCTTGAAATACCTGATTTTAAATTCAATTTCAGTTTTGCATTTAACATTGAATTAGAATTTTTGAATTCTCTGTCTTTGACAATGCCAATTTCTTTAACAATGTCCTTCAAGTATCTGTTTATGGCTGCACGAACATATTTCAATGAATTCTGGTGATATTCTTGCGCCTGATTAGCTGGCGTTTCTGTGACCCTGGATGATAAAAAAAATACTGAGTTGAGCTCCAGCGTAGAACCTTTTTAAGTGGCCACTCAGCTTGTCTGACCTGATTATGTTGAAGCCAAGTTTGTGTCCAATAATTTGAATGCACCAAGGTGTAAGTAAATATAAATATATTCATAGCAATACAGTTCTTACGCTTTGCAAGATCATTTTGAAATACCATAAAGACAACATTTCCAGCAATTTGTACATATCTTGAATGGTTATGGTTGGGATTTATGTATGTAATATGGTGACATTTGTAATTATTTCCTTCAACATTTGAAGTCTTTCAAATTTATACAGAAAAATTATTTCTTGAGAAGAAGAATAACAATGCAAAATGTTATGCAATTTCTTTTTCATTGAAATGAATGACTAAACAGCCAAAATAAGTTAACTTAGAAAATCAATTACCTTATGGATTGTTATATACATTTTTCAGTGATGTGGATACGCATTGGTGGAAATAACGTCATAACATTGTCATGTCAACAAAGTATGCACTATGTTATTATATACGTTCAAGATCTATCCATCAAAGATATTTCATGCAATTAATCTGATTATCTTCTTCTTGTAGTTTTACAAGTTAAAATCATTAATCGGTGTTTGAATAATGGTTTCATAAAGTTTTGTTTTTATTTTTGTGAAAATGGTGTCATTCACACCATGCCACCAACACCCACACGACATAAAATAAGCAACAATAACAAAAAAGAACAAACAAACAACAAATTTACTATTGAAAATGCCAATGCTCCATTTTGTGTTTCGTTTAGTAGCCTCTGAGTATTAATTTATTTCAATAGCTTGTACCTCCTCTTCAGATAGTTCTTCACTCTTGGTTTATAAACCCCAGCGACCTCAAAATTGACTGGCCCAGTCCCACGCTATTATTGTTGTTATTGTGTATAAATAAGATAAATAAGATAAGAAGGTTAAACCAGCGCAGTGCAGCACGAGGAAGGAATAAATTAACTATCTGATGTGGATTAAACACACAAATTTATATATGGGTAAATTTACAGTTGAACTTGTAGATCTCATGGACTGTAATGGGTCAATGTAAAACGACAAGTTTAACTTGAAGATCTCATGGACTTGAATGGATCAATGTAAAAAGACAAGTTTAACTTGAAGATCTCATGGACTTTAATGGGTCAATGTAAAATGATAAGTTTAACTTGAAGATCTCATGGACTTTAATGGGTCAATGTAAAAATACAAGTTTAACTTGAAGACCTCATGGACTTTAATGGGTATATGTAAAAAGATAAGTTTAACTTGAAGATCTCATGGACTTGAATGGATCAATGTAAAAAGACAAGTTTAACTTGAAGATCTCATGGACTTGAATGGATCAATGTAAAAAGACAAGTTTAACTTGAAGATCTCGTGGACTTTAATGGGTCAATGTAAAAAGACAAGTTTAACTTGAAGATCTCATGGACTTTAATGGGTCAATGTAAAAAGATAAGTTTAACTTGAAGATCTCGTGGACTTTAATGGGCCAGTGTAAAAAGACAAGTTTAACTTGAAGATCTCATGGACTTTAATGGGTCAATGTAAAAAGATTCGTAAAAATCCGAGACATATTCTTTTTTACAGAAATATTTAATACATCATTAGGTGACTTTACCTGAAGCAGCTCTTTCAGATCCAGATATGGTAATGGACAGATTTGACATAACCTGAATCATGTACATGTTTTATAAAACTGTAGAAACATTGCAAATTGGTGAAAATATTACTGTTTTTTAAACGTATGTCCTATTGGCTTTTTAACAGCGCCATCAAGAAATGTGTCAGGCAAATGTCGTGTCTGAATATTTATGTATTTTTTCAATTGCTAGCCAAAGATCAATATTTAAAAGCATACATACTACATACAGCGGACTTCCTCAATTTTAAAAACAAATTAAGTAGAGTAAAAACCATCTACCTACACTTTCCACAATTAAATGAGAACACTATGTTCGGGCAAATAGGTTCATATTTGTCACGTGGATGATCCATTGCAAGCACATATTGTTGATATGCACGCATATGAAATATACAACCGTTGATAACAAATAGATATTAGTATTGAGACATATCCTTTACAACTAATGTTGGAGTTAAAGAGTGGAAGAGAAGGGAAATGACATTAACGATGCTTCTAGAGAAAGCTTCTAAGAGTGAAAACCTGGAAATGTACAAGAACTACACTTACTTTAAGCCTGCAATTTGGATACAGTTTACACAAAATGAAACAGAAAATAGGTTGACGTTTTAATATGTTTCTAGTGGAATATATATATTATTTTGAACATTCCGTTGGGTCATGGCAAATTAGGATCTTCATAAAATCCCACCCCTAAGAAAAACAAATAAACACCATGAAATAAATATATAAATCATTTTAAGTTGATATTAATACTTGCATGAGCAGCTATAATCTAGCTTCTAAAATAATTTACAAACCTTTATATTATACGGCGAACAACGATCCCAAATTTCTACACGAGTTTTGCAAATTTTACCGGAAACTGTGTTTGCATTTCCGATTACAAATGCCAATACAAACTGACCAATTCCGAAACAAGTATAATATCAAGGTTGTTTGGGAATGCAATACCGAGTCCAGCTGTATTCAAAAACCAGATCATCATGTTATCAATACCTTCATGCAATGTTGTTTCTACTCTTTTATTGCAAGCATCACGTACTATCTATCATTCAATGAATACTAAACTCAAAAACATTGATTTTAACATTGATAAAAAGAGAAAGGACAATATCGGAAAAGCTGTTGGACTTATCGACTAGAAAAATATCAGTAACTCCATTCTACATGAAATGAAGAATATGTAATAGGAATGCAACAGAGCTTCCACGAACATACAAATAGATACCTGGTAAAAACAATCTACCCAAAAATAGTTGGAGAAGAAATAAACAAGGGATATGAAACATTTCTCATCTCAACTACTGCTACAATTCCAAATCATTGTCAGATATTTTAACTTATGATGCGAAATGTTTTATTACCAATCGAGACTTTCAACAATTTACAAATTAATTGACAGATAATTACATTTCATTAAATATATATGAGATACCTCATAGACTTTTTTAAATTAAAGTTGGGAAGCCTGTATATGAATTGAATACCGGTTTGATTATACATCCTTTTCAAAGAGAAAACAAAATATCGGGAGTAAATAAAAAATTCGGAAAATGTTTAGCAAAATGAATGCATTTGCCGCTTGGTTGTTGCGTTCGTATTTGCTAATCATGTGTATTACAAAAGTTGTCTCTCCACGATATGCTGCTTATTTTGTAGTGTTGTCTTTCAGGGCAAATAAGTCAGGCAAGACATCAAAACTTTTCCACTGTGAAGTGCGTAATATTCCATGATTCATTATGTTCTTGTTTATTTTTTTAAAGAATTCAAGTTCACAAGTTTCGCTATTTAAAGTGAAAGAAAACTTGCAAGTACTGTTGAGTGTATCGTTTCCTTAAAAATGAGATAAAAGCTGAACAAGACACATATGAAAATGAAAACAAGGTAATAGCTATTCCAAGAAAATCAAATGATCCAATTGAAGATGGGCAATTAGATGAAATCATATGAATCTGAAAAACAACCAAAGCTGATTTTTTTTAAACAAAAGGAACAAATGCCTACTAAAACAACAGTATTATCAACTCATTGCGTCATGCAACTCATATGTTACCATAGCTTATATCATGCTTTTGAAAAAGCTGTTAAATCCTACTTTTGGCACATTGTCAATTATGACTATTAAATATCTGTTTATGTCAATTCCATTTCCATTAGCTTGACTTATAGTACATTCCCGATAACTGACAAAATTGTTGCTCAAAAAATATTTTGTAAAAGTAAATCTTTACCGCTAGGCTATAACTTTGCAAATGCCGAGAAGAATGATTTTGCCGAATATGCAACATTTACCGTGTCTTTTTCGATGCACTATATGCCTACGTATTGTCCAAATGACAACTATGTTTCTGTTCCAAAAGGGAAGGCAAAAGACATTGTTCAGCATCAACTAAAGTACAGTTGCATGAAATATTACACGGTAAAATACGACGGAACAACTTACAATGTTTACAATATCAGAGAAACAAGTTACCAGTAAATAAGACACAAAACATGATATCTTTCTCATGTAAATAAAGAAACTAGAAATTCATCAAAGAATCCACAGTTATATCATACGTTGCCTTTAGCCTCCATCAGTAAGGCTTGTCATTCCAGAACAAAGTAAAATAAACCCAGACTTCCAGTGATTTAGTTAAAGATAATCAATACAATCGCTTTAGTGACATACACAAAGTAGAATACACTGCCTTAGCTTGGGTGGCGGCTGGTATAGAAATTGATTCAGTTACTCTGGGTACAACATCGTCAAAATTAGGAGCTATATAAATAGTCACCAGTGTAGCTGGTCATTCGGATTTTAATTTGCAACTTGCAATGTGAACGGTATCGACAAAACAATAAACAGGCCGACCAGTGAGAATGAAACTAACCATCAGGTGTTAATTTTAATTATCAACCAGAACAATAAATACAGAACAATACAAATAATCCAACAAAAAACAGAACCAACAATGCCGTAAGACATCATATTAAGCAATTAAAACAATAAATGGGACGAAAGGAAACGGGTGAAAAATCTCGAGAAGCGTAAGAAAGAATAATCATTTTGGAAACGTAAAATGCAAAAAATATAAATTGAAAGCAAAAACTATAATGTCATTATCCTTTGAATGAGTCACAACCTCTAAGTTTTAAAAATTTTTGCTTTATAAATGTTTCACAATAAACTGTATGCCTACAGTATCGTTCGAGAAAATATTTAACCAATGGTAACGATGGTTAGATGTAATAGGAGATCGTTCTCTTTGAAGAGAACACAAAGCAAAAACGAAATAACAAGTGTTTAAAAATTATGGTGATTTTTACGGCCTCGAAATCTTTATGAAAATAGTGAAAGAGGGAAATGAATGTAAATAGAGACCACGAATATATTATTAATGCACACCGGAACAAACACAACTCACATATTTACAACGTACTGAACAAATAAAAGAGAAATCGTTTGATAGATGCTTTGCCGAATGATGTGTCAACAATTTTCAATTACTGTGTGAATAGTTACTGAGAAACGTTAAAAGTGAACTCCAACGAAACTATCAAGAAATTTAAAATCGAATTAATATTTGTAGCGTACTAAGACTAATCCGAATAAATACTAACTAGGAACAAGAATATTCTCTCAGAGTGCGCAAAGCAGACATGATTTAGAAGCAATAATTAAATAGATCGAGTACAAAGAATATCCAAAGGAAATATGTAAGAATGCAAGATGAAGGCTATGTAAACAACTCGCGATTTATCTTTTGCAGATTCGAGTCAAAAATCGAAACTATCAAATAGGTCACGTGCAATGTTTTACCTGCTGAGATTAACCACTCTCAAACAGATACAAAATATTATATGAATAGAGAAATTATAATATTGGCGGGATCCAGTGCAGAATGAACGAATCAATGTAAAATACGAAGCAAATGAAGAAATGTGAAAATGATTTGGAACAGGTTTACGTCTGAGACTGATGTATGCAATATTAATAAAGTTTTAAAGACTGATTATGTGGTAAAACTGGCATAACTAAAACCGATACAAACATAAACACGCATCAAAACTAGACTAAACACAGCAAATATTTTAAGAAGTGAAACTAATATAATTCAAAATGCCTTTAGCTTTCCAATACATCGATTATATCACTGAATGTTTGGCTCTTTATGCTTTAGAAAACCAGTAGTAATAAAGGATTTTGGAAAAAACCCTGAAAGTATGCATACTGCTTTATGTACGAAGCCAATTGGATCTTTTGTTTTTGAATTAGGTGTGAATAAAAGTCATAATTTCAATTGCACAAAAAACAACCATTACTAATGAATCCAAGTGCTAGAATGATTGCTGGACGTTTTCAGAGATGCTAATATACTCAGGATATTTGTTAAGTGCATCGATTTAAGTATGATCTATCATGGTTTCAAGAATTAAATTAATTATAATATAGTTATTAGATGAAAACGCCATTCAAATAAAAATAAAATCAGGCATATTACAATTTTTCTTCATTTGCGTGCTGAACCTTTAAGATCGAGAGCGTTAATATTAAATTTATTTAAGTGGATTACAAATAAACAAAAAACTGTTACTTACTGACTAAAGGTTGTTTTTTTAAAAAAAATATAATTAAAGAATGATTTATTCACTTGTTTTAATCGCAAAGGACAACTATGTCAGGATGTATATTAACAACTGTTTGTGGTGCAAAATGTATTACTCTTAATATCATTAGACATTTCGATTCCAGCAAGGCATTATAAACCTTATTCATTTGCTTTTCCACGTGACTTTAAAGCAAGTACAACACTCACAAAAACCTCCGAAATGATAGAAAGTGGTATCCCAGACTTCAAAATGAAACAATGTTTGTTGAAGTATGAGACAATTCCATCAGAATTATTTGCTCAAACAGATAATGACAAATATTAAGATGGAATTTGGTTCTTTTATTACTACAATATGAGGAATAGAATTATCGACATAGCAATCAATATAAATTTATTAATCTTACTCTATATTCTCCAAAAATTAGCTTGAAGGGTGTTTTGACACTGAACATAAAAAAGGGAGAAGGTGATCGAGAAAGGTTTGTAACACGGGTATAATAAAACAAAGTTCAACAGAGTATGAAAGGCCAACAAAATATGGCTTAATCCAACGGTTGCCAATTAAAAAGGATCCTGTGTTTGCATAATCCATTAACATTCCTTGCTTAAATCCATGATTTGTTCAAGTTATCATAACCTGTTATAAATCCTGCTAATAAATTAAAGAATTCAAAAGTGAATCCGTTACTTCCTGGACGCTTACTATTACTCGTGATTTTTATGCATTTTGAAACTTCCAAACCACTTAATTCGTCCAGTATTTTTCTTTTCTTCATCATGAGTCAATGTAGGAACCTCCAATCTTCCAAGCATGCCATCTAGTTTTATTTTACTTATTTTATCTACGGAGTAATATATCACAGAGATTTTATACATCATTCGAAATTTTAAATTGATTAGTGATTTTTTGCAACGACTTAGCTTTACCCTACGTTATTTAATTTGTTAATATAATGAATTTCTTCGAAGTTACACAAATTAGTACAGCAGTGATAGAACATATAGCGCAGTAAATTGTCATTCTAAGATATGTTCGTGGTTGTCATTAATATTTTAAACTTAGCTTTTTCATTGTATATGCTTCATATTAACAAACTCATTAAATACTATTTGCATAAATCTTTCTTTAAAATATATAAATCAACTATCTTCTCAAAATAACAAACAGACGTCTAAAAATAAGTAATTAAGTGTTAATGTGATGAACGAAACTTATTTGCACAGATTTATATATCTGAAATGAACACGTAGGCTAGTAAACCCTATCGAAACCAACTCAGTGAGGACGAAAATAAAGTTATATCACTGCCCATATTCAGCATACGGCTATCACTCTAGTCAGTCATCCACTTAAAATACTAATTGTCTGGCGAAACGAATCATGCATTTATATAATTATGCAGTTACATACCTCATATACTCTACTTATAGAAAGAATTAAGATGTCTATTGTTTAAACACCAAAAACAGGTGATTGTGATATACCCTAAACACTATTCGGATCAGCTAAAGTCTTCATTCAGATCCCAACTCCACATCCCATCCACCATCCATCCAAGTTAGAGAGTAGTAGTTACCACTTGTAGTATCACTTCACTTACAATTCTCTTTATCTCCTTTACTCTTTCATGAAATGCAACATAGAATGTTGATGCAGTGCTTAATGAAAGTGTTAATAACTTTACATATTAGTAATAAATATACCTTTAACTAAGAATCTTTAAATAAATAATTTCTGGGACTTCATGATCCCAAAGTGAGTAAATATGTTGTAGTGATTATTCTCAATTTTCTACTGTTCAGCAACTATGCGAGCACCTTGCAATCATATACCTATGTACTTCCTTCAGACATTATTTTTCCGATTTTCTCCGTGTATTCCAAAGTTGTTTTGGTGATGCGTTTTCTTAACAGTAGTGAGAATCTCTTCAACAGTTTCTATAGTACCCTCCCAATGCGTCATGGGTCTAATCAGTAAATAATCGATCTATATTGATATTGATCAAATATGTGTGTTATAGTAATATAATGTGATCCAATACTGATGTTTAGTTTATTTCTTCCGAAAGATATGACCTTTTTCGTACTCTTTTGAGCGGTTTATCCTTGTTTGAGTCATCTATCCCGTACAGTTCAATATTTATTTTCCGGGTCTATTAATCACAAGCTATCTGATCTCTTCTTCATCGAAGCATTCCAAACATTTATTCCAGCATTTTCCTCCTTAATTATTTTATTTTCTGTCTCGAGCGTATCGATTCTTTCTGATAAGAACAAATTCTCATATGACATTTTCTCCTACCTAGCTTTTGATAAACATATTGATCTGATGTACCTTTTCATAAATCCTAGGAGACTCAATCCAGTTTTGTTGTATCTTGTTCCTTTGTCAAGCATTGACTAATCTATGTCCGGGTAGGAGATGGGGTAGGCGATGCACTGTTTAAATGTGGCGATACATTACTTTCTGGACCAGCGTATTTTTGTTATTTACTTCCATTTAAATTATTTGATGAACCTTCAGGAATCATTTTCTTACAAGTATTATAATTGTCTACGAACTAACGACTTTGCCTACGTAAACATTGTTACACGAGCATTCATTGTCAGCTATTATAATTAGGTGTACGTTGCGCACTCCTGCTGTGTAAAATATGATATTGGTTTATTTTAATATATGGTACTGTTCAATTTTAGTAGTATATAATATACTGACTATTTGCGCAAATTTTGAATTCGGTAACAAAAGATGGAAGCTTTATTATGAGATTATTTTCAGTGGCATTACTAGTCGTGCTCGTGCTTATGCTACTCCTCCTTGGTAAAAGGCACATATCCCAAAATGTTCTTAAAAAGAAAGAAACATTAAAAAGTAATTCAGTGTAAAAAGTGACACTTCTTACATTTTCCACTGGCAGACAAAGCATCATAAGAGCCAACAAATGAAATTATCATCCACCAAAGAAGACGGATTTAAACTCGGATATGCAGACCTCGACCTCCTCCCCGTTTGGTTTGTTTGTAGTTACGTGTTATGGTGATTGGTATTTCTTGCTTTCACTCTGATTGTGGTCATGGATAATTAGCTTGACAAGATTTCACCATGTTAACATTTTTGGTTTTAAGTCATCTTTCATCATTACTTTGATTTATCAACAAGATTCACATAATCTGTTTGATGCTGTGTTTTACTCTTTATGCAGTGTTTAAATAGAATGTCAGATAAAAATTCATTATTTTTTCTACTTCCAATTTTTGCCCCAATTCATTCATATTTGTGTAGGCATCTGTACTTTCGGAATGGTAGTTAAGATTTCTTAGGTACTGTTCTTTATCAGTCATTAAAGACAATTGCAACATTCGGATCACACTTAAGGTGTAACCAAGAAGCAAACATATACAATATGATCCTTTTGTATTTAATTCTTACAAACGAACACACTAGTTCAGAGTTATGTCCTTTTAATCACTCCCAAGGGTTGACTCTATTATGGTTATTTCATATGCCAAGTCAACATCTGTTCATTACAATCAAACTTTGTTTGTCTCTGTATTTGTTAAATTATTGTAAACTATAGTTTGTATAGTTTACAAGATCTATATATTGTCCTGTAAATTTAGCCGCAAATCATTTATATATTTGCAACATCAAATATGGTATTCATTCTGTGTTCATGCTACATTATTTTATCCACATTGCCATCATGTATGGTCCGGCTTCTTTCCTATTTAACATCGTCTTCATGTATAATGTGCATTTAACTTTTGGCCATTGATGGAAGTTGTAAACAGAATGTTAATATAGCAGTTGAATTCAAGGCCAGGCTTCTTCACAATTAGATTAGGTTTCACTGTTGGATTACTACAGTTTCTGTAATGACATAGGTCACGCAAAAATGCTTATAAATAAGGATTTTATAAATTATTTGTTCCTGTTTGGGATCAGTTTGTGGGACTCCATTCATGATCAGAGTTTGCTGTTGTGTTGCTGAAATGAGATATAATCCGAGATTATTTATGTATTTAAAATATTCATTTGAATTACTAAAGTGCTCATTAAGTTTTTGAATTACTACATTAATTTTGATTTGTGTGGATTCATTCAAAGAAAAACTGGATTGCACCATTGTGTTATATCGGAAATCCAAGATTATTGGAATTTATACGGATTATTATATATGTTTTCAATTGTTATAAGACATTTAGGATTATTTGAAACTTATTGTAAGTTTCGTTTGAATTTTCAATTTGCATTGGAGGGACAGGTTTCTTGCTTAATTTACTTAAATTGTTGGTTTCATTATCTTTCTGTTACATATTTTAAGACCTAGAATTGTAACATGGGGAGGTGCTCGTCCTGGATACAAATACCCATAACCATGTCACATAAACAACACGTACTCAACGAGTTACTTTACAAATACGGTAGCAATTGTTGAGAATAAAACAGAAACGCAAACCTACACTACAACATTGCTTCACAACAGGAAACTGAGCACGAGTTCACAAATTTCAAATATAATAATATGAAACAGACTAGCCAAACTTGTTGTCTCAGAACTTAGATCTCCGCCATAACAGTAACACTCTGCCAGCTAGGCGTAAAATGACCCTCCCGTATAGTGTATGCTGCAGTATCATGATGTTTGACCATCGGTGTCGATAAGAAATATTCAATGTCATCGATTTACTGGGGGTGGCTCCGGAGAAGGCTGATCAGTCCGATCCGGGCCCGGAAGAGTCTGTTGCAATGGGAACATGGATATACAGGCAGCTGACTGGGAGTTGCAGAACTACTTTTCCTGGATTTGCGCGGATCACTTTCTCAGCTGCGTCCAACAGACTTTTCTGCTGAAAGGCTGCCGCATCAGCATTGACTTGACTGAGCCAAGCAGATCGATCAGTAGCGACACTCTCCCAACTGTCAGTGTCATTGCCTAAGTTCTTTAGCGAAGCCTTGATGGTGTCATTGTACCTCTTTCTTTTTTTGACCACCTTTAGATCTCTTGCCTTGCTGTAGCTCTCCATATAAGACCTTCATAGTATGCGTTTTACCGGCATTCGGACAACATGTCCAGCCCATCGGAATTGTGTCATGCCGGCCTGATTAAGCACCTGTATGTTAGGTACCTTGTCATGTCATCTGATTTTCAGTAGTTTTCTCAGGGAACCCATATGGAAGTGGTTCAATTTTTTAACATGGCTGCTATTCACAGTCCATGTTTCGCAATCATAAAGGAGGGTGGAAACTTTGAGTTTGGTGGCAAGCTTGATGCCTCTCCTATCCCAGACATTTGAGCGGAGTCTGCCAAATGATATGCTGACTTTGGCAATACTGGTGTTGACCTCGTCGTCTATCTGGACTAGTTGTAAGACGGTGCTGCCGAGATATGTGAATCTGTCTACATTTTTGAGCTTTTGGCCATTGTCAGTGATGGATGGTTCCAGGTAATCTTATCCAGGAGCTGGATTATGCAGAACATCTGTTTTGTTGGTAGATATGGTGAGTCCGAACTTGGTGCACGCTATAGAAAAAAAGGTCCATGCTCTGTTGTATGCTTGCCTCCGTGCTGGAATTGAGGGCACAGTCATCTGAAAACAGGAGGTCGCGAATGTTCTCAACTTGGACTTTGGTTTTGGTGAAGCCTCCTCAGGTTGAACAACTTCCCATACAGACGGTATCGGAGACCTTCTCCCAAATCACTGTCCTTGAAAGCATCCATCAACATTGCGGAGAAAATGAGGCTGACGAGAATGTGAGCTAAGACGCATCCTTGTTTCTTTCCATTCGTAACTGCAAAGGGTTCAGAATAGTTACCTTGGTCCTGGTCTCTGTAAAGCATGCCATCATAAAAATGCCTCATCATTTCAATGAAGACTTCTGGATATCCAAATTTGGCCTTGGTCTTCCAAAGGTCTTCCCGGCTGACAGTGTCGAATGCCTTATTCATGTCCTCGAATGTGGTGTATAACTGAACATTTTGTTTAAGACACTTGTCCTGCATCTGCCTGACAGCAAAGCTCATGGCAATGGTACATCTCTCCTTTCCGAAGCCACACTGACTTTCTGGCAGTAGGCCATGATCAAGGTGCTCACTGAGTCTGTTCAACAGTAGCCTGGCGAGGACCTTGCCTGCGATGCAGAGAAGAGAGATTCCTAAATGGTTGTCGCAGGGCTGGCGATTGCTTTTGCGTTTGTGAATGTCGATGATGGACGCATCTTTGAATTCCTGGGGTATGCGTTTTCTCTTCCAAATCCCACAGAACATCTTTGTTAGTCTTTCCACTATCGTAGGCCCACCAGACTTGTAGATCTCATCTGGGATGGAGTCTGCTCTCGGAACTTTCCCTCTAGACAGGAGCTCAATGCCCTTATGAGTTTTCAGCGCTGTTGGGGGGTCAGCCAATCTCTCGTTGATCTCCAATTGGGGTAGACGGTTGATCGCTTCATCGTTGATGAAAGAGGTTCTGTTGAGAACACCGTCATAGTGTTCTGCCTGTCAGTACAGTATCTTCTCGGTTAAGAGATTGCTGCCATCGGAGCTCAAGAGTGGAGACGACGCTTCTCCTCTAGCAGGGACTGTATTTCTTCACAGTTCTCGTCAGACCAGTTTTGGTGCCTTCGCGCAGTGACACCGTGAGTTTCAGATGCAGTAGAGTACACCAGATGCTTGAAGGCCGCCAGCATTTTTCTACGTCATTGGTATCAGTGTCTGTGTTTTTCAGCTGCCTTGTCAGAGCTTCAGACAGAGCATGCTCAGTGTTGTAGACTTTCAGTCTGTAGACGCTAAGTCACTTTGGGACTTTAATTCCTTGTGTAGGCTAGGAAGGTTGCATCCAAGTTGTTTTATTACGGTTCGGCAAGCGGGAGACTGTGTTTGTGATCAGGAGATCATAGGTTGCGCACATCCGTAATAGCAGATGTCCATTGCTGTTGCGGTTGTCAAAGCCATGTCTACCAATAACTCCCTCCCACGAAATATGGTCTGCGCCAACTCTGGCGTTAAAATCTCCAAGAATAATGAGCTTGTGTGGCTTTGGTATTGAAGCAATCAGAACTTCCAGATCCTGGTAGAACTTGTCTTTGGCTTACACCAAGTTGGTCATGGTTGGTGCATACGCATTAATAAGTGTGGCTTGCTTTCTTCCAGTTAAGGTTAACTTCAGCATTATTGGCCGGTCATCAATACCCTTTTAATATGATGGAGAGCTTATTCCCCAAACTCGACTTGACAGCGACACCAACTCCAGACTCACGATGTTCATCGGTGCCACGTCTACTCCATGAACAGGTGTAGCCAGCTACAACTGTAGTCAACTGGCCCTCGTCGGCCAAGCGAGTTTCACTCAGGGATGCTATCTTTATCTTGTAGCGAGCATTTTCTCTAGCCATCAGGGCAGTTCTTCTCTTTGGTAAGTCAGCCTCTGCGCGATCAAATAGACTGCATCTGTTCAACGCACCAAAAGTGGAACCTTTCGGCTTTTTTGTGTTTCGACCGCAAGAATAGGATTCCCTCCAGTCGCGGTATGCTGGTCGGGGTAGTCGAAGCCGACTTTCTTTAGGGCACCTTTCCTAGCCACTTCCTCAGGCTACGGAGGTAAGCAACGCTATTAAGAAGATGTCTGCTTAGTCTCTCAGACGGCTGCTGACATCCGTTTCTGCTTCAGGTCAATGGAGGACGAACCTATCGCCTTAGACTCGTGCGTGCAGGTCCGCCACTACGGCTGCCAGTGCATCCACACCTGCCGCGTTGCAGTTCGCCCATCGCCGAAGGACTTAGGCACTGGTGATGACAAAAATGACTTGCACGTGAGTTGGATTAAAGTGAGGGAGAGTTGCGCTGCGTCAGTCTCACTCCTTTGTTCAGGCCCAACATTGCCCAGTGGCAAGACCTAGTCAAGATGGCTGGAATGGAAACTGGATGCAGTGGATAATCAATGCGTCCTACGTGTCTTGCTATGCTCTTAACGCTCCACATCGCTTTGTCCGCTTTCCTGCCCGTTGACCAGCTGGTGGTTCCACGCAGTCCGCCGGGTCCAGTCTTCATATGCAATGAGTGACAAGCCCTAACTCATCGATGCTTTGAGACCCGTAGATTACCCTCAACCTGGTTTAATTGGCCAGTCGAAGCTAATGCCCGTGGTGTGGCCGCTGCATATGCTACAGCTTCTTGAATCCACAGGTGAGAGGTGAGAGGCATGTGGGGGTCAAAGGTCGACTAGCTAATCCCAAGGGAGTACGACTGCTACCCCCACCAGAGGTAATATCCCTCCATGAGCACCCCTTACACCACTTACACAGTTGCAGTATTCCTTTTGCCTGAACATGTAGCCGGGTTCTATACTTCACACGTGCCGCGCGAACGACTAAGCTTTCGTTTTCACGAGCACAGAAGAATAGTAAAGTTAAGAAATAATATAATATGATGTACTATATGCATCATTTCGATTATCTGGTAGTCTGTGTCACATCAGAGGCGTCATATCAGGTATTTCATAGCATCTCTTCAATGTTTTTAGACAGAGGTGGCTTTTACAATTATATGTTTGAATAGTTTATAAATACGCTACGAACGGCACTGTGTAAATTAATGATTATTATTATTATTATTATTATTATTATTATAGATGATAGACTCGAATCAATACATATGCCCATTGTATTGTACCTTGTCTACATGGGTAAACTAGAGCAAAATGCTTTAAGTGTCTCCTGTGTTAGCGAAATAAATACATATTTATTTATTTATAAAAAGGAAAAGGTCTATTTTTTATCCAAAATTGCAAACATCGATTATCTCAAAATATAGATAAGATTTTAAATGATATAAACAATAGCAAACCGAATGATTGCGTCGAAACAATTACTGATTATACACCATGATACAGCAAGCACAACGAAGACAATCAATAGAAAGCAAAACCTATCTGTGATATATTACCAAGATGAATTATTCAATATCAGCCATGCTGCTTGACACAGATACCACAACCGTCAAAAGCAAAGCCTCAAGATATCTAAGACAGTTCAGATTAAAAGGCACAAGTGAATCACTTGACGATTATACATTGTATAGAAATAGGTATAAAACTCTTACAATATGAATTAAAACAAAGATAGCCTTTTATCTACATTATGCTGGAAAAATATACAACGATTATGGCGCCTTGTAAAGAACACAAATGCTGGTATGCAAAGCAATATCACGTTTGCAACTTGGTATGAATATATTTAGAATTATTTAATTTTTCCAGTTCTGTTGACCAGATACAGGAAAATGAGAACATTCCACTAATTCATGAGACTTTAGACAGAACAGTCACAGGAAAGGAGGTACCCTACCATAGAGTAAACTGAAACATGACAAAGCTGGGGAAATATATGCTTTATCCAGCGACTTCTTTATATGTACGGGCATCATGATAGTTCCAATATTAACAATATTATTTAACAAGCTATTCGATGTTGGATATTATCCAGAATGTTGGTCAACGGCTGTCATAATATCAGTTTTAAAGAAAGGGGATGCAAATGAACCCTCCAAATACAGAAGCATTAGTCTACTACCTGTATTAAGCAAAGTGTTTACATCGAATTTAAATAATAGAATAAATGAATGGGTAGAGGAAAACTTATTACTGGGCGAGGAGCAGTCGGGATTTATAGCGGGATATTATATATCAGATAATATATCTAATATTATATACATTAATTTGCCAATATTTAAGAAAACGTGGGGGTCGATTATATACAGTATTTGTTGACTATGAAAAGGCCTTTGATAGGATATAGAGACGTCTAAAGTACCAAAAACTAGTTATTGAAAATATTAGCGGAAAAATGTTAAGAGTTATTAGAGCAATTTAAATGATATTAAAGCATGTGTTAAGTTCAGCAATCTTGTTACCGGCTTGTTTAATTGCTCTTTTGGTGTATGCCAATTTGTTTTATCGCCCTTATTCTTTTCGTTGTTTTTAATGATTTGAAACCCTTTTTGGCTGAAGGAAACAGGGTAGTGTCGGAGGAAACCTTATAGCTTTGTTTACTGTTAAATACAGACAATTTAATTGTCTTGACTGGCACTGCTCACCAGTTGCAAAATATGCTCAACAGGCTGATTACATATTGCCTAAAATTAAAAGTGAATATGAAAAAACAAAACAAGATTTGTTGTTTTTCGCAGAGGTGCTATCTCAGAAGGTACTAAACGTGGTACTATGGCCATAAAAAGGTAAAAATTGAATCATATTATAAGTATTTAATTAGCATATATTCTTGAAAAACTCTTGGTATATGAGACATCAAACTATATCGTTGTAGGCGCTGAAGGCTATGTATACAATGAAGCAAAGTCTTTCAAATTTTGGCAGATTATCCATAATTGGATTCCTTCGTCTGGTTGACGCGAAGATATCTCTCATCCTTCACTATGTGGCTGAGGATTGGGTGTTATACAGACCAATGATATTGAAAAAGCTCATTTGTTATTTTGTACATATATTCCTGGTATATCTAAGTCTACACCAAATTAGGAAGAATTAGTATGCAGTGTATAAGATAAAACGTATTTTGAAATATTTGTTTAGAATGCAAAGAATGCCAGAAGACAGATATCCTAGAAAATGCTACAAATGACAGTTGGAGGGGGGATGCTTGGTTAACACTGTTAAAAGGATTCTATTTACATTTGGATTTGGCAATGTTGGGTGTACCCATGGCGTAAATGATAACATTTTTCTTAGATTGTTCAGCCGGAGATGTGAAAATATTTATAGGCAAAAGCTGCAGGATGAGATTAAGTCTATGAAAAGATTGCGTTTATATAGATCAGATAGAGTACAATTCACTTGTCAAAGATATCTAGAATTGTTGGGAGATAGCTATTTTTGTCGTATAATCAATATGCTTAGAGTGGTAACTTGCCAATCAGAGGTAACGCGGGAAGATATGAAAGGATTTGCTATGAGGAAAGATTATGTCAAATCTGTAACGCTAACATCAAAAATGAATTCCATTTTATTACTACTTGTCCGCTATATGGAGAAATAATTTTAAAAAATATTTACCCACCTTTGTGCATAAAAATTCAATTTTAGAATAATGTACGTCTTTTGATACTAGTAAAATTCGGATGGCTAATTTAACAATGTTTACTATAAAATCCTTAAAGATTAGAGAAACCGTTTTATCAACGACTTCTGCAACATAGGACTCTAGATCAATCTCACAAAAAATGCTCCATGCAGATTTTAGGGTTCCCCTTAAATACATTTGTGTGATTACTGTGTAACATATACTAAATCTGTATCTCACCCAATTCAAACGACACTTTTATGTATATCACTTCCAATAGAGAGGATGTTCTATTGTTCTGCAATATGACATCTTTTGGTACCTCATGATGTATGGATACGTATCATGGGCCAGTGGCCTGTTTTACAAACAAACGCTATTACTATGATGATTATTATTATTATTAGTAGTAGTAGTAGTATTGTTTTTATTATGATTGTTATTATTATTACTATTATTATTATTATTATTATTATTATTTCAGAATCTTACAGCATAAAAATAACTGGTGATAACCTTGAGTATCACTGCAGACGTAAGTTGATATTTCGTTCAAATAACACTTGCTATTTTGCATATTATATGAGATAACAAAGATTGCGCTCTATAGTTTCGTATTTTGCATGGGGGTTAGACTTTTAAAGAAGAGGAATGTCTCCGCATTTATTACTGGTTTTACTAGCTATTTAACAAAAAACCTTGTGTACCTTATGGTGGGTATTGTTAAAAGAACTTATGATTCCTTTTTTGTGGTGTATGATTGATGTTTGGAATATGGGATATAGAGTATACAGCTTGACCTTATTTCGGATGCGTATCTAACAAGAAACTGATTGCTCCGCTTGGTTATTTTCACTTCTTGGATTTCACAAGTTAATTGTAAAAAAACAGCTGATAATTTGTTTTACATTTTATTTATTTGATCAATCATTCATTGCACTTTCCGAAGCTGATATTGTCTTGTCTGGCGAGATTCGTTTCCCTATTTTAATAATTGCTAAAGATAGTGTACTATACCAGTTCAAGCTGATTTTGTGAGCACAAAGGAGCAGTATTTTAGTGAGCCGTTTATTTCCCCACGTACAATATCCACACACATTTCAGCCGCAGTATATGAAAGTAACAACATTCTGTCGACTGCATGTTGGAAATGTAACTTCACCTTACACCCGCCATTTTCTCATAACTTTATAATATCTGTAGAGCATCCCCAGAAACAAAGTGATTGATATGTAATGTAATTACGTTGTCACACTGTATTACACAAAAGTCGGTTTAATGGATGAATAGAGGGACAGTGTTATTTAATGACAATTGTCTATTGACAACTGGGCTTTACGTAATGAAATCACATTGAATAGAATCATTATTTTTGTCATTTGTTAGATAAACTCTTAATTTTTGCTGAATTCAAAAAAACGTTATGAGATTCATTCAATAGTTTTCTATATATTTACTATTATAAAATTCTCGAATATAATAATTTATTGATGAATACTATCATATGGCTGAAAGACTAGTGATTGTCCAGCAGTGACAAGAATGAAATGATAGATAATAGAATTAGGCATACGGCGATAAAAATGACAATAATCAGCACGATATATACGTTGAGGCAGAGATGTTAATTTTACCTGCAATGTTGTTAGTAACAATACAGATCATCTGATAACTGTGTTGACCACATGGTACTTACTGATGTCGTACTACGGAGGCGACGATGGTGATTACAAAAGGACATTAACATCAAATGTGACTACGACAGGAGCACCAATCTTGATGATAATATCAACGATACCAATTAAAATAATATTATCAATCTTTTACTCAGAAGAGGATGCACTCAAAACATCATGTGCTCTAGGAAACGGCCTCCCCGGCAACTTGATCAAATTAGGTTCCTTTTCCCAAATAGCTGGCAAGTTGTCTAGGAACACTACATATAGAATCGGCGTTGTGAATTACACTTCCCTCCTAAACGGTAAGTTATTTGTTAAATTGAAAACGCATATTGTATATCCTACTACATGTTTATTAATATTGGTATACCTGAGAATCTTATCTCAATGGAAAGAACTAATGAAGTTCCACAGTTGACGATGATAATGATATTGATAATATTGTTATTAGAGGAATTTAAATGTAGAAAGTACACTGTATGTATGTATGTAATTATAACAATGAATACCATATCACGATGCATACCTTAATATATCACAAAGAATAGTCTAAAGAATCATAATAAATATTTAAGTATCACAATGAATACCTTAATGTATCACAATGAATACTTTAACGTATCACAATGAATACTTTAAAGTATCACAATGAATATCTAAGTATCACAATGAATACCTCAAAGTATCACAATGTATACTTTAAAGTATCACAATGAATACACTCATGTATCACAATGAATACTTTAAAGTATCACAATAAATACATTAAAGTAGGGCAATGAATACCTTAAAATAACACGATGCATACCCTAAAGTATCACAATGAATAATTTAAAGTATCACAATGAATGGTCTAAAGTATCACAATGAATATCTAAGTATCACAATGAATACCATAACGCATTCAAATCAGTATCTTAAAGTATCACACTGAATACCTTAAAGTATCACAATGAATACTTTAAAGCATCACAATGAATACTTTAAAGTATCACAATGAATATCTAAGTATCACAATGAATACCTCAAAGTATCACAATGTATATTTTAAAGTATCACAATGAATACATTCATGTATCACAATGAATACTTTAAAGTATCACAATGAATATATTCATGTATCACAATGTATACTTTAAAGTATCACACGGAATACATTCATGTATCACAATGTATACTTTAAAGTATCACAAGGAATACATTCATGTATCACAATGAATACTTTAAAGTATCACAATGTATACTTTAAAGTATCACAATGCATACCATAAAGTATTCCAATCAGTACCTTAAAGTATCACTATGAATACTTTAAAGTATCACAATGCATACCTCAAAGTATCACAATGCACACATAAAGCATTCCAATCAGTTTCTTAAAGTATAACAATGAATACCTTAAAGTATCACAATGATTACTTTAAGGTATCATAATGAATACCGTAGAGTATCACAACGTATGCCATGAAATATCACAACGCATATCTAAAAATATCACATTGAATACCTTGAAGTATCATAATCACTACCTTAAAAGATCACAATGAATACCTTAAAGTATAACAATACCTCAGAGTATCACAGTTGTTATGTATATTTGATTTGCATTGTTTATATGTTAGGTTGTTGTTGTTTTCTTCATTATATGCTATGGATAATTTTATTTTGGACTTGACCTTATCCAAAATCAAGTTCATGTTCCACCTGACCTGAATAACTGATTTTGCTTTTGTAGTAAACATACTTATCTCAATCAGAGTACAGAACATTTGAAAATCCCCATGAAATGTCAGATCTGCCTGATGTGTACTACATGTGTAATATTGTACTGTCAGAAATAGACGTCTAATTATAACTAAGATTTTATCTTGGAAACTGTGGAAGCTTTCCAGAAGCAAATTTGAAATTTCCATGTAGGAAATAGTTTGTTTGTTGGTGGGAGGGTAATTTTTTTTTTGGGGGGGGGGTATATAATTCTTAGATGCAAATTGTAATCTGAGGTCCGGTAGAGGACAATATAATCTTGTTTTTCTAATAATTAATTATTCGTGTTTTAAGGTCTTAGCAGAATCAAGTTTACTATTGTTTTGTCAAAAGGTAGGCTGAAATTTAATTTATTAAAACTTATTTACTGAATATATTAAGTGCTCTTCAAAAGTAACATTATTGGAAATAGAGACTTGAATTTATAATGACATTTCAAATAAGGATATTTTTGTTTGATTGCATTATTGAGATCCAGCTAAAATCTGTTGGCACAACATCACTACACGGGCACATCAACACTTCTAGCGTTGGATTTAATTTGAATTTCTACTAAAGCATATTCAGATCTTTAATCAATCGCAATTCTATTATTATTTGAGATTTAATTTGCAATACCGTAGGTTTATTTTTTAAATTTTCACTTTTTATTCCTGGCAAATAAATTAGTTGCTGATTTTTGCAACGCTTGTTACTTCGCACTTTTTTAGATTACTTATTTTAAGATCATAGAATCGTAATACAATACATACCGTAAAGTATCACAGTGCATACCTTAAAGTCTCACAATACACACCTTAGAGTATCACAATACATACCTTAAAGTATCGCAGTGAATACCGTAAAGTCTCCCTATACATACCTTGGAGTATCACAATACATACCTTAAAGTATCACAGTGAATACCTTAAAGTCTCACAATACATACCTTAAAGTATCACAATACATACCTTAAAGTCTCACAATACATACCTTAAAGTTTCACAGTGAATACCTTAAAGCATCTCAATGCACACCTTAAAATATCACAATTAGTAACTTTGCCATTTTTTGTGTGTGAAGAACTCATGAGCCTTACTCATTCCTCACAATCTTTTACGAGTCCATGGTTGTCTCTCCAACCGAAAACTTCCTTGTAAGAGCAAAATGGAAACTAACATTGTCATTAAAAGAAGAAGAAGAAAAAAAACAGAATATGAAACAATGAAGTTATTTGCAAGTTCTATTGTACAAATCATGAATTAAGTGAGATTGTATAACTATATTTAGTTCCGATCTTGTATTATTCGTGTCCCCAATACGCTGACTGGAATAAAACAAATCGTGTATGTGCTGGATTTTTTAAAAATATTGTTGTAAATAAATATATTTTTTGCAGATAATGAAGCAACTAGGCTGACACGTTGTGCATTGTACTCTAAGAGAGATATATTTTCTGATGTATGTTCAGAGAAGAGAAGAGCTATATGTGTTGAAGGTAAGATTTTATGCGATGTTTATTCTTGTCACTTCTTGGAACTTAATAAACATTCTTTTTTGCGGTTTATTTTGTTTAATTTTAGCAATTTTCACTTTCTAACTCTTCTGGCAAGCAAGACTGACGGACAAAATATGCGGTTTATATAAAGTTAAGATATGAATGGTTTTGGAAGTTTCGGTTGCAAAACAATGCAGTTTGCTTCTCATCTCCTTTGCTGAGATATATAATGCAGACCATACACAAATTTAACTATATCTTGGATTGTCTCTTTCAGTTTGGTTCTAAAATGGATTCTCAAATTTCTATATGGTTCCTTTTGTTATTATCGAAGAGCTATTCTTGAATGAGAAACTCAATATATTCTTGAACAAAATCTTTATCTCTTTATATTATAAAGGTACATTTCTATTAACATACAAACTGAAATTGAATGTCAGAGAAAGCAACATATGACTTGCAAATATTAAAATACAACTTGTAAAAAACCAACATATTTCTGAGAAGAAAAAAACAACAGATACATACGTTAAACATTTCCATCTATGTCCAAATTCCCTCTGTGCGTAAAGATGAAGTTAAGGCAGGTTGAAACTATCCAATATTCCATCGAGAAATCCATAACGCCGAAGGCTTGCACATGGCACAGAAATTGATCAAACTCTTTCAGTTAATGTGGACGCAAGAACTCACATCCCAGGAGTACAAGAATGCATTCACGTTCTATAAAAACGGGAAAAAACAACAGAAACTCTGTAGTAAGGGAATTTCTGTGATCTCCTATTTGCTGATGACTGTTCCTTGAATATCCAATCTGAGTGATACCTGCAACAGTATTTGGAGAATTTCTGTTCAGTTTCTCACAATTTCGGTCTAACAATAAATATTTTTTAAAAAAGAAGCGATGTAGCCCCCTATAGCAGGAAAGCCTACAGCTGAGCCTTCCATCATAGTGAATTGTCAAACCCGCAATAGACAAGTTCACAAGTACACACTCACGTGCAATCAACATCGATGACGAAACCAATACCAGATATGCGGGAACACAGAGGTAACAATCCTCAAGAAAAGTAAAGTTTTACAAAGCCATTGTGTAGCCGATCCTATTGCATGTATGCGAAGCCTGGGCGGTACACATATGTCATTCGAAGAACCCGAATCATTGTCATATGTAATCTCAGGAAAAACAAGAGGATACGCTGGTAGGACAGTGTCCAAGAGCTGTGGGGTTCTCCCAGGTGCAGATTTTAAAAGCATCAACACTCTGCTGATGAAATCGCAGGTCATTTCACCACGGGCCACCTCCAAAGAGGGTCTTTACGGCGAACTGAAAGAGGAAAGCGATCTCAAGTCATCATTGAAACGCTTCAACATTGCCTCTGAGTCTCATGAAGATCTTGCACAGAATCATTCAACCTGGCTCAGCCACATCTATATCTACATATTTGAGCGATGCGGAGACGGACAGGGGCAGTGCGGCAGCGCAAGCAACTTAAATCTCACGACTGCAGCACGCCCTATTTTAATCCAGCAACATCAAGCGGCATCTTCACTCCGTATTATAACCGACGGTTCAAAGCACATATTGGGTTGATCAAGTTATCACGTACCCACAGAAACCAAACTAGTTAGTGATGTCAAGGAGGTCTTCGAACTCAAATGACGAACAACATTCCTGATGTGAAATAGACCAAAATTTTCGTGCAAAGTTTTGACAGTAACATAGCTTCTCTATCACATATACCTTTGGGACAAATGCCAAAACGTTCTGCATTCAATTAGCGATATAGCAAACACATCCCTGGGAGCTGATCTGATGTCTTAATCCGGTTATACAGCTCTTTACCAAGATGTACATTTAACTATGGCACTATTATGTACGAATCAACCTGCGACTCGTATTAGCTGAGCTATGTATTTTAAGAACTCCTAACAATTTTATTTCAAAACCACGTAGAGGAAAGCGAAGCGAAATCAGATGGTAGAACACTTGACCAATGAAACATAAAGGATTAGGTTTAAATAAGCAACCCTATTGCAAATTTAGGTCATCGAGTAAGATCAACTGATGCAGGTACTATCCAGTTTGTGAAAAGTTTGTTGATGCACAAATACATAATGCATTGGATGATAATAATTTGAAAGAAATTAAAACGTGCGGAAAGCAAGAAGAAAATAATTATATTCCATTTAACAGTCATACTGAAAAACGTACAAAGTTTCAAAACCACTGGCGGTAATCCGCTACGCTCATAAATCGATCTTGTCCGCCTGTGCGGAGATTTTCTCGCTTCTCTTGGAATATCCATAACCATGCTTACCAATCACTGCCGACGCGAGTAAATTGTTCTCGCTATTGATCTTCCATGCAGTTTAAATAAACCAATCAAATATTCTGTTCTAAGCGCAACCACTTATCGGAAGATACAACGGACGTTTTCATTCATATGTATTTGATTGCTAGATGTTGCTGTTCATGACATATTTGTATTGATGCGTTTTCAGGATAAACCGATAAATATCATCAAAGGCAGCCAAGGATGAAGAGAAAGCGTGGCGTATTATCACCCGTGGCTTGCGATGGTAAACAGACAAGGGCCAATAAATACACACTAGCTGTGAAAAGAAGTGTAATCAGAGTTATACAAAAACAATTTACCTTTCATACGTGATTAAAACGAATAAATAAAAACACTAAGGAATAAGACTTCGCCAAGTCTAAGCGTTCGGTTGGAAGAAAAGACTCAAGATTTATTTATAAAAGAACTTGCTGATAATGAACTTGTTACATAGAGCTATATATATCTACAAGGGAGTTATTACAAATTAGATTTAAGTGGTTAAAAATTTGTTTAAATAAATACAGAAAACTTTAGCACTGGTGGAAGAATGGATACATTTAAATCAGAAATAGAAAGGAAAATAAGGTCGATACATTTAAAATCAAGTTGAACCCAAATAGGTATGGTGAGTATTGAATCTATTTCTAAAATCGAGGAAAAAAAGCAGTTTAGATCAATACAAAATTTGTTTGATAAATCAATAGTTATGCGTGTATAGTGCTCTATGAGTTTCCAATTGCACCATGTTAATTATATATAACATATGTCATTGTCATATTTGCAAAATGAGGATTCGTTTGTCATGCAATGAGTTAGTATTAATCTCATAGAACCTATATATGGGTTGTTGGAAAATTACACCTAAATGTTATATTCTATTTGTCCACTTCAATACCGTCTACTATACTGCAGTTACACACAATACATGACAATATGCAGTTCAAATAATGAAATCTGGTTCATACAATTTTCTTCATAAACTTGTACATTAAATTAGTTGATAAGATTGACGCTCATATTGGAGTAGATGTAACAGATAAACATGTTGGTAACTTGCTAAGGCTCAAGAAATAATACGAAGCCACTTATAACAAACATAATCACATATATATGTTTTGGAATAAAATATTTTATTTTTTGCGATCAAGTAAGATGCAAAGGAAGAGCGTTCAAGCATCATAATACGAAAATATGTCAGCACCACTGTGTAATATCGTTAAGCAGCGTTAGCAGGAAATGGCAATAGCAATAGTAAATAGTTGTTGTAATAGTTAATTGAACAGTTTACACGAGAAGTAATTATCTGTTAAAGTTATTTTGGTCCAAATGGAGATGATATGGAGAGAATAAAACAAGATAAAACCCTTATATAATTGCAGAGGGTAAATGCAGAATAAAACTAGAACATATCTCATGAAGGAAAGATTGAGAGAACACGATCTGGTTATCCCCGTCTTGAAAAATTTGGATAATATTTGCATTCATGTACATTTTTCTACTCATACTGATATTTTTAGAGAAACCTATACAACATAAACTTAATCACTTTACCAGCCCAATGATAACTCGATACGTTAGGAATACGTTTGTATTGTCATTTTATCTGGTACTAATGCTTGTTTCGGTTGCAAGAATGTTTAAAATTTGACTAGTATAATGCACTAAAGAATGGAAGCAAATACTACATTGTTGAAATGTGACTAACTTATGACATGTACCATGTAAACTATTATGATATTTAATTTGCAAGTCATACAAGATTAACTGTAGAGTTGTGCAGAGACTGATAGGTTTTGTGTGTTTCTATTGATCGTCAATGAAATACCAAATTACATCTGTAAACCGATACGTAATTGTTACCTATGAGAACGCAATATGTTTGGTAATCCGTACACAGTAATCGTTTTCTTTTGTATAGCTTAAATGAAAAACTGTTACGTTTTCTATCTTATAATGTGTCCGGCCCCAGTGGCCGAGTGGTCTAAGGCGATCACTTGCACATCCCACGTGTGTCCGTATGCGTTCGAGTCTTGGCTCGACCAACGTATGTATGTGAGAAAGCTTGCCAGCAGCTTACCGTGGGTCGCTTGTTCTTTACAAACGTTTCATGTGTTTGTCCTCCACCAAATACATTAGCCGCCATTAGTAGTCTAGCGTGCTGACAAATGGAGTTAAACCCAACATGACCAAACCTTACACAGTATCAAGGCTCCATTGCAAATCATTCATAATAAAATAAAGTATAGCTTTTGCAATCCATATTAGCAACGAACTCCAAAACATGTTTCTTGTTATGCAGTCAATGAAGAAAGAAAATTATTTCAAGTAGCTAAATGAAAAAGTCTTTGATGCTTTCATATTTTACTGGTGAGGGACATTTTACTCAAATGTTTGGCTAATTATTTCTATCAGTTAATTTTCTCTCACATTGTAATGGCCAGTCTCTTATCCAGGGTAGAACAAAATGGAAATGAGTACAGTAGACAATGAATTGTCATCACCTGGAAATCAATTGGTAGTACACAATTCTTTCAACATATTAAAATCTGAATTACTTTTGTATCCGTGTATAGTGCATTGGCCATTACCGCTCGTAACTTTCGCAGTGTTGTATTCATCATAGCATACTCTACTTTGTTTGTTTTATCAGCACTGGTAACGACATATCTTTGAACTATATGATTCTACAGTCCTTCAGCTTGCAAATAACTAAGTATGTAACAAGCACCCTTCATAAATTAGTAACAACTGTGTGACTGTACTTCAACATTAACTTCGTACACTCAAATCCTTTTCAACGATGAGAATAGATTACAGACAAATTATGGATACAGAATGGTATATGCCTTGGTGTCTGCAATTCAAATCAAACTAATTATGTCATTGTCATGAAACTGATCTACAGTGCTCTCTTTCGAAGAATTTAATCTGTTATGATGCATCATATGGAAATATTGCAGAGATTTTTCGAGATAACAAACTTAGACCGTACTTTGTACCGTCCATTTTCGACATTAAGTAAGCACTGCTTCAAAATATCAACGTTGCTTTATCCCAACCCCTCGAAAGCGGAAAAAAACACAACACAAAAAGAAGATAATATTGATTTTTCGAATACCTTATACTGATTAAAATGGAGTATATTTAAAATGCTAAAAAATAATTACAAAATAAAAATGAGTAAATAAAAAGGAGAGTTTTTGAGGCATAGGTATCTGGATTGTGGCATGAAAGTTGAATTGATTATGCAAATATCGATCAATGCTGGAACATATTAAATATGAGAACTCCAAAGAAAACTCGTTGAAATGAAAGAATAGCTAAAGGAAAAACATACCCTTATATTGCATAAAAAGGCGAGGAAATATCAAGTTAGAACATTAATGATACCCTCTGGATGCCAAGCGACAGGTGGACGTTATTGCTATGCAAATATATGAGAAGAATGAAGTATATAAAAAATATTTTTAATGTCTTACATATTTTATACAAATATGTTTTGACTAAGAAAGTGCGGTCTATAAGATGGGATAATATATATGATGCACGCAGAAAACTCTTTAAAGAGTTATGACCAGAAAATAATTCAATCTATGAAGAGAAGTAGTTATTGTATAACCACCGGGTGAATAAATTATTTGTTTAAGCAAACATCGGGAAGGCTCTGTAATAAAAGGTTTAATACAACTTCGAAAACTACAAGTCAGAGCGTTGGGTAGATGTATTGCCTAACATCGTCAATAAACATACCAAAATTTAGTATAGGTTAGCTGATATTACTCCAATAGAAACTAGTACTTAAAACAGATATTAGATAGGTGACACAGTTTGGATTTAAGAATATCCAGTAATCCTTGCAAGAAACTAATTACCTAATTATTATGGAAGATATTTGTCAGGTCTCATTATGTGGCTTCTGGATATAGGTTGGAAGACATAAAAGGGTGGTTTCAAATATAATATACCTTAAGCACGTGCCCACACATAATTCTATTTCTAATTGTATCTTATTGGAATTCTGTATAAATTCCTTAAAGAACAACCATAAAAGACATAAAAGTGCATCAACAATATAATAGGATACCTATCGGTAAATATGCCATCGCACTGTAAAAGTGAAACATTTACATGTATTAAATTATTTTGCATAATATCACTATTATAACTAAATATATTGGGCATATAATGACTGTTGCAAATAAGGTTCCGATTTACATACCTTAGCTACATCCTTCTTCTTGTTTACAGGTATGATCCGTAACTGTTTGGTTACGGGTATGGTCTGTAATTGTTTACTTACGGGTATGGTCTGTAATTGTTTGTTTATAGGAATGTTCTGTAATTGTTTGTTTACGGGTATGGTCTGTAATTGTTTGTTTACGGGTAGGGTCTGAAAATACTTGTTTTTCTTCCCTGTGGTAACCACGCAATGGTCGGTAAAAGATCTTTTGATGACCGATATAATCTGTATTTCTTCTTTCAACTGACAGTTATGTTCAATTGACTGATCAGCATTTCTGAAGGTACATGAACATGTGTGGGAGAAGTTACCATAATGTTCTTCACCATAATATTGACAAAATAAAGAACTTGATAGATTGTAGCGGATGGTAGGATCTAGTGGCTGAATATCTTCATCGTTTTGTTTTGTTGTCATAAATGGTATGGATTCTTCGATTGGGTATTGTCTGTAAGAAATAACAGACAGACACACGCACACACACATAGATAGATAGATAGATAGATAGATAGATAGATAGATAGATAGTAATGAAACTGGTTGCGCTGACAATATCAGCTGTTCGGGTAATATATATCCTAATGCTTACTTCAAAAATAACTCTCTCTCTCTCTCTCTCTCTCTCTCTGTTTTCCACTGTATACATGTCATTAATTTCATATCCGTATGCCTCTTTTCAAATAGGTGAACACCAAAATTATTCTGTGTCGATACTCAGTGATTTCATTCCAAGATACATCCTAGAACCAACGTCGACAACAGGTGCGTCCACAACAATAGTCGATAGCTCAAGCCACCATTCTGAAAACAATATCACCTCATTTACCAACTCATCAACTCCCTCGCCAAAGCACGGGATTACGATAGGTACTGATCCAACATAGGTCATGTTTTTTACTAATGTATGTGTCATCATTAGTCAATTATAGGAAGTAAATTAATCACTCTACCATTCAGACCTTTAATTCTTTAATTGTTATTACAGCGAGCAAAAATGATGATTTAATTTTTTTTTTGTTATAAAAGAAATTTGCTTTATTTACGACCAGAAGTGCGTATAATACGACCACGTAGAAGTAATTTTCATTACATTTCAATATGGGAATATGAACATGCAGTGTATGAGAAACCTTTTGAGAGAATGTGTCAATTGCCGTCTACGTTTTTTAAGAACCTTATGCTTGGCTAGAAGGAAATGCGTCATACAAGTAGTTTTTAGACTCATCCGCGTGCCATATTTCCATTGAAAAGTGCCATGATTTATGAACATATACGCACATAGACTTTAATGATATCATATGCATATGTGGATAATCATAATATATTCTCATAGCATCTTAAATTTGTTTCAAATTATGTGGAAACTATTAGCATTTTTAAACTTAGAAATTTGTCATGAAACCCATTCCTACATGACTTAGACAAAACCGATCACTATAGAAGTGCAGTTCCACATTCATGCTGTTATGCCTATGCTAATGGCGTGAGTCGATTTTAAAGCATGAGAACATGTTGGCACATTTTTACAAATTTCATACTTCTTGTACTTAAACACTTTGTATCGTGTCTTACACGTTGTACAAGCACAAATGCCATTTTCAGTTTCAGGAATAAGTAATATACGATATTCGTTTGGTTCGGATTTTTCTTCGTTGTATATTCACTGTATGGGGACCAACCAGAAATTACTTTTATTCTAGGAACATGTCAGGAAATATTTGCTGACACAATCTCTCGACAGTCCAAGCAACACCCAGTTTACAGGCCTCTTGAACCACAGTACGATCCATATACAGCTCTGTTGACATCTGCCCTAGTCGATATTGTGATGAAGGGCAAAGTCAGTTAGCACTGAAGTCCAATATTCTATGTCCAGCCACAGCTTTTTCCATGGGTGTACGCGACAGTTTCATGTTACAACGTGCCTCGTTTTCCATTTTCCAAAACTTTCTTCACTTTCGCTTTGGGTACACGATATGGGTTGTAGCATGGGCATTTTTCCTATCTAGTGTTTATTCATTCAAATCTAAATAATTGTCAACCACAACCTGAAAGAAAGCCTAGGGCTTTGTGTTATCAGGTGTAACTGCTACACTATTAATATTTTGTGCGATTGTTCGAAGCTAACAGCGCAGCGTGTTAGAGGAAACTGAAAGGCGGGTTGTGTCACTGATGTTCGCGTCCAATGCTTTCTCGCTATCAGTCAGACATTTCAAAATAGTAAACAAATTATCATCAATAAAAGCAGCTGTACTTTCTCTGCTTGAGCTTTTAATGACGAAACTTTTGAGACCTTCATATCTGGCAAATAAAAGCGCAATATCTGTACAGCATAAGATCTTCATGGACTGGAACATTCCGACAACTTTAAATATGAACGAGCTCTGATTTTTGGCTGAGACATATGAGTGACTGCTTTGCCTGACCCAGTGTTGCAGCACAGCTGAAATGGCATCTATCTTGGTTTTAACTTATATCCATGGTAAATCGTAGACATTATCTCCATGGTAAAACGTAGACCTTATCTCCATGGTAAATCGTACACCTTATCTCCATGGTAAATCGTACACCTTATATCCATGGTAAATCGTAGACCTTATCTCCATGATAAATCGTAGCCCTTATCTCCGTGGTAAATCGTAGACCTTATCTCAATGGTAAATTGTAGACCTTATCTCCATGGTAAAACGTAGACCTTATCTACATGGTAAATCGTACACCTTATCTCCATGGTAAATCGTACACCTTATATCCATGGTAAATCGTAGACCTTATCTCCATGGTAAATCGTAGACCTTATCTCAATGGTAAATTGTAGACCTTATCTCCATGGTAAAACGTAGACCTTATCTACATGGTAAATCATACACCTTATCTCCATGGTAAATCGTACACCTTATATCCATGGTAAATCGTAGACCTTATCTCCATGGTAAATCGTAGCCCTTATCTCCGTGGTAAATTGTCTACCTTATCTCAATGGTAAATTGTAGACCTTATCTCCATGGCAAAACGTAGACCTTATCTCCATGGTAAATCGTACACCTTATCTCCATGGTAAATCGTACACCTTATCTCCATGGTAAATCGTAGACCTTACCTCCATGATAAATCGTACACCTTATATCCATGGTAAATCGTAGACCTTATCTCCATGGTAAATCGTAGACCTTATCTCCATGGTAAATCGTAGACCTTATCTCCATGGTAAAACGTAGACCTTATCTACATGGTAAATCGTACACCTTATCTCCATGGTAAATCGTACACCTTATATCCATGGCAAATCGTAGACCTTATCTCCATGGTAAATCGTAGACCTTATCTCCATGGTAAAACGTAGACCTCTTTAGCTTTTCCCTTCTGTCGTTCTAAGTACTTGGTACTCCGTCACTTATAAGCTGACGAAAACGACACATCATGCCTGACATTGAAAAGTCTACCATTTTCTTTATAGGTGAAGACTCCAGTTCGTATTAAGCCCTAAAGGGCATTGTCATAAGTATGACCATGATTCTTCTGCAGTTTTAGAGCCCCGGTGTGGCCGAGTGGTCTACGGAGCTCGCCTTTGCAAAAATAAATCCAAACAATCGATCTGAAGTCAATTCGATCATAGAGATAAACACAGTACAGTTGTAAGTATATAAAGAAGGCAGGTCATATCTTAAATATGTTAGTATGGCTGAGAAAAAAATAAATATCAGAATGACCACCGACAGTGTTTTTAAAAAGAACATTGTGCGTTTCGTGTAAAACAATGATGAGTTTTTACGACACATCAACCTGAGCTAAGAAAATGGAACAATCTGGCAAGACATTATTCTAAGTGCTGCTGTCACTAATCATATAAATATTATTTGTTAATAGCTTTCTATTCTGAGATCAACTTAACAGTCTATATGTAAATGTATGTTGATAGATCATACAGTGTCACGTAGAACGTAGATTTACTGGGGACTTAATAGTTAAAAGTGTAATGTTACAATACAAGCAATGTCCCCATTTACCGGTACACCAGATATCTCACAGGAATATGTCATCTTCTCCAGCTTTCTCCCTCCTCCTCCTCCTCTGCCTCCTTATAGACTGTCCTCACTTATTCCATGTTGCCACTATGATAGAACAGCCACATATATTTCGGCAGCTCAACCCTGCTTTTCGACAGGTGCATGCTGCTTTGGCATCTGGTCTTGGTACAAACACACCTCACCAAGTGCAATCCAGATTTTGGCGCCGGAATTTGCAGAGGCATAACTGCAACCCAATCTTCTTTGTCTAATTTCTATCCATATTTTGTAATGGCTTGATCTCAGGGTTAACTGTGATGCCCCTGCTCCTGATCATGGCCCAGTAGTGTGCCTGTAAAAGAGGTTGATCAATTGTATCCTGTGTAGGCGGTAGCCTTTTCGATTGCGTCTGCTTCTCTCTAAACAGTCAACATCTCAGCTTCTAATTTGAAATAGGTACACCTTGCAGACATATTGCTAAATATCAATAATGGTGTCATCAGCATGCAATGAACTTGTGTCCATGGCTGCAAGTGCAGTTATGCTATCATTCCTTGCATATTGGAATCCCTTCCAGAAAACAAGTTTACCCTTTACTGCAAAACGGCTTGTATGATAGGCAACACTAATGGGATGGAATCCTGGCTGGGTGGCAGCACTGATATGTCTAGGAGTTTTATGGATGGGTTTCAGAAGTGTGACTGTGCATCTGACCATTTCCGGTTAAATAGAGACTTCAAATTCTAGGACAGGGTTCGAGTTGGTTTTAGATTTATACACCAGTCAAGAAATTTGAATAAAGCCCATCCCTTTTCCGCCATTATCAAACCCACAAACTGTTGATTTTTCTGTTGCTGTAGTTGGTGTTTTATTATTATTATTATTATTATTATTATTATTTGACAGACGTGGAAACAAAGACAACAACTTTGTATATCATCATTGGTGCTAGCATCAGTGGGACTGTCGTTATTGGTCTCGTTATTCTCTCATGCTTCGCGTGTATGTAAGTACATTTTCCTTTTTGACAGAGTGTACTGTTACCTTCACATAAAGCATGTATGTCCATTGGCAGGTTAATCAGCTGTTTTTCATTATTACTGTTTAAATGATGCATGTTCATTTATCAAGTTGTCTAGGGTTGCATAAGACAGTTCCTAACAATTAGGGCTGCAGCTACACATTTAATGAGACAGTTATAGCATTAAGATGTATTTGTATCATTATAAGATAGTAACAATACTGCACTCTAAACCAACAATACAAAACAACAACAACAATAATATTAATTACAGTAACAATAGTAGCATTAGCAGCAACAGCAGTAGCAATGTCACCCCGTTTGTGGAAAACAGGGAATGATATTTAACGTGTCTGCACTTCCGCTGAAATTGCCAAACACCTAAAGATAATTTTAGTTCTTTAGGCTGTAAAGCTTTTTGTTTATATACGCGCACCGAGGTTTTCGTTTCAATTCGTTTCGTTTCGTTTCATTTTGTTTGTTTTAATTTTGACCCATTCCATGGAAGTAGAGGTGTAATTGATAAGTATTTTGTTTTGTTATTTTAATAGTTATTATGTCATTATTAAATGCAACTGAGCGTATTCTAAAAATCATAAATCGTGTTTAACTTATTTATTTCATTTTAAAAGTAAGTTTTTATATTTAAAAACTACTGCTACTGTCGCATAGATGCGGTGTGGGGTGGGGTGGAGGCCGTTGAGAGGTGTCTGAACTGAGGTTAGACATCATCGAAAAAGCGTTTTATCAAACTGTCATATGATCATGTGTTATCCAATCAGTCTGAGCATTCTTTTAGTTTACTTATATAATATAAATGCACGCACGCACACACAGACATACATACATACATACGTACGTACGTACCTACGTACGTACGTACACACACACACACATACATACATACATACATACATACATACATACATACATACATACATACATAGAGACATACATACATGTACTCGTGCATACATCTACATACATACATACATAGAGACATACATACATGTACTCGTGCATACATCTTCGTATTACAGCCAAATCCATATCAGTCTTAGGTCACATGACCAAAGGTCACGTGAGCTTATGATATGTCCCTGCATCCACCGTCCACCATTTACTTATTAAAATTCTAGAGGCTTCATTTCTGGTTAGATTTCGATCAGATATGGTGTGTAGGTTTATCTCATGGTGTGTAGGTTTACCTCATGGTGTGTAGGTTTATCTCATGGTGTGTAAGTTTATCTCATCCAAAGACGTCAATTACCAACGACATCCACGGATATTAATGAGATGATACTGCATCTGGTAGGCTGGGCTCGTGAACCACAGAGACCACAGTTCTGGTCAGATTTGCATTGGATTTGGTAGGAAAATGTATGCCATCAAGACCTGCGACTGGTCAGATGATGGGCAAAAGCTAGACCTATGAATGATGCAATCCTGCAGCTGGTTAGCCGAGACTGTGAGCACTCTAGCAGACAAACTTGTGGTTAGATATTATGCAAATTTGGCACGTAGAGTTTGTTCATGAATGATATCCATGCATACTGAAGAGCTGATTATATCTGACTTTCGAATATTTTATCATATTTTATATCATGTTTTGTATAACTTTTAGTATGTAATATTGCATCATCAATGATGTCATCTTGCTTTTGATTGGCTGAGCTTGTGAACACCCCAGAGGGCATATTTCCAATTAGATTTCATTAGATTAAGTATACAAGCTTATCACGTCCTCCAAATAGTTGGATTACAAGCGGCAGCAACACCTACTAAAGAAGTGATTTTGTATCTGATTTTCTGAGTTTGGGAACACAGCAGAGGCCACAATGCGGACCACACTTAATCGGATTACGTAAGCAAATTAAATTCCTTGAGAGTTACAATTAATTTGATTATGAGCGGCATCCACGAATGATAATTAAGTATCTTTATATTGTATTACTGATCTTGTGAAAACTTCAAATGCCAATTTTATTTCATCACATTTGGCATGTAGGCTTACTTAATCATGGCCTGGAAATTATTGTGAGCGGCAACCAAGACTAGACGTGCTATAGTCATAAATCTGATTTTCTAGTTTGCGAACAATCTAGGGGTTACATATCTTATTAGATTTGGATGAGATTTGCTATGTTCGTTTGTATCATCAAGTCCTAGAAACACTTTCATGATGAACAATATCCACGTATATGCTTAATTTAATCTTGAATCTGATTGGCTGAGATTTTACACACTCTAGATACCATATTTTTGATTAGACGTTGATCAAACCTGGCATAGGAGTTTGTATCGTCAAAATTTCAAATGAATTTGATTATGAGCTATATCCATGACGACAATAATGTGGTGAGCTTGCATCTGATGGCCTGAACCTTGCATATTTTTCAAATATTTTTTTATCTGACTTGTAAATGCATACGTTTAAGGATGGGGCTGTAAAAGTGGTTACTACGTATGATAGAAGGTTCCGTATCCAAAGACAGGGAAGGACCCAAAGAACAATGCAGGTTTTATTAAGTACTTCTCATCCTTATCTTAAGAAAGTGATCTTAAATACATGCCAATAATAGAGGATAAATAACATCGACATTAATAGACAATTTAGCATTCGTGTGCTTCTAGCTTTTATTCTCCACCGATCCCGTGGCCTTGTGGTTAGCGCATCCGCCTCGGATGCGAGAGGTCACGGGTTAGAACCGCGGCCGAGTCATACCAAAGACTTATAAAAATGGTTTTGCAACTTCCAGGCTAGGAGGTCAGCATTAAGAGGTTAGTGTTAGGATTTGTCGGCCTCGTGTCAGGATACTGTGACTGGGTGGGACATTATGCTACATGTATGTGGCATGATGCACCAGTGCTATACATTACTATAAACTGCCACACTGCAGACATCGTAGTGATATGACTGACAATTTTTTAAAGTTACATTACAAATCCAGGTCACACACACACACACACACACACACACACACACTTTTATTATCCGTGAACAGTGTAAGTATATGTGTAATATCACTTGCACCTCTTATTTCATATTCATCTTTCAGTTGTCGAAGACGAACGTTTGATGTTAAACAGGGCCATAGAAGTGTAAATAAAAAAAGAAGGAGCGACAAAATGGATATGTTCGAAACCTACTCAGAAGTTGCAGATTCAATCGCCAGACCAGAACTTAGCCAGGATCACTCGACTGATCCTGATAAACCAGATATTGTTCAGTACTCGACTCCAGAAGACGCGGTGAAATTTGCATTGACCAAAGAAAGAGAAGATTGCGCTATTTACACTATGTTGGATCCCACTAAAAAGATCAATATGTCAAAGGCAAACATACGAAATAGTTTTGATGCAAATATCTATCATCAAGTTAATGTTGGAGTTGATACCAATGTTTATGATACGACAAACTATCAATATGAGAAAGTCATCATACTTGAGCCTACATATGATCATTTTACAACGGAATCTAATGCAAAGACTTGAATCTGCTCTTATATATCTCCCCTCAGTCACATGCATCAAACTTTCGATGCATATTTAACTAGATGACGCAGATGTTTAAAGAGACCACTGAGTCAAATTATTATGCAAAAGACATATCGAACTTTAGGTCTTGTAATAACGACATCAGATGCGCATATATCATTCGCCAAAAAGCAACTTCTCACAGACACGTAATTGGCAAAAGACAATACGCCAAACTGTGAAAGGGGCGTTATCATAATTTTGTTTTGTGAAGTTATCCAGTGCAATATAATTCTTTGATTATTTAGTTCATGACCTTACACGAATATGTTTAAATAATATCACCAGACTGTGTATGTTACTTTTGAAATTGTATTTTTATGCGAAACTGCCAGTAGTGTGAAAAGGTGTACCGAGCCGATGAAGGTAAACGTGTACATATCACGTCATTCAACACTTGTAAAGGACAACCACTAATTTTAATCTAAAATATGTACTTATTTTAAATTAATGAGCGCAGAAGAAAAAAAATTGCATTTTATACATCTTCTATTTATAACTTTTACACCGGAAATGACAATATTAGGGAGGACCCAGAAACATCGTTAAAATCTATTTTGTTGTTTGTTTGTGGTTTGGTCCGTGTAAGCGAGGGGTCCGTGAGATGAAATCCCCGACACACACAGAAAGCGAATCCCATGGAAGCTCCTGCAATTCATTCGTTTCCAGAGTATACTTTTGATCATCTAACTGGATAGGAAAACTGACCCTAGGAAGCGTGTCCCACCCCACACACTCACCTCCTAATCCGATCCGGCAGTACGTTTCTGTAATTGTTGAAGTTCTGATACCAGTACGCATTTTATAGAGTGCGGTTTAGTAAGGGCAAAAGGTAAACAATGCGAAATTAGTAAAACGATGTAGCCTTGATTAATAATATAAAATAATAGTTCATTATTTTCTTTACCATAATGATAAACATTCAGTACGATGTTCCACGGTTTGAAATATGCCAAACCTGGTAAATATTGTAACTATTTATACTTGTAAATATTGTAACTATTTATACTTATAGTTTTTCTTAATCTGTCTATGATTTCAAATATTTTATTTTTGTTCTACTTTTGTTTTGGTACTAATCTTTTATTAACCTGTAATGAAAATATTGATAACTTTCATAAACTATTGTGTAGAATAAAGTATGATTTTCATACCTCTGTATCGAGGTCTACAGACAAAGAGTCGATAAACTTTACAAGCAATATCGACGTCTACAGAGAAACTCAGTAGATTTTACAAACAACATCGAAGTCTACAGAGAAAAAGTCAATATACTTTACAAACCATATCGAGGTTTATTCCAATAACATACATATTATTGTGAAATGAAACTAAAAGGTATTGCCAGAAAGCCAAAAGGTGAAAACAAAACGAAGCACTGTGATCAAACGATGACTCTTGTAAACAGCAAGGTAGAAAGCATTAGCCTGGATACAGAGTTTTTTGTAATCATTTATAGAAAGGGAATTTTTTATTATTAGTGGCACAACAAAGGAGATGTAAATATCGATCTACCTATCCATCCATCCCTCCATCCCTCCTTCCATCTATGTATGTATCTATCTATCTATCTCATAAATTATTCTAAGGAGAATCTCCAAACGTTGAAGTAAAGTACGTAACAGTCAAAGTCTGGGGACCGTTCGTTTAATTGCATTTTCTTCAGAATATATCATTTTTATCTCTACATCAATCTCTCTCTCTCTCTCTCTCTCTCTCTCTCTCTCTCGCACACACACACACGCACACACACACACACACACAGAGAAATAGACACATAAATGAATGGAAACAAATTCTGTATTAAACATCTACACAGGATGATTCAGTATAATTCGTTAAGCGAGCAGCAGAAGTCACGTGATTAAAATACTGGTCAAGAAGACGATGGTAGAGTCACGGGGCAGAAAACGGAGGACACTGAAAAATGATGTTTGATGGACACACGGCTCTAAAACAAATTTCTTCAGCCAATAAAGTTGAATGTAAATCGGACCTAGAAATCTTGAACCTAGTGAACTCAGATTTGAAAGCTATGATTTCACTGGCGAGAAACAAGGTCCAGAGAACGTGACTTCTTATTGGAGTCCATTAGGTCGTCATGTAGGACTGTGGAGATCTGATTTGAATCATATTTAATACAAGTCAACAATATCAACATTTCAGCTTAAATTTTGCAGGTAATTGTTCGTAAACTACAATAGGATAATTTCAGGGCTTGACTTAAAGATACCGAGTCGAAAATTACTCTCTTTCAAAAGTTTGACGAGAGACAATCTTAAGAGTTGAATATGAACTCGATTTGAAACGTTTCCAGAGGAATGGGGACTGGGAAAAACATATATGCTCAATACTAGCACAACAGTCCAATGCTTTTGTTATAAAAATAAGTAAGTATTGGGTCGTGCTTCATAATTTTGAGATTTATTGTTAACTTAAAATGTATCTTTCCACCATGCAAAAGAAAACAATGAAATTTACCTAGCTGGATGCAGCTGGCATTATCTTTCTTGATTATAATGCATCTTAAATATCTGCATATACATCTTAGAATTGTTGTGTATGTTTATTTTGTACTGTTTGTTGGCTTTTTCCAATAATTATATGTTATGTACATCCGTATGTTTAATCGACGTAGTCCAAAATCAAGTTAATGGTGTACCTGACTAGTGACATTTATTTTGTAAACAACCTAATGAATCGCTAATATTTCTCTATCATTGTCATTCAATATTCAGGTCAATATCATTGATAAGAATGTTTGCGTTGATCTGAGTCAAAGATGTAGTCTTGATTCTGTATTAGAAACTTCAAGAATAGAAATGTCTTAGACTATTTTCAGAAAATGATAATTGCGACCTTGGTCATGAAGCGGGGTACATAATCTTGTTTGCATTGGGATTTTTCATTCTTGCCTTTACATATGAAGCAGAATCAGTCTGATCGTTGTGTTCAGTTTTTAATTTGGGTAGATTTATTTATCAAATTATTATTCACTGGAATTGCAAAATGCGCAATAATATTCTTGGACTAAAACATTAATTTGGAATTAAAGTGAATTCAACAAAGATATTTTGTATTATTAACACCAAAGACTGTAAACAAATAAAAACATTCCAGTTCGTTTGCACTTGCACATTAGCATATTCGAGACTATAGTCACATCATCACACTCAATATTGGAATTTATTTCGAACACCACTGGAATTCAATTAGAAGCTCATACCTTTGGATATGTGATAGAACTTTTAGGACTATTTGGGATTTAATTAATTTAATGTCCACTTTGAAATTTTCACTTTGTATGCTAGGGAAATAAATTATTTGTTGAACTGTACAAAACATGTTTTATCGCTCTTTCTGTTGCTTAATTTAAGACCATGGATTCATTGTATTCTAATCTTTTACACAACGATACATTCTTTCATGCAAGTTTTACAAAAAAATAGCCGACTTGCTAACAAATCACTTGTTCTACTTAAAAAAGTCTCACTTGAAATGTATTGTGAAGTGAACAACTTTGCAGCCGGATACATCACTTTACTTCCTTTAAAACAAATGTCAAACGTTTTGGGGTTTTGCCATTAGAAGGGTTCAGTTTCATTGAAGTTCAACATTTAGAACAGGATGACAAAAACAATTACAAGAGCTTTCTAGATCATATCCTCACGCTTTTTGCTCACTAGGTGCCATTCTTAGAATTTTCATTTACTAATTTTGAAGTACCAAGTTTGACCCTTTTACAAGGAAAAATAATTATAAAACTTGCCACAAGTAAAGTGCCAACACCATTCCCTATGTCCACCCTCTCCCGACTTGATAAACTTGACGTGTGGAGGAATAATAAATGCTGATTTTAAAAGAATGAAGATTGATGATTGACTGTGAATAAAAGGATTCAGCCTATCTCTCTCTCTTTCTCTCTCTCTCTCTCTCTCTCTCTCTCTCTCTATATATATATATATATATATATATATATATATATATATATATATATATGTGTGTGTGTGTGTGTGTGTGTGTGTGTGTGTACAGAGAGAGAAAGATGATGACAATGAAAATGTATGAGAGAGAGAACAATTATCATAGAGGTTAGAGAATCACAATTTGTTCATAAATACTGAAAGTGAAACTCATTTCTGCAAGTTATATCATCAATCAAAAACCTTCATGTCCTCCCGCCTCTATAGCTATAAAAGTTTAAATATAAAAACCAGTCAAATTATAAGCATCCAATCTCCAAATTCCACCATACACCCTGGCCACCAAATACAACAAACATGAGGATGAAATCAGTCACGAAAATCAGTCGTGAAAATTAATCACGAAAATCAGTCGTGAAAATCAGTCGTGAAAGTCAGTTGTTCTTAAAGGTATTAGTATACTGTGGTCTAGTGCTAAACAAAAACGTTACAGAACGCAAAAAGGAAGTGAGGGAACACGTGTTACTCAAATGCGAGGAAAGTCAAGCGCCAAGAAGTAAAGGAATGTGCAGTTACGGTAAGGGAACGCCGTTCCCATTAGTTCCAATAGAACTACATCCCGGTATGTTTCTCTGACACCCTCGTTTCGCAAGTCAGGGCCCGTTTGAAAATTTGGACACACACACACACACACACACACACACACACACACTTGGCCAGATCTGGCATTGCCCGAATCCACAATACATCATCTCTTTATTACAAGAAAGGAGTCAACAGCCATGCTTTGAAGAACCCGGTAAGGATTTAGATTTGATGGTGATTTAATCAAAGACGATTTGTTTGCAGAAATTACACTGTTCTTTAATTAACGATTTTTATTGGATGAGGGATAATACCGCTCAATAACATTCTTTACAGAATCAAAAAGAAACGCTCCTGATCCATCCAAATAGAAAATAAAGTCATTATTAACAACGAGACTTCTCTGATCTTTCAGTGTATATTACTGGATTGGCCCAGATTTAATACGATCCTGTCATGACATAAAACATGTATCATTTCTCTCTGTTTCGAAAAGAAAAATATTTTAATGCCATTAAGTATTTCAAACGTATAGGTAATGACTGGAAACCACTGGTTCATACTTGCTAATAATTTTATCCTGCTTTGAAGCATTGTTATCGTTTGAAGGACGATTATGGTTCACGGCCGTGATGCGAGGATTATAACTGCTTGGGACTCAAACAGCGCATGCCACATGTACAGAAATGTCTCTTTAATGTGATGTCAGAAATATAATCTATAGGACTCAAACAGACTAGACATCACATGACGATAGGTAAACTAGTAGTATTATATGTTACTATGGGGACATACGGGAATTAACATTACGCCATAGGTTTATATTAGGGCCACTGTGAGACAAAGGAAATCCCTATGGTAAAATTGCCCATAGGTTTAGAGAATGAGACACTAATGGGGACAGGGAGAGTTTAATATGGGATTTATCTTGTCTTCAGACAACCTTAGAAATGTACAGACAGATGAGCTACTCTGGGTACAAATGTAATAATAAACTACATATAACTGAATAGCAGCCCTCATTTAGGTGGGGTTTTATTTCATTCAAACTATTATTTGCTGGAAAAGAATGCTCATTAATATTCTAAGACTATAACATTAATTTGGAATTATAGTGGTTTTAGACAAGAACATACTGGGATTAAATTAGTGTGATACATCAAAAGACTGTTACGACAACGCCACACTGCATGACACTTTCACATTAGTATATGCGAGACTTCCTGCGAATCAACACGATCAATATTAGAACTTAATTTTTATACCACTGGGATTCAGTAGGAAGTTTATACACTGGGACTTGTGTTAAATCTTCTAGGACTATTTGGGATTTAATTCGCATTAATGTAAGTTTTTTTTTTTTACAAACATTCACTTTGTGTTATAGGAAGAGAAATTGTTGAATACTGCAAAACTTGTTGGTCTTCGCTCTTTTATGCTATTTAGTTTATGACGAAAGAATCTAAATAATTATGGTGTGCAAGACTTAGTTAAATAAAGTATTTGAATCAGGATGAAACGATCACACTGTTCGATCGAGAAGTCAGAAGAAGAAAAACAGAGATAACGGAGACTTTAGGTGTCGATTCATATGTTAAGTGAAGTGGACACCTGTGGTTTCGAAAATGACACGAGTGCGCCTCAACCAACACCTGTACATTTGCCACGAGAGTCAAGATCCACCAAGAAAGAAAGTCTTTCAGGTGCTCGTGAAGATTATTTTCACACTCGAGAGACCCAAATCACGGCTTACACGCGCACAGTGAAATTTAAATAGTTCTAGCCTCAAGTGCCACAAGAGAAACCAGTAGGTTTCATTACAGACGTATAGGATTCTTTGTTCGAGACATTGAAAAGACAATACCAAGTTAAAGAAAACGATCGTTTGACAATCTCTATCAATCATGACAGTCTGAAGTCTCCTGTCTGGATCGAGTTTAGTACACCTACCGAGTTGACACTCTCCAAATTATTGGAAAAAATTCAACACGTTCAAACTTCCAACAAAGAGTTCGAGTTGACCGATTGGAAAAGCCATTCTTTATATGACACACGCCAAACCTCTCAGATGTACTGGACGACTCAAAATATTATTTATGTATGAACTCCGCTCTAACAAAACAAGCATCATTCAGATTAATAGCTCACAAAAAAAGGATATTTCCCCAGTGTAGTTGTCTTGAGTAGAGCTTATGCCGAAAAGAACGATGCCATAAAATTAAAAGATCACAGGAGAGCAATAAAATATCAGACATAGCCAAAGATATTACTTAAACAGAACTCTATATTACAAGAAGAAGGGCATTTTCAAAGAGACTGTGTATCATTTCTGAAATGTAGAAACTTTAATACGTTCTGGCTTCTTGTTACACGGTGAAAGTGTACACTCAAGTCATTCGAGGAACTCGCGCGTTTCGAGGACTAAATTGCCCAGATGGACAATACATTAGTAGTAAATGGGGTGAGATTAGCGTCAGTGGGAATTAGCATTACAGAGACCCCTGGGTCAGATTAGCGTCAAGGGAAATTTAACATGGAGAAAAATCGTGGGTCAGATTAGCGTCAAGGGAAATTAACATGGAGAAAAATCGTGGGACGGTTTAGCGTCAAAGGAATTTAAACAGGGTGGGACTTTATAGCGTCAAGGGAAATTGAACATGGGATTTTTTTTTTTTTAAATTTTTTTAAAAAAGGGGTAGGCAATGGAAAGGCTATCTCTTTTCGAGAAATATGGCTGGCCCTGAAAAGGGCCTTTGGGTTTTCTTCTTCTTCTTCTGCTTCTAGTTTCTTCTTTTTCTCCACCAAGTTCTTATTTTATCTCCAACACTCTTTCTCTTCTTTTCTTTCTTTTTTTCTCCTCCTCTTCTTTCTTCTTCTCTTCCTCCTCTTCTTTCTTCCTCTTTTCATTTTCTTCTTCTTTTTCAATTTTTTCATTCCATGCTCTCATCCTTATCCTTTCCTCTTCATCCTCCTTCTCCTCCTTTATTTCTTTCAACAGATCACTGATGATTACATTCATTTTTCGTAAATTGTTTATCTCCATCTTCACTCGATGGGGACTATAAGAATAGTGATCCTCGTTTAGGTTAACCAACATTTGCTCTATCATTCCTAAATTGTCGAGGACGTTTTGCAATTTTTCCATTTTGTCCATTTGGTTAGAAGCCATCTTCATTTTTTTTTCTTTGCAGAATGGTTTGAACGACGAATACTGTGGGTTCTTATACGAAAAGCGCGGACGTGAAGGAAAACATCCCCCTACTTTTTCATTTCATATAATAAAACCCAAACTATACTCTCCACATACGCTAAGAAACAATAAACAAAATCCATAATCTACTATCCACACAATCGTACGTGAGCGGTTACAAAACCCAAACTATACTCTCCACATACGCTAAGAAACAATAAACAAAATCCATAATCTACTATCCACACAATCGTACATGAGCGGTTACAAAACCCAAACTTTACTCTCCACATACGCTAAGAAACAATAAACAAAATCCATAATCTACTATCCACACAATCGTACGTGAGCAGTTACAAACACAAACACACAAACACATACCCTCGCACTATGAAAAAAGAGTTAGTGTTTATAATCACACTACTCTACCTACACACACACACACACACACACACACACATTGGCAAATCGATAGTTATTTATTTTCTAGAGTATTGGGTAGCCCTTAAAAGGGCTGGGGTTTTTTTTAACTCCAGATGCACCTATCTAATGGTTGCACCTTCCTGGCCTGGCGCCACACACGCATCTTCTTCCCCAGTCTCCTTTCACCTTTCTTCTGGGGAGCGCAGAGGGAGGATGATTCGCTTCAACACCCCAATCCTCTGTCTCGGGAATATTGTACGACATCCTCTCTTCTAGTTTCTTTTCCTCCTCTTCCCTCTGTCTTCTCTCCTCCTCATCGTTCTTCATTCTTTCCTCTTCTACTATAGCCTCCGCGGCCAGTTCATTTAACAGGCGCCTGACATATTTCAGATGTATCTGAAGTTCAAGAAGTTTGCTTATTCTGCTATTCATTCTTGTGTTGATCAATCAACAAGGGTAGCTAGACTGCCCAGTGAGTTTCAATTTATAGTGAAAGCGCGGACGTGATGGAAAACATCCCCCTAAAACATAAAATTGATCTTACCTAGATCATAACCAAAAAACAACAACGCGCGGACCTAAAAGAAACACTCACTCACTTTTTTATGCTACCTATCACTATTTTAAAATTTTTTTTATAAATCACTTCAATAGACTATCCACATACGCAAAGCAATCCAATCTAACCCCAAATTTACACCTCAAACACCAAAAAAAAAAAGACATCATTTTAATCTACTATCCATACGAACTTACTTAACCACTTGCAAACACAAACACATACCCTCACATTTTTTTAAAAAAGAGTTAGTGTTTATTTTCACACTACTCTACCTACACACATTGGCAAATGGATTTTTATTTCTTTTCTAGAGTATTGGGTAGCCCTGAAAAGGGCTGGTTTTTTTTATTTGCTATGGCAATCTTTTAGTTTCTAAGAATGCGATGTCCTCTGAGGATAGACTTTCTGGCGATAGGTCTGCTTCTTCGGAAAGAGAAGAAGAACTCTTTGGTGTCGATACGACAATCGACAAAGCCTCTGTCAGCTTCAGGTTTTTGTTGCTGCTGTTGTTGTTGTTGCTGCTGTTGCTGCTGTCTCTGAAGTCTGTACTTCTCTGTCCATTCTTCTTTTTCCCTGTTCATTTCTTCTCTGAAAAGCTCTTCTATCAGGTCTTCAGTGATTTTTAACATTCTCACATTCTCTATTTCTTCTGGCTTCGGTATCAGACTGTGTCTGACCCTATGCAAATTCACGTAGGCTTCGTTGAGCTTAGCTAGTTTGGAACACATCTTCTTAGGAGGATGAGTCGACAATGGATGGTTAGACTGGAAACAACCCGGTTCTTAAAGTCAAAGCGCGGACGTGAAGGAAAACATCCCCCACACGATTTTTGAGTCGCAACGTTTAGTGAGTGTCATGAGAGGGATAGTAAGAAATGAAAGAGCATCAATCCAACATTCTTATAGCTAAACAAAAGACAAAGGCATTTTTTTCAAAACACAACATTTTTTATTCAAAAATCACTTAACACTAAACAACAACTCTAACATTTTTAACAATAATCCAACAATATAACATCAAACAATTTTTTCAAAACACAACATTTTTTATTCAAAAATCACTTAACACTCAACAACAACAACTCTAACATTTTTTGACATTAATCCAACACTAAAAGTTTCTCCACTAGGTAAAGAGGGATAACAGTCTTCCATGGTTTCTAGTAATCTAGGATGACTTCTCTCAAACTGTTGATTTCTATGGTATTATCGAATTCTGCATACAGGATGACGTTCACCGTTTCATCAGGGTCTCGGTCTTTAAACTGAATTTCCACACGAATCTGGCCGGATTTTATAGGGTGGAAATGTCCCTCGTCGCTGCCTTGGTCTGGAGTGAAATCGAAAGCCCACAAAGCGTAGCCTCCTGCATAATCCTCGTACGTAATACCGTGACTGGCATTGGTTCCTAACTGTCCGGTGGCTTCGTACAGGGACAAGTACGATCTCAAGTAATTCTTCTTGGTAAAGTCAGGTTCGAAAGGTCGGGTAGACAACGTCTTGCCATCGCGACTGACTTCGATTTTGGACACGCCAAAGTGTTGAAAGTAGAAAGGATTTTTTTCGGCAGCTCCGTTAAAGGCTGTATTCTCGACGATACCAACGATCAAACGTTTGGGTAACTGTCCTTGGAACAGATGATCTTCGATCATGGATCGCTGTCCCTTGGGAATGGTGAAGGTTTTCACTTCCACGCGTCGTATGGGATACTTGGCGGTCGTTCTGCTCAACGTCTGACTGATGTCGTTTCCCACTTTAGGTAACACTTCCACACGGCGTACGTAGAGTCTGGCTTCTAGGATTTTGGTTTTGTAACCGTCACTATCAGCCATCAAATGGAAAGCGGCACTGCTACGATTCAGTCTCAGGCGGACATCCACCTCGTTCAGCAAATACTTTTCTTGCAACCACATGTCCAAATGCAAACGATCCATCAGTTCTAAACTTGTGTCGGCTCCCGTGATTCTCTTTCTTCGTTCTAGAAATCCATCATTGTTGTCTTTCTTTTCATCAGTTTCCAATATTTCAAACTTGGTAGGTTCGTCAGCTTCCCATACCACACAGGCATTGAGATGAGTGTTCTTGGCATCTATTCCGTACGTCAAGAGATTTTCCAGGTAGGCTCGATAAGGGTAAGTATCCATGCTGCTACTGACCAGTTTGTTATTCAAGTACAAAAAAGTCCACTCCACTGAACAAGGAATGCATGAAATTGTTGACGGGAGCTACTGCTTCATCGTCTATAGCACCTCCAGTCTTATCTAGAATTTTGACTTTCAGGTACAAGTAACTGCTATTCAGATCGATGTAATCTTCGGGCTGTCCTTTGATTTCAAACTCGATGGGAGCGGAATCGGTCAGTGAGGAGACGGGGTGAAATTCCACCCACTGGGATTCTTGCATCGTCATCATCGTGGGGGGCATGGCAAACAGATCCAGTTCCGTCTTGGAACAAGCGCAAGATTCTCGGTGCATCATTTTTTTGTCTCTTTTCTCAATAATCGAAAACGTCTAAGTCTCGAACGGTTCTTCTTTTCTTGGCCTTTCTCGCTTGAAGTCTGGTGAAAGGGTGTTTTCTTCGTCGTCTCTTTCTGCCTTGTCCTTGCTGAATGCCTGACTCGGTAGCGTGCAGGGCATTTATAGGTGTTTCTCGTTGGCCTAAAATGTCTTTGCCCGTTTGCAGCAAGACATTTTTGCCTGCCCTCATGAAGGCTTCTTTAGGGTTTTGTTTGTCGATGATGACATTTTGGAGAAATTCTTTGCCTTGCGTCAGTGCCGCATCTTTCAAGGCGTGCAATCCGCGTGTCACCATCGGTTTCAACACTGGGGCCACCGAACGAAAGGCCGATTTTAACATGTCTCCTAAGCCGTGTCCTCGCTGTCGAGCAACCCCTCGGTACACTGGATACATGACTTACTTACGAGTCGTGAGAGAACCGTTTTCGAAAATGGAGTTTCACCGTGACTTTTCCTTTGGTGAATGGAATATTTTGTCCCAGATCTCCTTTTATAGCAATGTTGACCGTGTCCAAATACGACTTACTGACAGGCAAATAGTGAGGATGGACAAATTCGCGGTGGACGTGGTAAGTGTTTCCACCTTCCTCGTCAGTGTTCGTGGCAGAATCCACTTTGAAAGGAATGACACGCAGTAACGGTACGGAGGTGTGTCCCACCACGTTGTACTCCACCACATCGGAATACACGAACATCAAATTCAGTCCTTGGTTCAGTTCTACCGGGGCACGAAATAACTTGCTAAAAGACTCGTTGTCGTAAACGATGGGTAATTCGTTTTTCTTGAGCATGGCCTTTCTCATGTCCATGTCTCCGCCCAACATGTCAAACAATTCAGGACAAAATAAAATGGACACGATTTTACTTCGTTCAAATTTCATCAAGAAGCGACGAGCTGCTTTGTGGTACTCCATGGTGACACTTTTGTTGACATGCTCCAAAGCTTTCAGAAACACGACATTAAACCTGGAGGCTATGGTGCTGACCAAATGTTGACCACTAAAATAATAGCCTGGGGGAATGAACAAGTGATAGGTGGTGTACTTTTGATTTTGTGTACGGGTTTTCTTGTCATATTTGACATTGCTATCCATCCACTGTTGCATTTGCTCGTCATGAACTTCCACATAAAAAAAATTTTGATTGCCAAGGACATTGAGGACTTGGGTCGGGTGAATCATTTCTACTAAAGCCACTTCCCAATGGGCTTCGTGATCTAACTGGATGGCCTGAGGTAATTTGGCCGTGTAACAGCACAACGTGTTCTTGGGAAACACCTCCATGGAACTGTCACTGGGTAAAGTTAAGTAAAATTGGTTTTGTTGACTCATAATTCCAGAGTTCTGTGGCTGTCCGAGGGGATACTGGACGTCAGAGGCGTGTCTCCGTCTAAAATGGGGTTCTGGTTGTGGTTGAAGTGGTGACTGGCACTGGCACTGGACGCAAGGTTCCCGGGGTTCCCGTTCGAGGTGAATTTCAGGGAGGGATTAGGAAGCAGGTAACCGATGCAACTGCTCAATAAAATGGTCCACAATTGTTTGTCTCCTTGTTGCAAACTCAAATTGGCGATGGCTGCCCCGATGACACAATACACCACGAAGATTTGGCAGAAAAAGACGATTTGCGTTTTAGGCACACGTTCTCCACACCACACCCACAAGGGTTGTTTTTGTAAATCTTGCACAGAAGAACTAGGTGAAGGAGGAGTGGTCGACGTAGCTGCGTCTGTGTGAAAAGGCATGATGGTCACTTCTTTTTATAGTCGATGACTTGTGAAGCGTCGATCCAAGAATCAAAACTGGGTGGATATCCTTTCCAACGTACTTTGACTTCTTTGACACGTCGTTTGCCCACTTTACGGGTTCTGCGTTCGAGAATGCTTTCGATGTCGTACACGTCGTCTTCTTTTTTGGTGACACGTTGTAACTCGGGCAAATAAAACGTTCCTTTGAGCACTTCTCCGTTCATGTCTTCCAATTTATAGACGGCAGGATGACGGCCATGCACTCGTCCAGTGACGCGAAACAATTCGGTCGTCCAGTTAGGTAAGTAACCTTTGTCAAAAGTGCGTTTGGTTTTGCCAATGCGCACCTAATCTCCTACGGCCAACTCTCCACTTTTCTCGGGGACAGCCCTCGTCGGGGACGTACCAAACAGGCGCTCAAACACCAACACTTCGTTCTCGGGAGTCACGTCTTGCGGGGCACGTCCGATGCTTCGATGGTAAGATTGGTTGTACGCTTGCACCAGGTGCGGTAAGATGTCGATGTACTTCAGAGTGTGGTGATGCGTAAAATATTTCCACATGCGTTCTTTCAAAGTGCGTTGAAAACGTTCCACGATGCTGGCTTTGGTTTCGGGATTCTCGGTGGTAAAAAAATGAATGTCACGTTTCTTTAATTCTTTTTGGAAAGCTTGGTTCAGAAATTCGGTGCCTTTGTCCGTTTGCCATCGAAGAGGGTGACGACCGCTTTGTTTCAACACTCGTTGCAGGGCTCGCACTAACTCGCTGCTGGATTTGTAAGTCAAGGGCACGACCCAGGCAAATTTGGAAAAGACGTCGATGACACAAAACAAATATTTGTAGCCACGATTGTAGCTGGCCAAATGAGAGACATCGGCTAAATCGGCTTGCCATTGATGATCGATGCCTTCCACTCGGGTGCGACTTCTGGCAAACTTGCGTCGAACGGGTTTGTGTAAAGTGTAGGTAGCTTGTTCTTGTAACCATCGTTGCACTTGAGGTAAACGGAGACTTTTCAGTCGAGTTTTGGCAGCACGATACAATTTTTGAACTCCTGCGTAACCTGCAGGATGGGAGGGATCGTAGTAAATGCTGGCTAAGACTTTTTCCATTTTTTTGTGTTGGTTGGTGTGTTAATAAGGCACCCACTCTTGGAGGAGGCTACTCTTTTTCTCTTGGGGTATTTTCTTGGATTGCAATGTTTTGCGTGTGCGACCGGCAATAGGTGCTGAAGAGGAGGAGGATGTCTGAGCGGGGGATATCGGTTCTTGTTTCACTTCTGTCTTCACTTCTGTCTTCACTTTCTTTTTCTCTTGTGATGAAGAAGGGGTGGCCATCATCTTTTTAATCCATCCAATTCTGGAGGTAGGTGGTGTTGTTAACTTGCGTACTTTTTCTGGTGGAGTTTGAAACCCTTCTTCTTCTTCTCCTTTTTCTGTCTTGGTCACTGGTACTGGTGGTACTGGTACTGGTTCTGGTGATGGTGATGGACTTTTCATCAAGGTCTTAAAATCTTTCAGAGTGGGTAGAGCTGTTTCGTCTAAAGCTTTCTGGTGAAAGAGTTGCAGTCGTTGCAAGAGTTGACCGTACTTTTGCGATTTTTCTGTTTCGGACAAATCTTGGCGATCCATCAAGGACTGCAATTCGTGTTGTAACTGGGACATCTCGCTCAAATGGGGATTGGGAGGTAAATGCGGGGTGTGTTGTTCTTGCCACCGATGGTATTCCATCCATCGTTTGTAAGGCACTAAAGCTAGTTTTCGTCCTTTTATGGGGTTGTCAGGGGTCGATTCTGAGATCTTGGAACTTCCGAGGCCTTTTTATCTTGCTCCCACCAGTCCTCCCAACATGGTTCCCAAGACTCCTTTCAGTATGGGGCCTAACAAGAGAGGTAAAATACCTCCACGTTGCACTAACATCTTCTTTTTTTGACGAATGGGAATTTTCTTTTGAACCATTTGGCGAAGAACGTGACGATGTTTGCCTAAGCATTGTTTCTGGTGTTTGGACAAAGGGATCGTGCCTTTCAAAACGTTCAAACAACATTCGCACACGGTATCGATGACCTCTTTGGAGGCTGTTTGAATGAGTTTTTTTCGTAGGGGTGGAGAAGCTTTGGACAGGACAGATAACGTGTCCCCATGTTTGGCTAAACGTGGTGGCAGTCCTTTCCTTTTCTTTCCTTGGGGTTTTCTGGAGGGTGACATCTTTGAGTCTTCAGGAGCACCAAAAAACACTGATACCCGACTTGGTCACAGGCCTTTTTTATACTGGAATGTGTCGCCACTGATTGTCTTTACGTCGTATTAGTTTGAGGACAGGCATGACACGTCGTGCAGGGGTACGTAACGGACTAAATCGAGCCAGTTCTTGCTTGGACAAATCCAGTAAACTTTGTAACATGCCCGATCTTTCTTGAACTTTGATTTTGGGAGAAGGTACTTTGTGAGCAGCAGCCACTGCCACTAAATTGGAAGGTCCTGCCACTGGGGAAGTTCTTTTGGGGGTCATCAACGGAGAAGTTCTTGGTGTGATCAACGTCTCCAAGTACTCTTCAGTTCTGGGTGTCATTAACGGAGAAGTGGACAAACGTGAAGCTGCCGGAGACGCAGTCACCGCCGTGGCAGGTCGTGGTTTGCGAGTGTAAGGTTGCGTCCTGGCCGAAGTGCCTCTCTTGCGACTAGTTTTCTGTGGACCTTTCTTTTTCTGGGGGCTTCTTTTCTTTTTCCGGGGTGGTGGTGGTGTCTGGTCAGAGGAGGGTCCTGCCACTGGAGAAGTTCTCCTTGGGGACCTGGTCTTTTTCTTCTTGGGACTTCGTTGGACTTTTGTCTTGGGTATAACTTTGGGGGCATTAGGATCCCATCTTAAGAGTGAGCGAATGATGACCCCTCCTAGAGTACCGCTCCCTCCAGGTTTCAAAATGATTTGTTTTTTGGTTTGAGTGTCGATGCGGGGATCGGCCAGTTGGACCAAAGCGACTTTGTTTCGATCGAAAAAGCGTTTGGTTTGATGAGGAATCCGAATGATTCCTTGGAGTAATTGACGTGCCGTCACCGTGAACCATCGTAAGACTTCTTTGAGACTAGCTTCTAAGACACGAGCTCGTGTTTGTGGATCTTTTTCTCGACTGATGCCATACAAGGCACGAATCAATTTGACGGGAAGATGCGACTGAAGGGACGTCATGTTCGCACTGAGAGTGAGACAGACGAAAAAGGGTCTGAGGTTTTTATAGATTTTTTGATGGGGAGTGAAAAGAAGTCGAGGACGGAGACGTGTACAGGACAGGCCCTCCGTCTTGGCACCAGTGGTGAAACAAGTGGGTACGAAATCGCAAATCCTCGGGGGTCGTAGGTTTCAAATCGACGAGTAAATAGGCGTGTGGAGTTTGAGTGGCATCGTCGTACGCCTGAGTCAGCCAAGGCGTTCCTAACTGTTTGGCTAAGACTTGCACATGCGATTTATCTCGAGGGCTTTTAAACAAGACCATGTAATGCGCATTGAGACTGATGGTGCGATGGGCTTTACTTTGTTGAAACACATTTTGGGTGATGTAAACGACACTGGCATTACGGTGATGCCCTTTGCGCGTGAACCACAGTTTAATTTCTTCTTCGTCTTCTCCTAACATGTCGTCGAAAATGACTAAATGGGTTAGACGGGAGTCAGAGACGATGCCGTCGTCTTCTTTAGGAACGCCTTCCACAAACACGATGGAATCGCCTTGACTTTCTCGCAAGAGGCTGTACGCCGATTGCCACTCTTTGTAACACCACACGATTCGTTGAGGGGGTCGATCGATCAAATGATGTTTATGTTCGATCAAACGTTTGACGAATTCGGTTTTGCTTGAACCGCTAGGTCCAGCAATGAGCATGTTAAAGGGATGGCGAAGATACAAAGCCTCCCAACTGGCACGATCTAAGTGTTCGTCGATGACTTTGACAGTAGAGGAAGAGGGAGCAGAGACAGCAGAGGTAGCCATGGTGTGAGAAATGTCACTTCTGACACGAAAAACAAACAAGACAAGAGTTTATATACTTTTTCAGAACACGTTTATTGAATGTTTCCAACATGAATACGAAAGACAAAAATACATAAAAGCCAAAGGCTTAAGTACAAAAATAAAAGGCACATGATAACCATGAACGTGGAATAAACACAAGTGTCAGTACAACATGTTTTGGGTAAAGTTCTAACCAGTTCTATAGTAGGGGGTAAGGTCACACAAGTGTCCTCCCGAAAGGGTCTTTCAGACCTGTCCACGACAGTCCTGTCCTGGGTGACGGGTTCTTCTGGCACCGTCACTAACACAGGATGAAAAGTAACTTTTTTCCTTGAATAACTCTCGTGCATACTGGGCCACCTCTTGTGTCCAAGCCTCAAAACCCTGGTCTCGGTAATGTCCAACATTTGACTCCTAACCAATCTGGTTTCTTCTTCGTCAACGACATGGTAAGTTACTTCACTGAACAATGAACTACCGATCTTGCCTAGGGTTCCTTTTTATATACAGACCAATACCGACGTGACCGTACGGTAAGGTGAAGTGATTGGGAAGTCGCACTCGCTTCTGGTATACAATTTGATAGACTTTTTCCAAGGGTCGACTGATGATGGTCAGTGGGTAAACGTACAATCTTGTTCGGTTGATAGGTGGTCATTTTAAAGTTTCCATCCTCTCCCGATTGCAAGGCTTCTTTCAATACCCCAAAGTTGACCACTCGACTGGTACGATGATTCAGAGTCAGTCCTTTCACTTTGCACGTCGTGTGCACTTCTCCTTGTTTGTCCCGGTATTCGTAGCCGTAATTTTTGGGACCACCACTGACGAAACTTAGAATCTTGTCGTCGGGATGCTCGTCTGTCCAGGCTCCTAAACGGTCTCCTTCGATGTCAGGGTGCTGTTGAATCGGGTGATGGATGTAAATGCAACTGTCCGTGTCAAAGTACAGGACGCGTTCTTCTAACAGTTCTAAAGCTTCGTACAATTTTAAGCGAGCATGAGCTGTCACGTAAGCCGCAATGATGACATTTCCAAAAGGGTCGTCTTGTACAAAGTCCAGATCTTCTTCGTAATTGACCAAGATCAAATCCTCTCGAACGACGTCCACGTGTTTCATGTATTTGGTTTTGTCGTGAATCATCTGGAAGTAGCGGGAAGGTTCTGTCAAATATTCCGTCTTGGGTAAACACGGTCGTTGTGCCATTTTACCCAACAAGCAATTTAACATCACTTTGGCAAACGATTGCCTGCCTTCGTTTTTTATCGATGTGGTCTAAAGAGATGCCTTCTTGTGCATAGTATTTCTCTTTGAATTGTATTTGGTCTTCGGGAGTGTGACACCAGGAAGGATAGCCGCTGGCTTCTTGTTTCAGTTTCAAAAAGGCATCCACGTAGTCGGCGAAAATGCCTTTCTGAGTAGGGTCACCCTTGTGGTACTGTTGTGTCTTGGGAAAGTGGCAAATTTCGTACACTTCTAACAGTTGGTATCCCATGTCCAGAGCTTTGAACAATTCCACGCTGACCCAGGTTCCCGTCAAGGCACGTTCTTCCTGGCTGTGATGGCAAGGTTGGTCCTGGTTGCACGTTTCGGCACAAGTACGGCACAAGGGAAACATCAGTTTGCCTTGACAATGGTGAGGTAAGACGGGATGGTATAGGTTCGTGGGAGGCAAAACTTTACACTTGATCAAGCCTTCGTATTGTCGAATGTTTTTCAGGTCGATGTGTTCCGTCAACAATTGCGGGTGCCCTACAGGAAAGCGACAATATTTGCACACGTAGGGATACAGCGAACACACGTCCAAGTATTTGATTTCTTCTCCTTTCTCTTCGTTGGCTTGGTACAGCAAACAGGTGGCATTGGTCCTTCCTCCGTACAAACTATCCCTCGGGTTCAGCGGGTCCATGAACTGGTAACTTTCCACGAGGCGTTTAAACTCGGGATCGGTTTTCAAACGGTGATCGTACTCGTGTTCCCACATTTCCACCACTTGGTATCCTTGCTGTTCTAACTTTAGGCGTCGCTGACAAGTGTCCTGGTACAAGTCTTCCATGGTTCGTTGCAAAAACTGATTTTTAGTGTCACGGTCAGGGTAACAGACGGGACATCCGTGAAATAAGCAACCGTTAAACTCGTACACGATCTTGGGGTTTTCTAAGTCCCAGCCATCGACCGAATACGTTCCGATGGTCTTTTCGCCTCCTCCGTTGCGGGCATGCTGAATCCATTTGTCTTCCTTGTCGCACAAGTAATGTAACCAACGTAGGGCTTTGACCGAGTATTGACGCTTGACATAGTGGGTCGTTTGAGGACTGATGACAGCCACGGTGTTTTCAGGCATGAATCGTTGGCGGTACACTAAGGAACACGCTTTGGCAATGGTGCAAGCTTCTTTCAAAGGATCGACCCCTCCGTGTTCCATGAACAGTTCTCGAAATTTTCCACAGCAACGTCGTAAAATGTCCACGTCGGAACGACAATACTTTAACATTTCTTCCTGAAAGTCGAAGGGGTCAGAGGCATGAGCCTGGTACCAAGCGTAGAAAGCTTCTCGTTGTTCGGTACGCATGTTGTCGGGGTCGTAATAGTGAGCCTCAGGTAAGTGGGGTAGAACGGCATGTTGATTGGCTTCCGTATTGAAAAAGTGTGGAAAGTACCCTTTAGCCATTTCTGTCATTCCAAACGTTTTAGGCATTCGACTCAAAGGCATGGCCAAGTAACTCATCGAATCTTTAAACTGTACTTGTCCCACTTGCATGAAAATGATTTTGGCTCCGTTCAAAGTGACTTTAGGACGTTCGGTGCCTTGTTCCGCATAGTACCTCAAAAGAAACTGTCCATCGTATCCGGAGAAATTGTGAGCCATCACCGTGGCATGACGATGACAATCTCCGTAACGTTCGATGTCCTCTTGGCTCCACGTCTTGTCGATGGGGTCTAAGACCCATCGGGCAAAATCGGCTAACGTGTTTGGTCCCCGAGATATTTTTTCACGCCCTCCGGGAATCTTGCTGCAGTGAGGGCAATGACTGAAGATAGGTTCTTGAATGCACTTCTCGCACGCTCGATGAGCCACGCAGAAATTAGGAATGTGAATGCCGGTCTCTTGCATGCATTCGAAATCGAAAAAGATGAAATTGCCTTTCTTCTTGTGACCGTCCTCTTACTCTGGTGGGGGTTGGTATTTTTGCACGTAGCATTGGTGTTCCAAGTCCACGATGCGGTGACAAATGTGACATTTTTTTTTCCTGAACATACGTGTGCCTTGGTACTATTGGTACGTATGCCTTGTCTACACGTAGGGCACAATCTCAAGAGTTGACAAGCACATTTCTGCTGTGAACCTTGCATCTTCAGATGTTGTTGGTAACAGGTAGGACTGACAAACGTGCGCAAACAAGTCGAAGAAGGCACTGGTCCTTCACTCAGACAGGGTGGAGAGGCCAAACATCCTGGGCATTTCATTCCACAATGCTTGTGTTGCTCTCGATTGTTATAACCATAGTCACATTTCTCACAATAATAACCGTATCCCAGCAATCCAGTGATACTGGTAATGGTATCGAAATGGTCATCGTGATGATAGACATGAATGTATTTTCCGTCCTTAAAATCTTGGCCTCGAAACAACAGAGGCCCGCGCATTTCTTGAGGGTGCACTTTCAAGGTGTAGCGTGGAGCTAGGGCATCTTGCAATTTTTGCATCTCAGGAATGCCACAGGGTGTGTCTTTGGACAGTCCGGCTTGTTGTAACAGGAGTTCTGCTTCATTTCGTTGTTTGGCTCGGTCGGATTGTTGAATAGTTTTCCAGGTTCTTTTCCATTCTACCGTGTCGTTCTTGTTGGCATAGGTTCGTCCCACCACGATGGCACGGGCTAAACACATCTGGTCTTGAGGGTTGTTAATTCGGACGAGACTCTTTTTGGTGTTGCGAAGGTCGTCCACCAATAACATCTTTTTGCATCCAGTTCCTTGAGGAGGAGAGACGTGGGCCATTTTCAGTGTGGCTTTACCATCGGTGATGTCAAACTGGTCATTAGATTGTTGCACCTGTTGTATCTTGTCCATGACTTTGGAAGGGGTCAGTTCTGCGGGTCTGCTAAACTCGATCCAAACAGGGGATTTCAAACCGTCGTGATCTATGGATAGTGTCAAGCGATCGTCTTCTTTGGCTTGACATTGTCGCTTGAGTGCGGTGAGCAAAGAATCCCACATCTCGGTGATAAACCCTTCTGCTTTCTCCAAGGGTACGTCGGCCTTGAAATCTTTAAACTTCACCGTGTATGTGTAAGCCGTGGTTCTAAATTTTCTAGAGGAGCGCTTTTCCGTCTCTCGAATGGAATAGTACTTTTCAGGGTTGACTAAGGGTGGTGAACTTGGTTTAGAGGGTTCGGATTCTGGTTCACTTATGTCCTCTTCAAAATCACTGGCATGAATTTGTGCCAAGATTTCAGCCCTGGTACGAGGCGATAGATCACGTTTCTGCCTCTTACTTTCTTCTTCTTCTTCTTTCTTCTCGAATGAATGGGATCGTTTCATCTTGAGTGCAAAACGTCAAATGACTCAAGTTTAAACACCATAGACTAATTTATAGTCTTGGCAAACCAGCGTATATAAAAAGGGTGTGTGTCTTGTCCTTTCACTATTCATTTCACTCTCAAGCCGAGCACAACGATGGAAGAGACTACCCAGATGGAACGTTTCGTCAGAGCTTTGCGAGGGGTCATTAGAAAATTCTCTTCAGACCAGCCGACGGACTACTCTCCTTCCTTTCGAGATAAAAGTCAAGATACTTGCTATATCTGTCAGAAGAAAGGGCATTGGTCTTCAGAGTGTCCAGACCGTCAAAAAAGAAAAAAAACAGGGGCTAAAAAAGACAAAAGTCAAGATACCTGTTATTATTGTAAAGAAAAAGGACATTGGTCTCCAGATTGCCCAAAAAAGAAACAAGAGGAGTCAGAAGAAAAGAAGGATTCTTCAGAAGAAGAGAGGGATTCTTCGGAAGAAGAGAGGGATTCTTCGAAAGAAGAGAGGGATTCTTCAGAGGAAGAAGAGGAAGAAAGAAGACAATTCTATTTAAAAGAGGCAAAGAAACAGGAGAAGAAAAGAAGAAGGGAAGAAAATGAGGAAAAACCGGTGAAGAAATTCAAAAAACAGAGAGACTAAATAATGAGAAAGAAGAAGTGTACGAACTTTTTAAAGTGTTCTGTGGTGAATTGTGAATTGGATTGTAAAAAATGGATAAAAGAATACATGAATGATATAAGGTAAGTGTCTTTGAGTTTTGATTTTAAAATAAGAAGCTAAACTCAAGCACTCATACACAGACACGTACTATAAGGGTAAAATGGGTGGGGTTTATTTTTGAGTTATTGGCAAATTGAAATTGTATTTCTTTTCGAGAAATGTGGGTGGCCCTGAAAAGGGCCTTTTTTCTTTATGGTGTAGGAGTGAGTTTAACCAATCAACTTTAACTGCCTTAAGCCTTTGCCACGGCCAAGGCCTACTTCTGATGATTGGGTTGAAATCACTAAGGGTGGTAGGACAGGCTTAGTCACAGGGTTGGCGTGTTTAGCTCGGGAAGGTCGTATTCTCTTCGGTCGTGATAAAGAAGTCTGATACATTTGTTTCAGACTTCTTAACTCCGCTAAAATGTCCAACAGTACCGTAGCCATTTGATTTTCACCCTCTTGTTTCTTTGCTGCTACTTCTTCTTGCTGTTGTTGCTGTTGTTTTTTTCTTACCTCTTCTTGTTGCTGTTGCTGTTGCTGTAGGAGAAAAGCTTGTTCCGCTTCCTTTTGTCGTTGCATAAATTTCTCCAATTCTTCTTTCTGTCTCTGTCTAAAATTCTCCACTTGCGGTAATGAAGAAGGTAACGAAGGTTCCGGAACAAATTCTTGCGAGGTAAGAAAATCCACAAAATCCCAATGTACCTCTTCTGAAAGTAAGTCCGGGTTCCCTTGGGCAGTCTCCCCTGCTGGTGCACCCCAATGGATCGTTTTCTGAGTTTCCGTCATGTTGAATCACTGTCGCATAGATTGACTGCACACAAGCGCTAACGAATCTATATAGACCACGTGACGTCACAGACTGCTCTCTTCGGATTGGATGCGAGCTGACTGAATATTGTAACGCGTGTTCGGATTGGTGAATGAATTCAATCCGTTTCAATCCTTCCTGTACCTATAAATAAGCGCAGTTCACTGCATTGATTCACCTATTCTCGTCGCTTCAAGATGTGGACCACAGTTGAGTCATCCACCCTTGTGTCTTCCATGATGTTTAGGACGGACATGCCCATGTATGTCAGGTCCAAGTGGACTCTTGTTGATAGGACAGATACTAGTCAATGGATGAGGAGAGTTTACATAGAAAGACAAGGATGTCTCAAGAGGGTACTTGTGTATGGACCGGCAGTTAGAAGGAGTTTAAGAAGAAGAAGAAGATGTGACAGATGCCATCTATGTTAATATTAATATTAACATAAACCCAAAGGCCCTTTTCAGGGCCAGCCATATTTCTCGAAAAGAGATAGCCTTTCCATTGCCTACCCCTTTTTTAAAAAAATTTAAAAAAGAAAAAAATCCCATGTCCAATTTCCCTTGACGCTATAAAGTCCCACCCTGTTTAAATTCCTTTGACGCTAAACCGTCCCACGATTTTTCTCCATGTTAATTTCCCTTGACGCTAATCTGACCCACGATTTTTCTCCATGTTAAATTTCCCTTGACGCTAATCTGACCCAGGGGTCTCTGTAATGCTAATTCCCATTGACGCTAATCTCACCCCATTTACTATCTACATTCACGTGTATCATTATCAAGACCATTTCGATGCCATTACTGTCATCATATATGATATCTTGGATATAACAGCTATTGTAGGAAATTGGAACAAAAAATTAGGCATGATGACCAACGCATTTATTGCGGAGATGAATGAAGATTCAATGCTCTTATTCCATGCTTGGAATTTTAAGTCCACCTTCTTTTGAAAAACAAAGCATGAAGCAAGTTCGACAACTGATATCAACTTGCACTTTAAAGAGATTATGCTCCACTGTTGGAAGTCTTATCTGAACTAATAATCCTACGGCACATGTTTGTCCAGGAATAAAACGATGCCATTTTCTTTTAACCAAATAGTGGACTTGAGCATCAATATTACATTGCAAAATAACTCGACGAAGATTTAAAGGAAGACCCTAGCAAGAATAAAAGTCAAACAGTTGGATTTTGTCTTTTTTATGACTTTGAATGTACATACGAAACTGTCAAAATCATAAATTTCTGCATCGCTCATCGTGCTTGTGAGAAGAAAATACAATAACCTATAACCTATACGTTTTCACAGTCCCAAATATAGTAAGACTCCAGGAGGACGAGAACACATTAGGGCCCCACGCTCTTGCTGATTTTGGCTAATGAATTTTAGACCCTATCGATGTCGCTTGGAGCGAACCGGACATTCAGCGTGACGGGGACTGTCATCGATATGCTACGGCCATGGTTCACTATTTCTCGCGATTCGACGGACAATTTCTGCTGAAATATTATTCATAACAAGACTCATAATGTCTCCACAATCACCATGAATGGCGCCAACCTCATCTACATGAACGTTGGAGATGTACCGTTTAAACAATAAATTGGTTATTTTGCCATGACTTTTGATTAGAATTCCTAAAACATTTGGGATAACAGAAATATTTAAAGCCTTTCCACAGTTTTTCGACACCGAAGCGATTTAACACGTACTGTTTCCACATTTATCTAACGTTCCCAAATGCGACCCGTATGGTATGCACACAAAACGAGAAGCATTCTGCGCTTAGTAACCATCTCATTCTTCCAACATGTTTGACTTTCAGGAAGAAATGATGAAATATTGCCGATTTGATGTCAACACTTTACGATAGTGTTGTGGAAAATTTTGAAAATTGTTTATGGATCAAGGGGTGTCAATCCGTTGAGGGAACCTTTTACCTTTGCCATGGCGAGTGGATTAGTCTGTCGATAGTGATTCAGGTCCGAGAGCAACGTAGTTGTTATACTCCTTCATTATTTTGTGTCGGTCAGATGTCGATCCATATATATATATATATATATATATATATATATATATATATATATATATATATATATATATATATATATATATATAATCATTATAAACTTATTTTCTATGAGTCATGTCGAATCGAAATCTGAAGAAAGTAAGGCGACAGCGCAGTTCTAAAGATATACAATTGATTTTAATGCAACTCTTCCAGACATGAATGTGTGTTGCCCGAGTCCACACGTTAGAGATAAAACTAAAGGAAGTATTTCCTTCAATGTCATCCCATGTCCACAGAAAATGTTACGTGTAAATGAAGAGGGTCAACTGGGATATCATTTCAAGTTTATGGCTGAGAGCGGATAAAAGTACATTACCTTGCAGCAGACTATGCTGTCTATTATAGGAAGGAAGGTCAAGGTGACAAACCATTGAATCATTGCTGGTGTTATGGGTTTTTGTGTAGGTGACAAGATTTAAAATTTTCAAAGTCACAGACACTGTCCATGTTGCGATAAACTTTTGTTCCAGGGAGGTACTATACCACTATTTTAATTAGATATGAACCATACATACAGTCATCAATTTAAGAAAAAGGCCAGAAAGAATATTTAACGCTGAAGAAACTGGTATCAACACCGTGCATACATCTCCATGAGTTGTATGTGGCAAGGATACACAGGCACAAGTAGTGGCATTGTCAAGATCACTTAATGTAACCATTATTGACTGTGACAATGTCATTATAAATCCCACCTGGCCATACGAAATCACATCCGGCCATACGAAATCACATCCAACCGTACTTTATCTTCCTCTGGATCTGTTCATGGATGTCAGATAGTGGTTGGTGCAACTCAACTATATTTCAGAATTACATAACCAAACACATTACAAAGCACAGTAGAATAGCTGATGGAGATAACTCAAAGCATATTGTACGATGGACATAAGTCACATATATCTTTAACACTTTTTGACTGGGCTAGGAATCTTAATGTCGTTATTATTGTCTTATCACCAAGCCATGTAACGCAGCCTCTGGACGGTCGTATTTTTGGACCATTCAGATCCATGTACAATAAAGAATGTCAGCTGTTCTACCGGAGAAACCCAGGGCAACAAGAAACAAGGTATGACATTGAAAAACGTACCTGCAAACCATACTTGAAAACAATGTCTCCTGAAGATTTAACTTCTTGTTTATGACAATCTGGAATTTATCCGTTCTCATGGATTTCAACGTAACTGGCATTAGTGTGTTCCATTTAATAAGGGATCCTTACGTTTTTCTGGAAATATTCAGCCAGTATAAGCGTTGACATTCCTTCTTATAGGTTAGTTGACTGCTCTGTGTATCCATCTAATTTACTCATAACTAAGTATATAATTTTAAATAATGATAGTTTTTAATATATCCCTATTTGCTTTTAAACGTGCACTCTAATTAGCGGCTGATCTTTTTATACTCTTTTTTTACCTTTATCATTTTCTTCTGTAATGAAGATAAATAAAACTTGTAAGAAATTGTTTGTTATTTCTGGCGTTAACGGATAATCTTTAAAATAATCATATAATTCAGTTGGCATTTCTAAATCTGCTTCTACAATTCCATCAAAACTTGCATCATCATTCCTAAGACTAAATCTTCTTCGATGATGTATGTTTGCTGCTTTGTTGCCTATGTATAGCTTTTGACGGGGATTGGTTGTCACATGAATCAATGATAAATAATACATGGAGTATACATCCATAATATATATCTTTGTAATGTTGCAAAATTGTGTAGATATCATTTCGCAGTACATCCTGTCGTGGTCAGCGTGACACGTAACCATTAAGTTCAACGTATGGGCTAGGCTCACAATAAATTCCTGATTGCGAGGGGTGGAATCTGCTCTGGTTGGGACATTTGAAACAGGTGCCATAAAATGATATTTTCCAGAATATTTATTAATAAGTGCAGACTAGAGAGGATTGCAGAGTATTGTTCTGACCTCATTGGGACTATTAACAAATTTTTGCAGGTTAGAGAAACAAATCCTGATTGGCTAAAATAATCGGGTGTGTTTCCCATACGGTTCTAAAGTAATCTTCCTTCCTTTTCTTCCGAAAGAGCAAGATGGCTCCGATATCAGTTAAAGATACTCTTCCCATAAATAAATCGTCCAAGGGACAAGGGGTCTGGAAATTTGAGAGACCCGAAACAAGAGGAGAGACAGAAAGAATTCTCTGATGATAAGCGAGAACTCGGGAAGGCAAAATGGTGTTGTGTCAATTGGATATAACATGTTCGTTGATGTAAGTCTGTAACAATTTGTTTAGTTCATTCGTTTGATATTCATACTTAAACTTTTCCTTGAGCAAAGAAAATAATCGTGCGTTAGTGGCTGAAATGTTATATGATTCATGTATTTTAAGAATGTCAAACAATATTTCATTGATATTAAATGAGTGCGGATATAACGATTTTTAATGTATTATAAATAATGCATCGAAGAATTCCATGCATTTCTTCTGATACGAATTATGCGAAGTGTCATAAATAATTTGTAGCATATGTGCTAAGAATAGCAATTTCTATGTCTACAGCAATCAATCGCAAATTAGCAAAGTAACGTAGGAGTGAAGTCTATTAATGTGTTATATAATTAAGTTTCGAATTCTTTTCAGTCGAGAATTTATGGTTTTATCATTATGAACGTGTTCGACTGAGATATTCAACATGTGATTTACAGGCCGTATTTCGGTTGGATATTATATTTTTATTTGAAGGAAAGAAAAGCTCCATGCTTGTACTTCAGAGTGGAAAATAGTGCTCTCTAGAACCAGAACAGTTGAGAGACGAAAATAAATAAGGCAACAGTGATTGCGGAAGACTGGAAGCAACCAGGTGATGCTGATATGCCAGCAATTTGAATTCGATTCTTTATTCGATTATATGATTAAAGTTGTATATCGGTATAGCAGAACGGCTAATTGAATACCGCATACATTTTGCAGCTCTGTTTCTAAGAGGAAATGGACTATTCAAATCTCAGGTTCAATTTCATTTTGTTTATGTAACTGATAAAATTGTTATATTTTACATACGGGAGCTCGTGTTGTTCTATTCCATATCTTTGCTCAGACCTGTTATTCCATCCAATAATTTCATATTTTATTTTATTGTTTACTCGATCCGTGCAATAACACCGTTGTCAATCATATCCTAGATAACTCAAACCTAAAAACCACAAGGGGTGGGGATTCATTCATTTATCCCATTTCGTGACCACCTTTATCTAGACTTTTTATCATATTTTCTATTATTCAGAACTTGTTCATCATTACAGTTTTTGTTCCTTTGTTTTAGTTCATCGTGAACAGGTCTCAAAACGATTGCAACCATTGGTACAATTTCTATTTCGTATTCTGCTCTGTAAACTATAGACTCATAATCCTTCCTTATTTCCTGAGCAGTATTGTGTGGAAAAAGATTAATTTGCAATCTTATTATTCTTGAAACAAAACAGTATATATGCATACAAAGGATGTGCTTAATTTAAATTCATTTATTATGATTAACCTGCAGTTGTCATGGCTATCAGAAAGATCTTTGAAAAAGACAAAAACCAACAGCATGTTTCCTGACCACCTTGTTCTTTTGCAAACACTACTAAAATATTGCAGAACATCTGGGCGTTTTTATTTGTTTACATGCGTGCTTTACGTGTTTTTAATATATATATATATATATATATATATATATATATATATATATATATATATATATATATATATATATATATGTCGGCATAATTAACTTAAACTCATAGACTATAATATTTCAGTGTGAGTGATATTTAGTTTATGTTAATGTGTCACGGCACTCCTTTTGAGAAAAAGACATTGGAAAAGGTTCTTCGCCTTTTTTCATTTTCTCTGAATTATATTTTTACTTTGTTAGGTACGCGTGTTTCTTATTAACGTGTACTCTATCCTGTCTACGAACTACACCTAGGTATGTTTGCCTTCACGTCGGCGTCTCTAGAAGATAGAGCACTGCGTTCGCAAGTCTTGCATTCCAACGTCAACTCTATCACTTGGCATAATAGGAGAACATTGTAAAATTATAAAATTGGTTAACCGTATAACGCGATAGCCTTGTTGTAGAGGACAGAAAATCTCTTTGACCGGTTAAATGACCACTATTTTCACCCTTGCTATCTATAAAGAAAAAGATCGTGCTTTTGTTTTAGATCATATAACATGTATCTCAGATAAATCACAGAGACCGCCAAGATAAAGACTACATCTGCGGAGGAAAAGGAGGGAATGACAGTGCTAGAAAATTGGAGAGGAGCAAAAAACACATTAACGAGAGTTGATAATATCTCAACCGTATCCTCGTAAGAAGGAAAAAGCGGCTCTCAGCAAAAAGGGTGAAACCAATATTAGTGCCAGAAAACCTTTTAATAATAACTCCGATCTCTCAGAAACAGAGATACTACTATATCATGCGAAAGTATTGTGTGTTGAACGTTCGTATAAATTATATGTCTTTCACAAATAAAACCTAAACCCCACCATTTAATATCGAGTCCGTGCGTTTGTGAACATACCTACCCTGTTCAAGGGTAATAACGTCATTGTTTATAAGTGAGCACTTGTAGCCCTATCTCTCATTTCATCTCACTACTTTGTGAGAGTCTATGTTGATGCTGGTTAGTAGGTATAGGTGCTGGTAAGTAGTTATGTGTCTTGGTCAATAGCTATAGGTGATGGTCAGGAGTTCTAGGTGTTGTTCAGTAGTCTTAGATTTAACACATCTTTCTCGTCAGGAACCATATTTCATAAACTCAGTCAGCACATATAGCACTTTTACATCACAATAGTAATTTCACCTTGAGGCCAGATGGCTATTTTGGAAGCCAGCGTCCAATACGTTCAAAAGGGCAGCCATAATGTTGCTTTCCATTGAGGCCAAAATGCCATTTGTGAGGTACGTTGCCACACTATACAACACATAACTCTTATTTGGTGACTTTAACTGGTATTTCAAGTTATGTTCCTGACAGCTAAATCTGGTCTTTTCAGGACGACCAGGTCGTGCTATATGCATGTGTGTGTGTGTGTGTGTGTGTGTGTGTGTGTGTGCGTGTGTGTGAGAGAGAGAGAGAGAGAGAGAGAGAGCGATCACATAGTTATCCTATTAAAGCAATTGCAATCACTGATGTAATTAGTGAACAACTACGGTTTTAAAAATAAACAGGATCACATGCAGTAGGATGTAGAATTGTGAGACAAAATTAATTAATAAGTAATAATGTAGAATGCTTAATTCAAATGAAACTAAACAGTATATATGCATACAAATGATGTGCTTAATTTAAATTCATTTATTATGATTAACCTGATACCTAGAAAGGCACTATAATATTGAAAAGTATTCAAATATAAAAAGTATGCATTTCGAAAAAGATGGCGACAGTGGAAAGTGTTTTTAATTATTATTATTATTATTATTATTATTATTATTATTTACGCTCAATAGGCCTTCAATCTTGTTATCACTACATTAAATTAAATATTCAGCTATATTTATTTCCTATTTTCAAGGTTAAAATGTCTGATAATCAAGAGATATAGGTCGACAGATAAATATCGTATGACCGCGGTATAGTGTGTCTTACCAAGTACTCTGTGACGAACCCAGAACTACTCCCTTCCTCTTCGAATGTGCACATTTGGATGGCAATAATGAATGTCATATGCAATTTTTTTAACCAGTCCATATTCATTCGATTGAGATTGGGTTTTTTCTTTTAGCGTTTAGTGAATTTTTGCATAATACTTTTGTTAAAATATAGCGTACTTTAAACTAGTAATTATGTCTCAGAATTCTACATTATTAATTATAAATTAATTTCGTCTCAGAATTATACATCCTACTGCATGTGATCGTGTTTATTTTTAATGACCGTAGTCGTTCAATAATTACATCAGTGATTGCAATTGCTTTAATTGTATAAATATGTGATGTGATCTCTCTCTCTCTCTCTCTCTCTCTCTCTCTTACACACACACACATATGCACATAGCACGAGCTGGTCGTCCTGAAAAGACTGGAGTAAACTGTCAGGACCATAACTTGAAATACCAGTTAAAGTCACCAACTAAGGGTTCTGTGTTGTATAGTGTGGCAACTTACCTCACAAATGGCATTTTGGCCTCAATGGGAAGCAACATTACTGCTGCCCTTATGAACGTATTGCACGTTGGCTTCAAAAATAGCCCTCTGGCCTCAAGGTGAAATTACTATTGTGATGTAGAAGTGCAATATGTGCTGACTGAGTTTATGAAATCTGGTTCCTGACGAGGAAGATGTGTTAAATCTAAGACTGCTGAACAACACATAGAACTCCTGACCATCACCTATAGCTATTAACCAAGACACATAACTATTTACTAGCACCTATACCTACTAATCAGCACCAACATAGACTCTCACAAAAGTAGTGAGATGAAAGGAGATATAGGGCTACAAGTGCTCACTTATAAACAATGACGCTATTATCCTTGAACAGGGTAGGTACGTTCACACACGCACAGACTCAATATCAAATAGTGGAATGTAGGTTTTATTTGTGAAAGACATATACTTTATACGAACGTTCAACAGACGATTCTTTCGCATGATAGAGTAATAGCTCCGTTTCTGAGAGATCTGAGTTGTTCTTAAAAGGTTTTCTGGCACTAATATTGGTTGCACCTTTTATGCTGAGAACCTCTTCTTCCTTCTCACGAGGGTACTGTTGAGATATTATCCACTCTCGTTCAGGTGTTGTTTTCTCCTCTCCAATTTTCTGGCACTGTCATTCCCTCCTTTTCTTCCGCATATGCAGTCTTTATCTTGGCGGTCTCTGTGATTTATCTAAGGTACATCTTATCTGATCTAAAACAAAATCACGATCTTTCTCTTTATAGATAGCAAGGATGAGGATAGTTTTCATTTAACCGGTCAAAGAGATTTTCTGTCCTCTACAACAAGGCTATCGCGTTATACGGTTAACCAATTTTATAATTTTACAATGTTCTCCTATTATGCCAAGTGATAGAGTTGACGTTGGAATGCAAGACTTGCGAACGCAGTGCTCTACCTTCTAGAGACGTCGACGTGAAGGTAAACATACCTAGGTGTAGTTCGTAGACAGGATAGAGTACACGTTAATAAGAAACACGCGTACCTAACAAAGTAAAAATATCATCCAGAGAAAATGAAAAAAGGCGAAGAACCTTTTCGAATGCCTCTTTTTCAAAAGGAGTGCCGTGACACATTAACATAAATTAAATATCACTCACACTGAAATAATATAGTCTATGAGTTTAAATTTATTATGCGGACATAACTAGATATAAAATATAAAATATTAAAAACACGCAAAGCACGCATGTAAACAAATTAAAAAGTCGTCAGTATATGTAAAGACTCGCGAGCGCACCGCATTATATCACAAATGTACCTCGTGCACGAAAACAACCGTCAGAGTTGAGACGTGGACGTGAAAGAAACTATTATTATTAGAAAATCAAAGAATAAAGGTTAGCATAGAAAGAACGGAAAGAGGCATGTCAAAAGAATTTAGTTTTTAAAAATCAGATGACAATCATCACTATGTTTTCAACGTGAACATTTGTTTTTAACAGCCACCCACACCCACCAACTCAATGGTAAGCCAAACATGACAGAGGGATGATTAGGACAAATCCCTTCCTTTTGATGAACAACTTATTTTCAAGCATGACAAAAATGTTAAACATGAACGTATTCACCATGCTGACAACGTCTGACAGACTGGACTTCTAGTATTCTAGAAGCGTGTCAGTTTGCCATGTATTGAAACTACATTATTCCGCTAAGGAAAACAATAGCTATTTGATCACTGAACCACATTACTTTTTCTCATTGTTAAGCTACCTCTCAGTACATAATAAATGATGTATACTGTTATGATGAGAATCGTTCAAGAAAATTTAGTTTCACGGTGACTATTCCGTTTGAATATTCTGTCGAAAATATATCTTTATACTAAGATTTACACTGTCAAATTACATTTTACTGATTGATTGTTATATATATTTGATTTAATTATATCCGATTTAATATATATTTATTTCAATTTAATTGTTTGTCAGTTTTTTTTTTTTTAAATTTATATATCATGATATTGTAATGTGCATCTATTAACTAGCGATGATACATTTTTTTAGAAAATAGTTGACCTTGACTGTTAGTTAATAAATACCAGTAATTTATTGCGACCTTCGTAAACAAGTTCTATTTTATTTTAAAATGATTGATTGTTTCCAAAGTCATGATGAGACTTTGTCTTTAAGATATAAACAATATTTTTATTTATTTATTAGAGTAAAAATGATTGGTTTTCGTCAGAGTCACACTGGGTTAAGGTGATTTGTAACAAGTACTTGCTTCTGTAACTGTCAAGATGATCACGTGACCCCTTGTTTATGTTTTAGAAAGACCATATAACCCATGTTTTAAAGAATTAATCTCCGTAGAAGCTGGGCTGTTAAACTGTTAGTTGCATGTTGTACTTTTTGGAGTTATTTCAAATTACTTGGATTCAAAAGGATTAATGTCGTTATTTTTCTGGAAAATACGTGTGTTCATGTAATATTGTGGAACAAGGACAGTTTTTATAAAACTTTATTCAGCTCTCAGAAACCGGAGTGATAATTCTTGTTTGGATTATTTTTGGATTTTGTTTCTATAAAACCGTAAGTTCATATTTTTTTTCTTCATTTTTACAGAATTTTTCCAGGGAAATAAATTATTGCATTTCTCAAAGCGTGTTGTTTTCACTCTTTCTTCTGTTACTGTTTATTCGAGCCTAATCAAGTGACATAAGAATTGATAATTTAGATGCACAAATTCTCGGTGAACGTGATCGAACGCATTTATGGCAGGATGCACATTATAAAGTTCTCAGGAACGGAACAGCTTTGTTCCCCATTAAGTCGTGCTCAGAGTATGCATGCATCAATGCGAGTCCTTCGTTGTATTTGACAGGATATTTATAATACTTGATGAATGTTGCTGATGTCTTTGGGTGGAGTTAGATCTGGATTTCCGCTCAAAATAGCAAAATAGCTGGGTAAAGGTGACGGACAGATGCTTTGCGGTCGGAAAAATATCATTCGCATCGACGACGCTTTGCGAAACTTGTTGAAAAAAGCTGAAATCGTTTTGATGTCGAACATTAAAAATAATGTCATGAAGAAGATCTCTGGTATAGATATTCAGCCAAGGAATAGTTGACACTGGATTTTAGGCCAAATGTTCATTTTCGGTCAAGTATCTCAGAACTTGTTCCTTTTCTATTTTTTGTTGTTGTCGAGAACGAGTTGATTCTCGACGATATTCCGAATTTGAGCGTGATGATTATTTTATAACACAATCACTTTCAAATGCGCTTTTTGGTCCAACTCCATAATTTGGTCATGCAGCGCAACAGTCCGTTGTTGGGCAATAGATCCACAGATCTGTTATTAGATAACCGCTCCAGTGGCCTAGTGGTTAGAACGTCCGCCTCAGATGCGGCAGGTCATGGGTTCGATCCCCGGCCGAGTCATACCAAAGACTTACAAAAATGGTACTAACAGCTGCCACGCTTAGCGCTCAGCATTAAAAGGTTAGTGGCAGCACTGATCGGACTGGTGTCAGAATAATGTGACTGGGTGATACATGATGCTACATGTCTGCTGCATGATTCCCCAGTGCTAGACCTCAAAATAAACTGTCACACTGCAGACATCATAGCGAATTGACTGAAAACTTGTTAAAGCTACGTTAAAAATCCGAATCACACACACACACACACACATTGTCATAAGATAATATTGAACAAAAACTTGATTATTCATAGTTCAGGGGTTATTGTCCCTGACGTGTCGCTGCCACAAGATGATTTTCTGTGGGACCGATGTGACTGGAAGAGTTGTGACTGGCGTTGGCGTGGTGACACTTGCGACTAGCAGCAGGGAGGGCGAATCGGACAAGGTTTCCAGACCAAACAACCAGTTCCACCAATTAATTTACAACAGTATCCCGCATTTACGGATACAAACCCTTCCTCGTTTAGCATCGACAATAGAGATGTCTGCGCGTTAAAATAACGGGTTTCACGGGATAGTCAGCGCGGTTGATACGTTATTGCGCTGCGGTTGCCCACGAAACCCATTGTGGATTTGGCCCTCCCTGCTGCTCACAAATTGTTAACTAAGGAATTAAAAATTTGGGTTAACAATAATGGCCAACATTGGAGAAGCACATTCCGCTAGACTAGCTCGAGAACGACTTGAAGCAATAAAAAAATTTCTTCCTGTGCAAGATAGTGTCAGAGAAAAATTACAGCAACGACAGCAAATTTAGGAAGGCTTTGCGACGACCAGAGCGGAACTATTTAAACCTATCAATTCAGTCACTGGAAAAGTTTTAACTGCAATCAAAGGACGAACTAAAGAAGAGGCTGCAATTGAGGGTGGGGAACCAGAGCAGGGTTTGCTTCAGGTAATAAAACAACAAGCAGCAGCCGCAGCTGATCCGGGTGCAGTAGGTCCACTTGCAACTGTCAAGGAAACATTTATGGACAAATTTACCGAAGACGGCGTCGACAAAATGAAAAATATTCCATTGAGGGACGCAGATGATGTTAGAGATTTTTCTGTTTGGATTGTTGATAATTATCGTCTCAGACACGAATTTTTAAAACCAGAAGCTGTCAAGGGTATGTCTCAGTCCGAGTGGGCTGATTATGTGTATAAAATAAATCGAGGTTATTCCAGAATATCTAAAGTTGATGATACTTATAATTACATAAAAACGGGTATAGTTGGGTATAATAAAAAGTTAAGAGATCAAGCTAAAAAAGCAAAGGAAGAACAAAAGATCGCGAAAGTACAAGAGAAGGAGCAAAAGAAAGTTGCGGCACAGGCATCTAAACCACCTAAACAGCGTGAAAAACCTAAAAAAGAGAGTCAAGCGCCGTCTTACTCTGATCCGAAGGAAGATGTTTTTGAAGAATTGGGGTTGCTGGAACCTAAAACCGGGTCTGGTTTTATTGCTTGCCCTGATAATATTGTCAATGATGTATCTCGGTTAGAAGTGCTCATCGGAGGAAAACGCGCCGGAAACAACTCGCCAGAAATAATTAATGAAGCCGCAGATATCTGTCAGCGACTATTTCGTAGTGGCATCATGGACGCGCCCATCTATCGCGAACTTATTGATGAGCTTATCGACGATTAGAGAAATAGCAAATAAATAAAATGTTAGTACACGATCCCGAGCGCAGACCAGTCATGGTCCACGTAGTAAATTCACGACTGCCCGTATACAGGATGACTTACGGAGACGGTTTCGGTGATGTTGCCACAAAATTCTTTACTGGAGTGGCACCTAAAGCAATTCCGCTCGTAAAACAATTGGGAGCAAAAGCTTTTGACGTTGTTAAAGATAGCGCTCTTAGCGCCGCTGGTAGCGCTGCCGGCAAGGCAGTCTCGTGGGTCAAGGACAAACTATCACGATTGGTACGCAGAAAAAACCTCCAAAGGTAGCATTACCAGCCACCGCAGATATGTCAGCGAGTGTCAGTAAAGTAATAAACGAGGCCGCAAATCAAAGGCTGGCCGCGCTGGTCAACGAAATCCCCGAGCAAATAAATACGAGTTTGGTCGCGGAAAGCGGCCTTCGTTTTAGACGATAACTTTTACAATAAAATGTACAAATATGAGTCTGACACCGCATTCGACGTAGATGCGCCAGTCTCCAAGAACGAGTCGGTACGTGATTATCAGTATTATTCGTATGACGCAAGAGAACCAAATAGGCGGGGGCGAATTGAGCTTCAGGTTCAGGACACCAGCAGATATTTCCTGCCCGCTGAAGCATTTATCGAGGCAGAAGGGAAAATTATAAAAGACGCCGACGGCACAGACTACGGGGGTGCCGTTAAAGTCGGTTTTGTCAACAACGGAATTATGGCGGAATGATAGTGCCATCTACATGATTGATGGAAAAAACATCGAAGCGATTCAGAAGGATGTCGATGTTGCCACAACAATAATTGGTTTAGCGAGATATTCCGACGATTACACAAGATCAATCGGCCCAACAATGATGTTTGCCAAGGATAACACTGATTACCCTAACAGTGATCAGTACAATATTAGACGACCAAGAAACTTTGCCGATAATAATGACGCTGATGTGTGGCCGGTGGTTCACGGCGCTAATGCAGAATATAACTTGGGGTTTGCGACGCGTAGATTAGCGCTAAGGGGCGCTAGCAGAAGTTTTTCGTGTGCAATCCCACTGTCTCATATCTTTGGATTTTGCCGGGGGGTCAGAAAGGTAATTTTCGGGGCAAAGCATACAGTCGTGCTTGTTAGAAAAGGCGACGACAGTGATGCGCTGTGGCGACCTATAGGTGATGAAGGTAAAGTAGAAATAACAAAACTGTCACTGTGGATGCCAGTGCTGTCCCCTGCGCTTGCCCAAGAACAGCGACTGCTTTCCTTTATGGATCAAGGTGGCAAAACGCTGATACAGTGGCTTACAACAACCACAGATAGTATTCAAAGTAACGTCAATGGTTTGTTCACGTGGAATATAGCAACACAGCAGGGGGTTTCAGTACCGAGGCATATTTTCATTGCTTTTCCGGATGTTGCACGATTAAACTCACAAACACGATCACACATGATATTTGATCAGCTTGGTGTCACTGACGTTTCTCTGAGGATAAATGGTCATCAAGAACCATCCGAAGATATACACTTAAATTTCACTAACAACCACGTTGCTCGCGCATATCATCGGTTGACAAAGTATCTGGCGCGTGATCTAAATATCGACACTGGTTTGCAAATATCACAATTGGATTTTATATCTCAGTATCCAATCTATTACTTCTCGCTGGAGCATCTCGATTTAGCCAGACAGTCTGTCGTTGATATTCACTTTAGGGCTACCGTGAATAGAGGAGCTATAGCCAATTACAGAGCCGTCGCGGTTATACTTTCCGATAAAGCAATGTTGCTCGAGGGTACTGGCGGCAGGATGAGAGTCATTGATGCACCAGTGGAAAACCTGTAAATTTCAATTAGACCAATCCCTGTTAAATAAAATGTCATATCATCACGCCAACGTCGCGTTGACTCCTGGTCAGATCAACAAACTAAAATCCAAGCAAGCATCCGCTTCTGGAGCGTCAATAACACTTAAACACGCACAACTTAGTGGTGGTCAAAATAAGTTGTCGGTTACTCAAACACAGCTTAATCAAATTAATCGCGCAAGAGCATCGGGAACCGGAATCAGACTTGATTTTACCGCCACAGCTGTCCGTGACATGATTAAATCCGGCGGAATATTTCCACTCATTCCAATAATTGCCGCAGCAGCAGCACCAGCGTTAGCCGCCGCAGCAAAAGCCGCAGCGCTAGGAGCAGTTGGGACCGCAGCAGGAATCGGTCTCAAAAAGGCACTTGGACAGGGATATAACATACGAGGTGGAAATATATCACAAATAGCACCATTGGCAATGGCAATGGTACCATTACTTGCTTCTAGAGCACTTAATCAACCTAGGCTGCGAGTTAGGATAACACCATCGCTTACTTCTAGAGCACCATCGCTTGCTTCTAGAGCGCTTCAATCTCTGATTCAAACTAGCACTGGGGTTCCTGACCCAGCTAAGGCAGTAGCGCTACAAGCTCTGAGGGCAATGTCGCAAGGATCGGGTTATAAAAAAACAGGCCGCGGTCTCAGACTACCGGGAACTCCAGCGTCATGGTACCCAAAGCGGTTTTAAAAACGCTTCCAGCGTCCAACTTCGATTTACTCGACGCTGTCAAGCAACTGCGTATAAAAAAATTCCGTGGCGTATTTATGCGAGACGAATTACCAGTGCGACCAAAACGCGTCGAGACAGGAATTATCAACCTTGACAACCGAGAAGGTCCTGGAACTCATTGGGTTGCTTACTCGATCGATCCACGTGGAATCATCTATTTCGATTCGTACGGGTTAGCACCGCCAGTTGAGTTTCTCAGGTACGTCCAAGGGTTTCCAATTCCCGTCTGGCAGTCAACCCTGCCAACCCAAACACTAACCGATCCGCCCATCTGTGGGCAGCAGGTGCTAAACGTCCTTGATGCGATATCAAAAAAACCATCAATGCCTCCTCACAAAGTCGTGCACAAATACACCACATTTGAAAACGGCGGTAACAAATAATGGTTGACATTTACGGAAGATCAAGCAGAACCGAACAGCCCCACGAAGACGTCGATTTATCGAAGTATGCGACCAAAGATGACGTTGATAATCTCTTAACGTTGACCGGAGTTGAACCAGATGAGGTTGTTATTTTTCAGGACACACACGGGAAACTAAAAACCAGTAATGTTAAACTGGGTGACATAATTATCAAAGTTTCTGGAGCTGTCCCGGACAACATCGTTGTATTCGCTGACGGCGGCAAAATCAGAGATTCGTCGATATCAATTGCGATGCTGCGAGATGATGCACGAAAAGTCGCCCGGGAACGTGTAGCGAAGACCGGTGATATAATGACCGGCGAACTCAGCATGAATAATAACAAAATAACTGTGTTAGCGGATCCAATAGGTCCCGAAGATGCCGCAAACAAACAATACGTCGACGCGCAGTACAAACTCGTTGTTGGCCTAGTCAGCGACAGAGTAATAAAATCCGGCGATACAATGACCGGCGAACTCCGCATGAGCGGCAACAAAATAACCGCGTTAGCGAATCCCGAATCCGACCAGGATGCGTCAAACAAACAATACGTAGACATCGTCAACGGTAAACTAGATACGCTGCGTGCAGAGTATGATGTCCACGTAACCGCGTTTAGAAGAGTTCAAAGAAACTATCAAGAAGATGCTAGGACCGCAAATAAGTTCTTTGGGAATCCTCCAGTCGTCGATATGAAGCTTTCTGAAATCAAAACCAACATTGACACGATCAAACAAACACAGCAGGATATCGTATCGGGAATTCCTGATATCGTTAACAAAACCAGTCTGATTAAGGTTCCCGCTGCAGTTACTCCCGGGCACATCACCAACATCGTGTTCACGGTATCATCGGGGTTTGCAACATGGTCACGACAAAATAACACTATCAAATACACAGCAACAGCCACCGGTGTGTACAGGCTGTCTGTGTTTTCCGCTGCTAAGTTTGAAATCTTCACAACATATCCCTGGAGACACTCCACTGATAAGTATTCCGGGGTTTGCACTGTAATACTAAACAGCGGAACCGAGGAAACATTTATGCTTGAAGCCGAAGATGATAGTTTAACCGCAGCATCTTACTGGTGGTGTTTGGAATTCGTCGCAACAACTCCTCAATTGGTTACCGCGTAATTGAAAATCGCTGGCGATTTTAAATAAATGTCAGCGACACCAGATGCTCAACAATATCGATACAATCAGGTACGCGAATGGCAATCGACAGATGCGCAACAAAAATAAAAAAATACAAACGCCGTGTGACCGCGCTGGACATCGCAGTGTACTCGGTATCCGCGATGGTTGCATCCACTGGTGTGCTATTGTCTGCGCTAACTCCGGTAACTGCTGCAATCGCGATCACAATCACAATTTCAGCCTCAACGTCAGTTGCGGAAGTCGCCAACATCATTGCGAAAAAAATATCTTCGTGCGCGACGACAAAACTACACGAATATCAACAACTATCTAGCGTGGCCAACAGCGCCTACCAGAGGCTGTCATCGCTGATATCATCTAGCGTCGACGACAATAGCATATCAGATTCCGAGTTTGCGCTGATGTCCGCGTGCTACAGCGACTACTGTTTTCATTTAAAAGCCAACTACAACAATAACGATGGAACGACAAGCGTTGCTCGACATAGCCGCGAATACAAATCCGGTAAAAACATCAATGATATCAGTGTCGTCGACGCAACCCGAATTCGGAATTAATTTTCCAACTGCAATTCCAGTTACCGAAATCGCGCTAGCACAATTACGTGTGTATCACAGCTGGCCCAACATCAGGTCAACATCATTTCACGGACAATCGCCGAATAATTCGTTTGTTTTTTCGTATCAAAATAACGCTGATGGAACCCGGGATTGGAATACTATTACGCTTCCCACTGGGAGTTATCAGATAGAAGAAATCAACAAAGAAATACAGCGTCAAATAAAACGTGTCACTGGCAGCGAAGCAAAGATTAGCATATCAGCGCACGAGCCAACGCTGTCAACGATCATCGAAATCTCAACGCCGGGTTACGCCGTTGACATTTACAACAGTTCAATCAAAGCCGTGCTAGGGTGGGCAGCGGACGCTCCTGATGTAAAACCGCGTCCACCAGAACCTGTAAAATCAGATTATCTTTCCGACAAAAAATCATACCACGATGTGTCCCCGTCGCTCCCATACCTTGAATTGTTATCTGATATGAGAAATCCAAATTCGAAGGCTCAGTATATCGAGAAGGAGGGTGTCAGGCCTGTTGGTCCCAGGTGGATTTTAGTACGGAGGAGGAACCCAATGTTGATTCGCCGACGACGACGACGTATTGGAGGAAACTTTTCCGCGCTATTGATATTCTTCAGTATGGAGATGGTATCCGCGAAATGAATCGATATTTTGAAACATATCTAAGGCGCCTACAAAAATTGTTTCAGGAACATATTTCCAACCCATCCGGTTCACGCGACGAAATCATCAAGTACATCGAAGCATTAAATCAACTAGTCGACGACATGGAATATTTTAACCAGCGGATGATTCAGGCGGTAATTGATGCCCCCGTGAAGGATGAATTTTATTCGTTTTTTCCGGGATCAAGAGATAATTTACCAAATTACAAATTTCCCGGATATAGAGTACCCGAATTGAAAAAATCACTCTCTGATCTCATCAATAAATCCTTCGATGAGATCCTTGCCGCGTACAAGCGATCATTCCCGGAACCTGACATCCTGAAACGCGACAACAGCACATCCGGCGATGGCCGGCACATCTCTCCGGGAATTGTGAACATCACCGACGTGGTCGCGGTCAATCTTGTGTGTGACGTCATCGATGGCAGTTACAGCGTGGACGTTGGTGAATCAAATCAAGCCCGGCAGGGTTTTATACTTTATTCATTTACCCCCACACAACCGCCTGGGTTTTTGATTGTGCAGGAGCCAATTAATCCGGTGTTTCTACGATGTCATAACCCGACGCTGACAAGAATAAATTTTAAAGTCACTGACCAACAACAGCGACTGCTGGACCTGCGCGAGGAAACGATCAGCATAAACCTGTTGGTAAAGTCTTAAAACTTTCATCCTAGAGGATTTTCAATTAGCAATATCGCTCGCGTAACATATAATGTCTTCATGCAGCGACAGCGACTTCACAGACAGCGATTCAGATTGGGAATCCATTTACGACCCCGGTTACGAATCTGAATTTGAATCGCAGAGCGATTCCACACAAAGTGTTTCCACACAGAGCGACTCCAGTGACGAATCGCTGAGTGATTCCGAAAGCGATTCCGATGATAGCCCGGTGGGAAACGCCGGGATAACAATCAAGGGCAGTCACGTCGTGATCAACTATATTAAATAAATCACTATACGATAGCAATGACATATCAGCATGTCCGCGTAACCATACTTGACCGGCGAGAACTTGCCGACGCGATCAGGGCTGCATTTGCACGAAACTATGATGGAACCGCATACCCGCTGAGAGACACTCGAATACGAGTATCTGATGGCGGTACCGATAGCATGCTGCTGCGTCACGATGATATCGCGCGGCTGCGTGACCACGGCGACGTCGTCGTGTTCTTCAGCGATGATGAAATTTTGAACTACGCACATTCGTGCTTGTCGTTGCCGCAGTTGACGGACGTTCTCGCGGGGGAAAATATACCCTGATATAGCATTTAAACAAATATAGTTTGCCTAAATATAACGCAATGAAATTTTCATGTGTGATCGACACAACAATCATCGTAGTGGGACGCAAATATAACTCTGTTTTTGACATGTTAACGTGGCGTGATCGCGCCGACGATGATATCTCTGATGATGATCTGCGTTGGCTTCACGAAATCGTTAAAACACTTTGTGTTTCGATGGAACCCCTCCGCGAAAACGCGTCGCGTCAACCTCGACGCGAAATCGTTATCGACTATGATGGTTTTTTGTTTGACAGCGGTAAATCTTTGTTTGCGAGAATTACCTATTCTAGTTTCAACGTAACGCGTTTTAACGCAGATTATCAAGAAACTAAATCACGCCCTGGCCGCGACGTCGACGCGCTTAAGCTTCTTGAGCGGATCATGGTAACGCTGCTGTGTCATTGATATCATCGCCGGAAAACCTCGCCGAATTGTTGCTTCCAATCGCGCTGTGTGGAATCGGGGGAAACACCTCGTGGGGAATCGCAGAGCGATTCAGATTTAGTTGTGGATTTTTGTTTCTTTTTCTTCGCTAGCCGTTGTTTTAACTTGCGAACCCTCTCGACGAGTTCAGTATTATTTTTTTTTAGCTGTGTTAGCGCCGCAAGCAATTCGTGACACTTTGTGTCATACAATGCTATCCGCGATGATAGCTTTGCTGATTCTCCGCGGGTCACCAACAAGTCATTTACGAGCTGGTTATTAGAGTCGGTTAACTGCGCTGTTTTCTCTTCAAGTTGCTTGTAGCGCTGTTCAGCTGAATCTCGCTGTCGTGTCAACGACGCTATCTCGGTTTGGTTTGGTTTCGTCGTAACCTTTACCCGAATAGACTCTGGGTCTTGTTGGCGCCATATCTCGTAAATTCGGTTGTATCCGACGTGAAACTGCTTGGCGATGGCAGCGATCGGGACAACGCCGCGTTGAAGCTGAATTTGTTTGACCTGCTCCGGATCTAAGGTGTTTTTCATCTATACAACAGCGAATAAAAATTACTGCGGTAAAAATAATTACTTGATTTTCGGCGGCGTAAAAAAAAAATGTTGTGTAAATTTTTTTTGTCAAAACGCAGCAAATTTACATAAAATAATTGTTATCGTAATTGTTGCCGAGAAATTATTTCGGAGAATTGTTGCCGAGAATTGTTTTCAACAATTATTATTCGTCGATGAGTAATTTATCGAGTTTATCGGAAAGCACCCTTGAGATTTTTTCCTGCTCAAATATTTTTCCGATGTCGTCAAGGATCGATTTTAGCGTTTTGGCTACAGGTACGAAGACTTTGATTTGATCTCGATGCTGGCAGATAATATTGTACCTGAGTTCGTTATCAAGCATCTTTGCTGTTCTGTACTCGCGCTTGTGAGTTTTGTAGCCTTGTGCGCGAGATTCCGAGATAGAATCGTACTGATTTTGCAACCAGTCAGCGCTGAAGATCTCACTTGATGTGGTATATTTTTTCACTGCGTTAATTTCATCGATAAGTGTTGCAACCGTTGTCTCGTCCATATATCTATAGCTGATTTGTTTCTTTAACATAATGTTAAGGCTGATCAGGTTCATAGAATGATATGAGTTTATCGTATTTTTCCGAGTAGACCGTTTTTGTCTCGAGATTAATATTTCGGTATATTGAACCAGAGTTTATCTCAAAATATTTAGCAGCAGAGTACATCGATGGGAATTCTATCTCATCTGAGTCCATTACGGCAACGACTGGTCTCCGAGGAAGCTTTTGAGCGACTCTTGCTGTGTTACGACTATTCTCGCTCTGGGTAACTGCTCTTAGATTCGTTAAGCGATTATCTAGTTTATCTCGATTGATGTGGTCGATAACTAATCCCATAGGAATCGGGCCGTGATGGCACTCGAAAACAAACCGGTGAATAAGATAACGTTTTTCCCTGCCGGATTTCCTAACCGTGACACGTTTATAACCGTTATTATCAATAACTTCGAGTGGTTTTTTTAATCTGCAGTGTCTAACCGTTCCGTCTGTGGAAGATTCGTAGTTTTCGTAGATTGGGTGTCTTCTGAACTCCATTTGCTTATACTAGATGGCATTTGTTTGTTTAAATAGTGTATCGGGTGATCACTGATGTACTCCTGTTCTGTGTATACGAGGTTGTATTTGCGCAGATAATACCTGGCCAGCTCACGAAATCGTTTACCGCCACATCCCAAACACAACTTTGTTTTGCCGCGGACTGTAATGCCGCATATCGCGCAAATAACTCCACCGTTGGATCCTCGCTTGAAATTTTGATTATGTGAAAAACAATACACGCCGACACATTTACGCTGGCACTGCTCTTTGGTTCCCATGATTTTCCACGCACAATAGTTTTCAGGCATATATATATATGATGTTTTTTTAATTAAACATAATTTGCCCTATTGTTATATATGAATGACTTTGATAGGTTGCCATCGACGAGGTCAACCAGGAAAAGATTTGATCTTGACAAGCTAACCAGCGATCCGCAACGAAATACGCCGACCAAGCTGAACAGGATCATCCAGCAGGCGAAAAAAGAATTTCGTGACGACGGCGCGTCTTATGTGTTTTCGACGTACAAAATTATCAACGATCTCTCCGTCGATGATATCTTTGAGGAATTATTTGGGGATAATGATCCCGTCGGCGACGTCATCGACGGTAAGATGTCAGATGACCGCGCCAGTAGCATCATTAAGCACCTCGGCGATACCAACTACACGCTGTTGATAAAATTTATAACTGGAGTCGTTGACGAGGATGGCAACGATAAATGGATTACCCGCGATAAACGCGATCCTGTTCTTGCTGGTGGAAAAACTGTTTTGTTGAGTCGCGCTAGCAGACCAGGAATGCTTGTTGGAATTGATAGTCCATATTATAACAGAGCGTACCCTGTAACTGCGGTCGTTTACGGATTATATCCGCTAAAAAAAAACAGAAATTGGTAAACTCGCTCCGATGCGAATGTCAACGATGTTGAATTGTGTAGCGGAGCGAGTAATGGAACATTTCAGCAACGCCGTGCGAGGCAACGGTTTAACACCGGCTAGAAAATCCAAGATAATGGGTTGGGCCAGCAGCGTCGATGACAGCGGGGCAACAATAGCTGATGTTGCTGCGCTAGAAAGGTCGCTGAGATTTCCCATCACGGTAAAGTCGTTGACCGGAGAAGAACTGTATAAGTCAAAATACAATTGTCGCGGATCCCCGATTGAAATTATTGATCACAACAGTCACGCCTGGACAGAGTCGGTTAGGATATTTTCCCGAGATCGTGTTGTGAGGCGCTACGACGGTAACATATTTGATTACATCTATGAAACGAGTAAAACAGATCCCTTGTCGGTGTGGTTATTTAGCAGCGACGAAGAATCTGAATACGATCAATTTGTAAAACCCAACGGAGAAGTATACCGAACTGAGTCGTTGCAACACACAATGAGAACACTCGCGGTAAAATACTCAGTTGATGATTCCTCGATAGATCAGCTGCTGACTCGCTGTTTCACTGTGCCTAGTGTTGCCGCGCATATAGCCAGAGACAGAAACTCGTGGAAGCCAACCAGTGATAGATTCCTCGAGGATGTCAAACTAAGCTGTGTCGAATACGGTCACGGCGGGCTGTGGAATACCAGGTATGATTACCGCGATATGATCTCGGTAGATATGGCCGCGTGTTACCCGGGAAGCTTCCTTGGATACGGAGAGTGCAGCGAGTATTTTTAAAGATTTGGTCATCCGACTGCGTTGATGACCAGAGTATCCATCGATGGACCGCTGCCCGATTTTGACCTGACTGGATTCGCCAAGGTGACCTCGTTTCGACTCGCTGCGGGGCTGCATCCGATCAGTTATGTGTGGATTGGAAAACATCTCGCCGAGAAAACGTTTGCGCCTACTGTGTTGGTGCGATTCATGATAGACAGCGGAATACTAACGTCGTTAACCGTCGGCGAGGCAATTATATGTTATCAGAAACAAACTACAGTTTGGTTACCAACGCCGGTCGCTTTTGTCTCCAAGGAAACCATGGACCAGTGGACCCCAGAAAAGGTCAACAGGTACATGGCCATGAGGGAAAGCGAAGCGAAGGACCTTGGACGAAGGCTAATAGGAAAATTTACTCAGGGCGCAGCGTTTGATCACAAAATACATCACAGCAGATTAATCCTTGATGAGGCCGAACTTGATTTTATAATAGCTGATGCCGCCGCCAAAGATGTTTTGTCATAGAGAAGATGCGATGTTATCGAACGGAAAAAAATTAGGCACAATTGTTAGCTACCTTGACGGGGAATCGCGTCAGTATACCCATTTGAGATCGTCAATGTTGGCTTGTGTTACTGTAAATCTGCTATCGATGGTAAACAGATTTTCCCGGACCGCGGTGAGAGTTGCCACGGACTCATTTTATATATCACGGGAACATTTGCCGCTGGTAAAGAGCATCGTCGGAGAGTCGGCGGAATGGGGTTGCTGGCGCGTGAAACAGGAACGGTTACACGAATACTGTGAATCGGCCGATGTCGAAATCAAAGACAGTTATGTTGAATTGATGACACCATCGACGACAATATCATCGCTACCTACCGTGCACGATCCTATTGTCAGACACAGAACTGTGTATTTGAGCGGTCCAGGCGGCTGCGGCAAAACAACCAGGGCAATTAGTCGGTTTCGAAACTCTGATATGACCGTGCTAACTCCCACACACCGACTTGCCAGGGAAATGAAACAACGTGGCGTTAACGCGCGTACGTATCACAGTTTCTTCAAGTACAGCGGAGGCACGTGGACTCCTGAGCGAATGGGCACAAAGTATATCCCTGAGAAAGTCTTATGGGATGAAGTAGCCACGGTACCGCTGGATACGTTAAAGCGGTTTCTTGAGTGGTTGTTGACAAAGAATACCGCGGTGATAATGTGTGGCGATCACGGTCAGCCACCGCCGTTTACAGGCGAATCCCCGCATGAGTGGCTAAAAAATTCTGTTGACTATTACGAAGAGATCGACGACGACATCAGAGCGATTGATGACCGACTAAAGAAGTTTAAGAAACTGATCCGGCTACAGAATAATAAAACCCAGTGTTACTGTATGCGTAAGATAATTCCTAAGACATCCGTGAAAGACTTCCTGGCGACGTGGACTCCAAATGATATTGTGGTGGCGAGTAGAAAAGCGGTCAGGGACGCACTTCAACAGCGATTGTTTCAGTTGCATCGAGAAAAGTTTTCCATGATGCCGGTACCGTTGTGTTATAGACCAACGGATACACGACAGCAAAATATTGATGTTGTCATTCCTGGGAAATCTGAACGGCAACAGCTGGTGCTAAACGATATTGTGTTAGTTGATATTGATGTCGTTGACGCTGCACTTGCCGCTGATAAATCACCGTGGATGCTAGGATACGCTATGACAATTCACTCCGCGCAGGGATTAACCATCGAACACACAAAAGTTTGGATCGTTGATGATCGCATCTAGTGGTCCAATTTAGTTTACCTGGCAGTGTCGCAAGTACGAAGAATGTCCCAGTTGGGAAGAATTGTGTTAGATACGTCAACGACGTCGGTCGTCGACGAGTCAGCGATGATTGACACGATAAGAAAAAAATTAACCGATTACAAACACAGCGACAAAAAAAATAATCGAAAGTTTGATCTTGATGCTGAATTCGTTATTGCTTTGAAACAACAGCAAAATAATCACTGCGCGAGCTGCAATTGTATAATGCTGTGGAAATACCCGAAAAATGACCCAAGACAATTCACGGTAGACAGAAAGAATAGCACCCTTGGCCACACACGCGAAAATATTATGTTGACCTGTCTTGAATGTAATAGACGCAGAGGCGCAGCTACGCTAACGGAATCACTTTAGTGATCGAAATCACCTCAGTGATTTTGGCGGCAACTGTGTATCATCGGGAATCACCTGAAGCTGCTCACGGGTAAATCCGCGTTGAGGAGCAGTTGAATCTAATCTGTAGATTGCTGGTCTGCCAGTGGATCTTGTCACGGCGGATATTTTGTGTGTGGTAACACTCCAAATGGGATCAGTCGCTCTTCGTTTGCCACCTTCAAGTTCGCCCGGTTCGTATAAATATCCAACTGTGACATTACCCAACACTGGCTGTGTTGAAATATTATTACGTTGTAACTGTATATATTTTTTTGTGATTGCGATGGCAGGTTTCATGTTGGTTGTTCGGGTGATCTCGTTATTTAGCGCAGCTATCACACTTGGTAATCTTGCAACCCATTCGCGCGATCTCGCATCCTGAATAAATTCTTTCGCGTACTGATACCCAAATAATCTTTCGGCAAGTGTTCGATTAAATCTCTCAACGATTGCCTGATCACGATGAATTTCAGTGTGTCCACGTCGTATGGTAACGTTATGTTGCTTCATCAGCGACGATACTGCACCCTGAAATTCTTTGTCAGGATCAACCTGTAGCAAATGTGGCCATCGTAGAGGTCCTCGCTGATAAATTCGTTTAAACGCATCGGCCACTTCAGATGCTGTCTTTGTTGTTAACGGCGTTGCTTCCTTGTATCTGCTTGCAACATCAACTACTGTTAACGCGTATTTGTACGTTTTCCGCCGAACTGTATCATGAGGCAGGAATAGTATGTCGGCCTGGTGAACTTCGTTGGGCACACTAACGTCGAAATGTGCAAAGTTGATTCGGCTAGGCGGCGGTAAATAAATTTGCCACACTGCCTGTTTTGATAGCCAATTTTTGGCAGTAGCCGCCGTAACCCCTGCTGCGCTAGCGAGTTTGCTGATTGCCGCGTTACCTCTCCAGTATCCGATCGGTGAATAATAAATCGCCTCCATTATTAATTACTAGCGCCTAATACTAGTTTAGATTTCATTGCGGATCTTATTAACCAGTTAGCGAGTGATTCTTTGAGAGATTTATTTTTAATGGCGTTTAGCGCGTGAATTAATTTTACGTCTGCGATATGTCTCTGCTGCAAATCAGGATTTTTATAAGCTACGTCATGAACATGACAAGCTGCATCGATAGCATTCACGGGGTTCTCACCAGGTTTAGGCTGATTGTCACTGTCAAGTCTTATGTCAAGTCTGGTTCCGGGGCCACAGTAGTTGTATCCGGGGAGATGTTTTTCACCGGGATACTTTGCCCAGGGAGCGCCAGGGAACTTTCCAAGTTGGGCTGCGATGTCGCCTCCGCTAAACTTTTTTTTGGAATCTAAATTTTTTTGTGCCACATCGAGCACATCTTCCTGTGAGCGCGGATCGATTATTTTTGTTGTAATCGTTGTTAGATCGTTTGTGGGGGTTCGTGCACGGCACTTCACACAATATAAATCCATAATATTATTTATTTGTATACAAATGGAAGTTACCGACTTTTCTGCAACGAAGATAAAAGAACCGGTGAAGCATAATAGTGTGCTACCAAATTCAATCAGAATGATCATCATAGGACCATCCGGATCAGGTAAGACACAGCTGCTGCTGAATCTGATAATGAGGTGGATGAAATGGGATAAACTATATTTGGTTGCCCCGTCTGCAGATGACCAGCGATGCTATCAGGTGTTAAAAGATTTTAACGAAAGTGAAAAAACGGCTGTGGGAACCGACGAAGACATAGTTGAGTTCATAACTGATATCAATGACGCGCCTGGCATTGATAGCATTGATGGATCAATTAATAATCTTGTTGTGTACGACGATGTTATGCTGGATAAGCAAACAAACCCGGCAAGAATATTTTCCCGCGGTCGCCATAAAAACACAGATGTGATTTATGTGACTCAACGGTATACACAAATTCCAAAAGTTATCAGAGATAATTGTAACGTTCTTGCGGTGTTTAACGGCGTTGACGTGCATACGCTGAGAAATATTCACCAAACCTGGTGCAGCGGAGACAGGGATTTAGTTAAATTCAGAAACTTCTTTAGTCGTGCGCAGCAACGTCCACACGGATTTGTGACGATAAATTTACACGACCCTGCGACGAGATATCGTGTTGGACTTGACACACTTTTTAGTTAACAATTTGTGAGCAGCAGGGAGGGCCAAATCCACAATGGGTTTCGTGGGCAACCGCAGCGCAATAACGTATCAACCGCGCTGACTATCCCGTGAAACCCGTTATTTTAACGCGCAGACATCTCTATTGTCGATGTTAAACGAAGAAGGGTTTGTATCCGTAAATGCGGGATACTGTTGTAAATTGATTGGTGGAACTGGTTGTTTGGTCTGGAAACCTTGTCCGATTCGCCCTCCCTGCTGCTCGACTACTATTGGTATATCTCAACCATGTACTGAGACGGAGATAGCCATTACAACTACTGAGTAGTGCAAATTTGTTTATCGTCTTGTTGCAAAGCCAAGTTTCCAATCACGGCTCAAAGGACACAATATACCACCAATATCTGATATGAAGAAAAAGGATTGTATTCTTCTCGAGATCACACATTTTTGCTTTTAGAGATTTCGGAGCAATGAACTTGGAGATGGAGATGCATTACTTCACGGCATGTTTGAGACTTTTAATGGTCAATAACCTTTGAGCCTGCAATCCATGAATCTAAAGGACATTTAATCCAATATTTACCCACTTTTTGCATTCTTTGATATAAAAAAAAAGTTCTTTCGATATCATACACATCGTTGTTTTTCTTGGGCGCTTGTTCAGCTCAAGCAAGTAAAATGTTTCTTGCAACATGTCTCCGTTCATAGGTCCCAATTTATACGCATGTGCTCACTAACGTGTCCGGTGACACGAAACAGTGCTATTCGGTAAATAGCTTTTGCTAAATTAAGTTGTGCTTTTATAATGTGACCCCAATATCCGGTTTTTAATATGCTTCTTTTCTCTTGTCTCTGAGGTTTTAAAAAATTGATCATACAAAGCTCTGAGGCGTCACTTCGATGGATAACACCCAATGACTTGCACTCTTTCTATCAAGTTATATCAGCCTTTGACCACGGCGTTTGACCACAGCTGATAAGAGCAGCAGATGCAAACGACGATGACCACGTTGTAAAGGTAGTAGTTGTGGAAATGGGTTTCCATTTTACATCCGATGGGGACACACTAATATTGAAAAAGGGTCTGCTAGCATCATCCATAACGGAAGGCTGGGATGAGGAGATGGGGAAAGGGAGGCTACCAGATCATTTGCACGTTCTACCCTATGTAACTATCTTTCTTGACGGGGTGTTTTGCTAGTTTCCTTTTTCTTCTTGGGAGTTGCTAATGTGTGAATTAATTGCACCTCTTTTCTTTGTTTACTGTCTTTTTGATTATAGATTTCGAATTAAATTTTGCAACTGAAGTCTTGGCTATGGTATTAGAATCGAATCGCAGAAGAAAACGAATAATCACACCTCCAGGAGATCCACTTCAAAACTGGTTCCAAGATGATGTGAGTATTTTTTTTTTAGAAAAAAGCATTCATGTTTAAGTGTAAAGCTGCATTAGGATTTTCAAAAATGTGTTTAACGATCAATGTGAATAATTTATTGTAGTAGTTGACATACTGTCAAATAAACCATTGTAATAATTCTCTGAGACTGGGTTTTAACAAATGCTTAATTTCAAAAACAAATACGAGTAGTACGAAAGCTACATTATATTTTTTTATGGGAAATTGACCAATTGCGTATAGTAGTTGACGAGCTGTCAAACTATCCAATTGAAACACTTCTTTGAGAGAGGCCTCTAGTGAGTACAAACGGAAATACTGTTTAGTATTGTCCGAAATAAGACACGTAAATGGTGCATATTTTCTATTTGTATGCAGATGTAAACGAAGAACCCGACGTATAAATGATTGGACCACTTTCTTTACGTCAAGCTTGAAAACAAATCTGTACGAAACCTTAAAATATCGGGAGCGGTATATTTTAGATCACTAATATGCATATGACATCTGATTGTCATCTTCATATGCATAAAGAGCCATGGTGTTCCTAGTTGTTTACCCAGGACACCAAAGTAAGATTTGACCTCTTGAACTTATAAACATTACTACCCAATGAGCATCAAGATAATGGGTATGCCTTGAAAAGGGTATACCTTGAAATGGGTATGCCTTGAAATGGGTAGGCCTTGAAATGGGTATGCCTTGAAAACTTTTCATCAAGCACTAAAATATCCTAATGTTTGTTATTATTAACTTTGTTCCGAAGTTCCGAAGTTCAGTCCGTGGCGAACTACGAACTGATAACCTGGAGCTTCCGGAAAAGAATAAGAAATTGTCTGATGGAATTGCGAGTACTGAGTGTAGATTGGACAATTTAGAATCATGGTCAAGAAGGAACAATATTTTATTTCATGGAACTGAGGATACACGGCGCGAAAAGAGGAATACAAATATTTTGATATTTCCTGATAGACCTTCCAGTTAACTTACTTATATTCCACTGAGATAAAGCGCACAGTCTGAGTCAATAGCCGCTTTGATGACAAATTAGACACATTTGCTCCAGAAATGCGTCGATCTACAAATACGTATGTCATCGATCAGTTTGAACAAATGCTAACAAAGAATCTCATTGAAGGGCTAGTCTTACAGCATGGCCATGAAACAGTAGACAAACAAATAGAGATTAGCTATAGTAATTAATCAAATTGTCTTCTATTATTGTGACTTTGAACGCCAACTTGGTTCATATCCTTTGTGCACACTTTGTCTTGATTTGCTTTTGTTACATCTTATTTTTTCATACAAATCTGGAAATAATTTTAACGATTTCTGTTGTAAAATAAACTATGTGGCGGGAAATATAAGCACGATTGAAATACAATGTTAAACATTATTTAAATTGACAATTTTACATACAAAAAATATATCTCACATAAAGATTTGCATTCTTTTGCCTGCATGGTGGGGGACGAAAGGCAAGACATCGTTACAATCAGGCAAATAAATGTCGACACACTGCCACCATTGACTGTTTTTTAAAAAAGCCGCGCCCTTTCATGTTTGTATCATGCGTTCATTAACTTTTGAAAAGGTTACTGAAAGTATTATAAATTAACCTCTTTAAGAAGCTTTCATAGCTCATTAAATGTGAATTTATTCATTTTGTTTTCTCAATGAAACACTGACAAATGATCAAATCGAAGCTCCCTCAGGAGTCGAGTCTATGTATAGGAAATGGCTTGGATTCACAACGTCATCTGTCCGTTACTTTCTGGACACCAACGTAAGGTTATCACACCTTTCTTTACATTGCAATTAGAAAAATGGGAAACACCTGAAGGTTGAATAAGCATACAAAATCAACAGCACTGCTGCAATGAAGGTGAACAATCACAAAGTTTAGGAATGATTGAATAAAAATTGAAAGTTGCAAAGTCAACGCAAAGCATACATTCATATGTATTGCTTTATTTTTTCTCAACTTGTGTGTGTGTGTGTGTGTGTGGTTGCATATAACACGTGTGTGTGTGTGTGTGTGTGTGTGTGTGTGTGTGTTCAGACAACACCAGTGAAGAAAGCCACAGATCAGGAGGAGATCCCAATTACTGTTATGAAGGTCTCGTGACATGCGATTCAGATCGACAAGCATCCGGACCTGATGCAGATTGCATGGTTGAGTAGACATCGTCAAGAGCATTTGTTTAAGAATGTGACACGACTTGTCAGGCCCTGCCATCTATCAATGCATCAATTTTCAGGACCCTCAGAGAAGTCGGGAGCTTCATGCTTGTACCATGCATATATATTTAATCCCAAGAAGATAACGATTTTGTTTAGACTAGAAATAAAGGAAAAAGGTTTCACTCCAATATAGACATGTACTATCAATTAACGCAGACTAGAGTTGTGGAAAAGTCAAGACAGGTGATTTATATGCATATAGTGAAATGAGAGATGACGGAAGGTTACGAGCGATGGACTCGTATTTGATGCGGTCGGGTATGTACATAAACGTAACTGTAGTCATAATGGAACAAAAGTATTAATATGTTTGTGAATCTTTTTATGTGAATAACAAATGTCTGCATTTCGTTATGTAGCCATAAGTAAAGTTCGTTGCCAAAATGAAAGTTCATCAGAATCGATTTTGATATGCATTACTGATAATCCTTGGTAAAGCTCATTTCTTGCCTTACTGAACAGTCTGCGTTCAACACGCAAACGATGGTACTGTCTTATCCGGAATCCTAAAGAACAAGAAGGATTCAAATAAACATAATCCAGCAACGTACATTTGTGTCTTAACCCGCTTGAAAGCACGGAAACCTTTTTTTTTTCTTTTTCTGAGATGCTAAATAACTTAGAGTGCAAAAATGTTGCGTTCTGTGATTGATATTTTAAAGGTTAGTATACATGAATATTTTCTTGGTGAAAGTGGTTTTCTAAGGTACATTTACTATGCACTCGTGTTCCTTTAAATATTTCTAGCTTAAAAAGATTCCGTTTTTTCTGATCAATTGTTCTGTAATTAATAACCGAACATCAAATACAACATATATAAAGAACGATTAACAGTAACATGAAAATAATCCTGTACTAACATCAAATACAATATATATATATATATATATATATATATATATATATATATATATATATATATATATATATATATATATAGAACGATCAACAGTAACATGAAAATAATCCTGTACTAACATCAAATACAATATACATATAGAACGATCAACAGTAACATGAAAATAATCCTGTACTAGCATTCCAACGCTCTTTCCATTTCTACAGAGTATTTTTGACGGAAGACATTTTTATTAAATTATACAGAGACAATTTGATGTTTTGATAAAACAAATAATATTAAGGATAAATGCTTGTACAAAAACACTACACAAACTATTAACAAACAAAGGGGCTATAATAGTGTCCAAATTTCTCGAAACATCATTCGAATAATATTGTTAAGGTTTATTTTCATTTAAAATTACTGTAATAATATTGAGATTTTTTCTGAAAGATATTAACAGCTTTAGACAAAATGGACTTTCGCAAACAGGATCTGTGCGTGTATGTGTTTGTGTTCTCTCAAAACAATAAAGTTGACATATTCCAGGAGTTAGATCGCATTCAAAAATAGAAACGGGAAGGAAACACAAAGAAAAAAAGCAGCAGCACATGTTCGTTTTAGAAGGATTACGCTTCTTCGAAGGAATTTATTTACATTCTTTTAGAATGGTTTAAGATAATTTTCAGTGTATGGTACCTTTAAATTTACTTTGTATGACAAAATCCAGGTTAGGCTAACATTAGTATATGTTAGCTTAAAACCCTTTGTTTTTGACAAAATCCAGGTTAGGCTAACATGGAAATTTATGCAAGAATTAATTTAGTACCCGTCTGCCATCCATTCGTCCAACCATTTATCTATCCATCTATCGGTCCACTTGTACAAGAGTGTACTTTTATACGAATTACGCTATGAAAAGGTGATCTCTAATAAAAGTATTTAAAAGATCTGAAATCTATCTAAAATTCTGCTAAAACTCAATATCAATGCTGACATGAAATGTACGTAATATATGTCAACATAAGGTCCACTAATGGTACTTATTCATATTGTAAATCGACTGAAACCGACATCACATTCCTCATATAATTGACTTTAATTTACATTTGTGTGATTGGCTGATATTTATGTCTCTAAGTGCGGATCAAGCTGATGCATCGGCTTCATCAGGTGAGAGAAGTAGCAGAGATACGCAACAGTGTCGTTAATGATAGTGTCTGCTTTGAAGTCAAAACATACCGATAAATTGCTGGTAACATCCCATTGGACTCTTTGAATTATAACCAGATAAGAGCGGAATAGTATGTTCTGTCTTCATGTGCATTTCACATTCTATATCTTGACAATAGGATTTGTATTGGAAATGAGTATGTCCAGCTAATTGATGCTTGCTAAGTGCTTTATACAGATGTAATGTGTCACACACATATTAGCATCACCACTAACTCTAGAATTCTTTTGTTTGTATCAGAAACAAAATGTTAATCTTCTAGGAAAGAAATAATGCTAAACGAGAGGATTCTTGCAGAAAAAAACAGCTTCAAACTGATACTTTGACACAAGGTTGGATAAACATTAGTATCGTGTTTAAATACCATCAAAGATGGTTGGATGAACATTGACAACGTGTTCAAATACCGATACAAATAGTTCGGTGAAAATAAACAACGTGTTGAAATACTAGTAATGATTTCTGTAATAAACATTTGTCAAAGTTGATCAAATATTAGACTGTTGGACGAAAATTGACAACGTATTCAGATATCAATAAAGATATTTGGATGAAAATTGACAACGTGTTCAAATACCAATAGAGATAGTTGGATGAAAATTGACAACGTGTTCAAATACCAATAGAGATAGTTGGTTAAAAAGTGAAAAGATAATTGATATATCCATTTAAATAACGCTACAATCCACGCACACGTCTTACTGAGTACAAGGATTATTTCATTGAAAGATTGGTAACAAAACGGAGTGTGGAACTCCCAATACTGCTTAAAGCATGAGTTTCACCTTCTTTGTTGTTATCGTAGAAATCTTGCTTTTCTTTGGTGCACAAGCCTCAAACAACGTTCATTTGGGAATTTTAATCCAGTACAAAGAAGACGGAACACTTGGTGCAGAAGCTGAAATTGCAGTCCAACTTGCAATTGAAAAGGCATGTTCTCTTTCTCTCTCTCTCTCTCTCTCTCTCTCTCTCTCTCTCTCTCTCTCTCTCTTGTTTCAGTGATATTGTATAAGGAGCTACATGTATATCGGTGCAACCGAACTGCCTAAATGCGAAGCTATTGCCCTATTCTTCCATCATCCCTCCATCCATACATCCATGTATGCATGCATGTGTGTGTGTGTGTGTGTGTGTGTGTGTGTCTAATTATCCTTCCGTCCTTGTTCCAATATACTAGTCTATTTTCCTTCCTACCTTTCAGACGTATTTAATAATTAACAATATTTCATCCGTCTTAAGGGGCCCCGAGTGGCCGAGTAGTCTAAATCGCTCTCCGTTACGGATCACTGCCATCTCACCTCTGTCTGCGTAGGTTCGAGTCTCGGATTCGGCCAGTGTGGGTACGTGAGAAAGCTTGCCAGTAGCTTCTCGATGGTCGGTGGTTCTTTCAGGGGATTTCCCGGGTTCTTTCTCCACCATTAATACTGGCCGCTATGTATAGCCTATCGTGTGCTGAAAAATGGCGTTAAACCCTGCAACAACAACAACAACAAAATCATCCGTCTTACCAATCGTTCAAACTGAAGCCGTTCTGTAAAATGAACATAACATGGCGTAAGCATCTTAAGAATCCTTGTTTGGATTTACTTTTAGAGGATTTAGAGAGCCAACATAGGCATACACATACGCAAAACAGCACACACACAGGCATACCACATATGCAAAGCAACACATCGAGTCATACACATATTAAAAGTAACACACAGAGGCATACACATATACAAAGCAACACACACAGATACACACATATGCAAAGCAACATACAGAGGCATACACATATGCAAAACAACACACACATATGCAAAGCAACACACAGACACACGCATATGCAATGCAACACACACAAGCATACACATATGAAAAGCAACACACACAGACACACACATATGCAAAGCAACACACACAGAGGTATGCACATATGCAAAGTAACACGCACAGACGCACACAAATTCAGGCACTCTCGCACACACACACACACATTGTATCAGGGCAATCATGATAATTCATTCAAAGCCGCCATTATCAAAGGTAATTTTATGAAAATCGCTAAAGGATTGTTGATCGTAGCAACCTACAAAATTCCATCTGTATCTTCCACACAAAAACAAATATTTCAACTATACGTTACAAATAAAGGGACAGGAGAGTACGAGGTCTTTTTCTTACACAGATTTGTTTATATGTGAAAATTCTTTTCAAAACATCTTATATTTGCAAAAATAGATTATTCGTTTGAACCATTTGACCCAAACCTAAGTTCGCTTGCTGTATATCCACGTCTAATCATATTAATTTTTTAATGGGGGTGGGGGTGTTATTGATATTAGTTTTTGTACTGAACATAAAGTCAGTTTCATTTAAGAGGTACTTTATGAGTCAATATTTTTTTTTTTAAATTACTGCAAAAGTCTCCATAACATGTATCGGCAACCTATCATTATTTTAAATACCAAAGTATCAATTATGCGTATGTAACATTTATATTATTCATTCCTTGTGTCTTAATGAATTCATATGCAACTAGGTCAGATAAACGTAAACAACGTTATGACAGCGGTGTAAATGCGTAAACAGATTCATACGTTTTGCAACGATGTCGACAATGCATTAGCTGCTCTCCAATATCTATTAATCCAGCTCCAATTTGTTAATGTCTATGCCGAAGAACAAATTATGGATAAACATTCATTCCATTTAATGGGATCGCCACGTACGAAACCCATTTATATATTATGGTCACCAGTATATATTTAACGGGTACTATTCATGTTTGTTAGATTTTCGGAAGAGTAATGGTTGTTCAGGATAAATTTCTGCTGTTGGAACTTGCAGATAAATTATGGTTTATGGATCAACGAATATTTGCAACAATAAAACCATCGCAAAAGTCAGCTACAATATCGAGGAGAAAAATCTTGTGAAAATGTAATTCACTCCCACACACAGTGTCATGAAACCACAAACGCTTCAGCGCTTTCACGAGTTCCGATAACATTGTAGTGGAGACATTTTTGACGTAAAACATAATTGGACATATTTATAAATTAATGAATTTCTATAAAGTATATTTGTACCTAAATTTAAAAAGAATTAGGACTGCAATGATGCATAGTTTATCCAATCTTTGTTTACCTAGCCATCTTGGAATCTGATCGATACAATTCATGGAAACATACTTGCTCTGTTATTCTTTGAAACGATTTGCATGTTATGTTCATTATTTATCCGTATGGCAGGGTTGTGTCACGAATAACGGTACTTTGTAGTAGAATGTAGCGGTATCGATCAAACTGGGGAGTTTTGAGAGACATGTTATCACCGTGTGCTAACAATCCATCATGAAAAAAAGAAAGGAAACGTAAAAATGTATTTTTAGCCGACATTAAAACAATATGGTTGCCTGGCAAACATGCACCGAACAGAGAGGAGAATAACCTTATAAATCTTTATCTTTCACCTGAAACTTCATTTTGCATAAAAGAGAGCTTTGTACTTATGATTTAAGCAGTTAGTGGCCTGTTCGTTCACGGACACAGTCCCCAACGTCTTCGCTGATGCAATTTGTACATTATCACGAATCATGTATACCTCGAGTCCACGCTTATTCCGTGCATATGTCTGCATGCGTGACTTTAGCCTGCCTGTCTCTTGGAAGGCATACGTATATAAATGTAGATGGGAAGATAGGTGGCATATAATGTCCTCTGACGCTGTTCTATTAAATCAAACAGGAAATCTTGACTTCCTATCACAGTCTCGTTTCTGTGTAAGGTAGATATCAAATAAATTGATACACCGGCATCAAAGTTAAGATTTAAAATGCGTTCTCTGAAAAGAATTGGCTATTGATTTCTCAGTTTTTGACTCGCGAATTACCTTTGTACGTGTACAGCAGTCATTATGAGGAATACAGATATTTGCAGTAAAACTGCAACTAATGAGAGCAAAGAGTAACAAACGATCCCAGAACTGCGAATTTGTCTCATCACTTCTTTGCATGACATTCGAATCCGTAATCAGAGAATGTTTACTCTTGTACCCGTAAATGAAGCATAAATACGTTAGCCTTAAGTCTGGTGTTGGAAGACTATATATATATATATATATATATATATATATATATATATATATATATATATATATATATATATATATAACGGAAAGTGTTATACTGGATCCTACAGGCGGATATGTGATTGCTTGATAGCAAGAAGTGAAATTATTTACGTAGAAAGAATAGTATCAAACATGTTAGATAATTTGTTATCCACCATTACTGAGAATCGAACCCGCGTCCACCGGTTATTTCAGCCTTCGCCTTGCCTCTTTTTTAAGCTCACGTCCCTATAAAGAAATGGAACTTTGTCCTGAATAAAGGTATTTCTGCCATACAGAAACACACGCTTGGTACCCAAATAATTAGCCCTCATCTAAGTGTACAGCCATTCTGAATTCCTCCCACAGGCTTATAGTAGTTAAAATTCTAAGTTATAAACAGCACCGGACAAACAGCATAATTTCACTTGATGTCATCACGCATCATCCTGTTGGATTCAAATGTAGTATATTCTGCTCTGTAACGTCATTAATTACAAGAAAAACTTGTAATTACCTCAGTTTCAAGGATCAATACTCTATTCGTGTATTCATTTTCCTGAAATTAGAAGACGGTTATAAAAGAAATGAAGCAAAATTTAAAGAAAAACAAAAAATCTGTATTTTTATACACTTAGAAGTTCTTCAATCAATACGTGTAACTGTCTGACAAAAGAAATTTTCGTATTAAAATTGTGTCCTCTACCAGCGCCAGTATTTTTGCACTATATCAGATTAGAGAAATAATGTACCGTCTCTACTAGCGTATAGTGATCCACGTAAAAGCAACATTAACCCTGACGCGCAGTTGTAATGATTCAAACTGATCAAGGTATGTTTTGTTTAGTTTTAACATAGCAAAGGGCATGGGCGCAGATCTGCGTACCATATGTTTACAGTGTAATTCGATTGATACCCTCGTACAAGCGGTATTTGTCGTGTTTAAAACCCATGCATAACTCACACCCAGCTATCCTCAACCCAACCAAGTTTTGAATGTCAGACGACAAGCAGACACAAAATGGTCTACGGCGAATCCTCTGCTGCCATGATTTTTGTCTGAGATAGAGACAATGAAAAGGACACATCATTAGCTTTTGGTTTAAAAATTTAACTATGGAACCCGTTGTTAAGTATTTAAACAAGAGTTGAAGATTTCTTCAAAATTGAGGAAATACTCTAAATTTTCTTGTAAACAAAGGAATATTTCTTCGAGATAAATGTAGAATTGTATGACTGTTTGACTGCATTATAGATGCGTGATCAATGTCTTGTGGAAAATCGTTGTTACTAATTGAGCAACAAAAATTATTTATTGAAGCGCAAATCCATTTAACAAACTCACCTATCATTACTAGTCAAATAACAATTTGAAATACGATCAATTTCACACCGTTATTTATGAAAAACCTTCAGTGACGTATAAAGCCACAAAGAGAAAGCATCATCAATGACATGCAATTGAATAATCCTTTTGCTTCCATGAGGTTCTCTATTTCTTATCGAAGTTTTCCTGATCAAACCACTGGACATCATAAAATTCAATCCTATTGTTTTAATGCAGTCGTTTATTTGTAGTATTCTTTTCCTACAGAGGTAAATTAACTGCGTAATGTAGATTCTTAGAACTTTAATCGTCTTTTCGATTATCACAAATAAATGTTAAATAAATGTAAATAAAAACACAGATTACAAACATGTTTCTTCTTTTAACCCATAATTCCATTCTTTCATAAAGTTTTTTTCCCTTTACATCAAGCTATTTTTTTAAATAAAATCGATGCATACATTAAATCTTGCTACCACCCCTTTAGTGTTGACTATTTTTTATACTGTCTACTGATCTGTCTACTGATCTTTGACAGTCAGTATTTCTGTAAAACAAAAAGAATTTAAACTCACTGGTCATAAATTTACCTACGACGTTGACGAACTGGAAATTGATCCTTCAACAGGCACTAACATGTGTAATTCAATAAATCATCCTGAAGAAAAATCAGTCCACCGATTACTAAGATAGAAACTCACAGAAAGCACGTTTTCGCTCTTTCATTTGATACGTGCTTGAAAATATTTTTTATTTCCAGAGATCCCAACAATTTATTTCAAATGGCAATGCACCTTGTATAGTTAATAATCCAATATGTCATTCATCTACCACTATTGCCTTCGATGACGTCGCGTGAAACAAATAAGTCTATGATCGATGTATCGGCCCTATTTAATCAAGTTAAAATTAGCATCTGAATGTAAGACATGACCGCTGGTCAATATTGCTTTTTATGACAGGTCAACAAAAATGGCCTGTTCATTTCGAAACAAAACAGAGGCCTTTGCCACTGATTACTTTATACAAAAAGAGAAAATAAAATGTAGAATGTTACTTTCTGTAGGACTTCCGACACTTGATTATCGAATCTCATTGTAGTATTACGTAAAACATACAGTAGGAAGATTGGAACCCCCAAATTTCTAGGTGATCGATCCATTGTGCATTTCTATTTGAGTCATAACAGTAATGCCTGATGGAATATCTTGTGTTGTTATAATATGAAATTCGTAGAAAAATGTTTGACTACGTTAATAGTACAAATACAAGCATTACTGCGTCAGCGTAACTATCCTCAAAAACTATCAGGTAATTTTTGTTATTGTTAGCAATTAACATTTAGATTTATTTGTTTTTTTAGATGTATTCATCTCAGACTTCTTTAAGTTCTTCAGATTTATTCATCTCAGACTGTGTTACGTTTTTCAGATTTATTCATCTCATACTGTGTTACGATTTTCATATTTATTCATCTCAGACTGTGCTACGTTTTTCAGATTTATACATCTCAGACTTTGACCAACATACACAGAATGGGACTGAATTTCTCCTATGAAATCGCCGACACGGAATGTGATATCGGGACTGGATTGTTTCTTATGGTAGAACTATTCAGAAACACGGATGCCTTTATTGGTGAGTTACACAATTAGACCCTTACCCCTATGTTCATCAATTTATGTTTCAGCGTATGGGCTAAATGCCTTTCTGGTACGAGAAACAATTTCGTTTACACGGGTCCTGTCGTGCTTATTTTCTTAAATTTTCGATTTCTCAAAATTAATTTTCAGATATTTTGGAAATAAAAATTTAAGTCTAGAAAGATCGAAAGTTACATGACCAAGAAGAATGAACACTGAGTAAATTACTTTCTCGAATCTGCAAGCGAATCCAAATTCCGGTTTCGGGCTGACATATCAATCAACATTTATTTAGTATCGTCGTACCAAGGTTTGGTACCGCTATGCCTCAATATGTATCCTGCCAGGCTCGTGATCAACAGGTCGGGAATTCTTGTCTCAAAAGGTTCATGTTCAACTCATAATCATCAGGTCGGGAATTCTTGCATCAGTAGTTTTCTGAAACACTTATAGTCAGCAGGTCGGGAATTTTGTCTCAATAGGGTTCCTGCCACACTCATAATCAGCAGGTTGGAAATTTTTGTCTCAATAGGGTTCCTGCCACACTCATAATCAGCAGGCTGGAAATGTTTGTCTCAATAGGGTTCCTGCCACACTCATAATCAGCAGGTTGGAATTTTTATCTCAATAGGGTTCCTGCCACACTCATAATCAGCAGGCTGGAAATGTTTATCTCAGTAGGGTTCCTGCCACACTCATAATCAGCAGGTTGGAATTTTTATCTCAACAGGGTACCTGCCACACTCATAATCAGCAGGTTGGAAATTTCTGTCTCAATAGGGTTCCTTCCATACTCACAACCAGACTTTCAGAGGTTCGTATCATGTTCAGACCAGATATTTTCATACTCTGTAGTGTGCCTCTGCATGGAATAGGCACTTTTTTTACCATGGTCGTCCGCTGGAGGGGCGGGAGGGGGGGGGGCGGTACTTCTGCATGCAATAGGCATAATATTTACCATGACCTTGGCACTAAATATTGTTTGATGTGCAGATGGTGTAGTCAAACATCTATGAGTTAATCTTAACTAATTTCCCAAAAGTAATAGGAGGAACGTTTCTGCATAGTTGGTATGCATAATACACACATACATGCATACATACATACATACATACATACATACACACACACACAACCTGCTGATTATCTCTTAAGTTGTAATATAAAGCGCTAGCCTTTATATTGAGTTCTTTCCCACCCCCAAGTAAAAATCAATCCGCCGAATCAGGATTTCTTTCTTGAAACTGTTATGTTTTGTTTAAGCGGAAGGGGGGTGAAGACATGCAACATTTCAACGGTAAAGAGAATAAACATACAGGCGTGTAATTTAGTCAATAACCAATTAATGAGAGAGACGGGGTTGAAGAGAACGAAAGAAAGAGAGAAAAAAATCAATAGAAGAGAAAGACAATTCAATGGTTAGAGCCATTTTTATCCATTTCGTTTATTTAATAAAATGTATTACTTAGAATGTAGTTTTAAGTATTACACGAGTCTAGTTTCCTGGATATATTTCTGAAAATTTAGGAATATTATAATGTTTGCTTTTTATTTTGTTCCACTTACCCTTTCAATAATAAATCTAGAGTTGCACAAAGTATGCGTTGAAAGATAGAACGAAATAGCAAAGATCATTAGTATTAAATAAGCGCAATATACAAAATAGTGATCCACGTATTCAGTATCACGGCCACAAGTACACATGGAAAAATCTATTAAATTCACCCTGTAAATGTCGGATTGATGGGACTACATGCGTGTACACGAAAAGTATATAGTATTTTAAAGTGACAAAACACGGTCTGTAGACGAAATTGCAAGGAAGTATCATCAGCAAATAGCCTTGCAAGTGAGTTCAATTTGTCTTATCTATCGCTGATACAAAATAAAAAATAGTAACGGGTTTAGCAAGGAAACTTGGGAACCGCAGCAGTTAGCCGACGTTTTGTTGATATTAAATTTCAATAAAGAATTAAAAAATAATAAACATCCTATCAAAATAATAATAGTTTATTTCCTAATTTCAAAAATGCAGTCGCTGCTTACGATTATGTTTTAAACGTGAAAACGTAGCAAACATACGAGTTAAGCAGATCACACTTTTCCTTATCACTTATTGCAACATTACACGATCAGTCTGTAAGCGGATGCAGTAGATTCAGTACCTTTGTAGACTGTACTTATTTCTTCGTTATTTTCCAATAAAATCGATGATTTGACGGAAGCCAAATTTTCATCAAGTTTTCACAGATATTTTTAGCAGCCTTTTTCAAATTTGTAACTTTTTATTTATCTTTTCCTTATATTTTGATTGCGTTGTTTGGCTTTTGGTTCGGAATATCTTAAGCCTGTTTCTTTCCATCGCCTATCACCTTGATCCTGATGTAAACCATTATTCTATTAGCGACCCTTTTTATTGGGATATATATATGTTAGCTAATCGTGACCTTTTAATTGGGATATATATGTTAGCTAATCATGATCTTTTTATTGGGATATATGTTAGCTAATCGTGACCTTTTGATTGGGATATATATGTGTTAGCTAATCATGATCTTTTTATTGGGATATATGTTAGCTAATCGTGACATTTTTATTGGGATAGATATGTTAGCTAATCGTAACCGTTTTATTGCGATATATATGTTATCTAATCATGACTATTGTTATTTGGATATATATGCTAGTTAATCATGACCTTTTCTTATTGGGATATATACTTTGGCTAATCGTGATCTTTGTTATTTGGATATATATGTTTGCTAATCGTGACCTTTTTTTGGATATATATGTTAGTTAATCGTGACCTTTATTATTGGGATATATATATGTTTGCTAGCCGTGACCCTTGTTATTGGGATATATATGTTTGCTAGTCGTGACCTTTGTTATTTGGATATGTCTTTTAGCTAGATTCAGACGATTAGATTAAAAGTTTCGCATGCATGATTAACAGGGATACAGCAATTATATAGCTAAACCCAATTTGTTATTTTAACACGATTATGTCATCGATTGAAATTTGCTGATCTGTGTGAATCGAAACATATTTCTTAAACGTGCCACTTACTTTAACAGGTGTATCTAATACGACACAGGTGGCTTCATGATAACTGAGCTGTTTCATTAGGGCGCGCATGATTTGTGTTTGGCGCAAAGAACCAAATCATTGCACTGTTATTGATTGAATCGAGTCGAGTGTAGATTAGAGAAAAGAAGAAATTAAAGATGGCATCCATCATACGAGAGGTTGTTGTTGTTGCTGCTGTTGTAGGGTTTAACGCCATTTTTCAGCACAAGATAGGCTATTCATGGCGGCCAGTATAAATGGTGGAGGAAGAACCCTGGAAAATCCCGGAAAGAACCACCGGCCCACAAGAAGCTACTGGCAGGCTTTCTCACATACCCACATTGGCTGAGACTCGAACCCACGCAGACAGAGGTGATACAGCAGTGATCCGTAACGGTGAGCGCTTTAGACCACTGTGGGCCCCTCGTACGAGAGGTTATGATTTCACTAGTCTGGGTGTAGGATGATCATGCAATCAGAATGTTGGAAGAATCGTCTATGCCTTGTATTGCAGCCACAACTCTTATACAAGATAGGCAGTAAGACTGAATATAATGATGAGTAACAGCAGCATGCTTTTCACTTGCATGCAGATTTGGTGAGTGGGCTCTGATAACGGTCAAACCTTATTCTCTTATTCATTTTGCAGTCTGACTACAAAAATAGAAAATGGATATCAATAGTTTCATAACCTGGTCGTTTCTTAACCTAGATTTTTATCCAGCAATTTGACAAGCTATCTTTGATTTAATTTCGTAATATTTTAATTATTATATTTACTATAATTATCACTTAATTACTATTCGAATTACTTATTCATTATTTTTATTCAAAGTTAATATCCTTTATCCTTTTTAAGTACGGTATTGTATCATTTAAATCTGATTGATTCGTGCGTACATAATTTTCTTGCTGCCTCACGGCCTATACATGAAGCTGTTCTGGTCTATTCATATATCTCATACACACTATAAACTTTTTCTTGCGATTGTATGCACTATAATACTTAGGAATAAAAAGATGTATTTTAAGATCAATTTAAGACTCGTTATATATTTTTCTTATGTATTGTTTTGTGGTACTTTCAGCAATTCTAACATTTGACGTCATTTTCATTTTAACAATTAAAATACATTATTGAAATGTATTATCAAAATTATTCACAATTCTGTTTTATTAAATGCAACTAATATAATTGGAAAATACAATAGCATATATAAAATTACTGATTACGACACATCCCAGCTTCGAAACGATATGCTCTAAAGAAAACAGTCACCATCTAATTATTGGCAAAATAAATAAATAAATAAATAAATAAATAAATAAATGAATAAATAAATAAATAGAACTCTCGCTACTAGGCAACACATTATGCAAAGCTCTAAAGTTTAATGAAGACGACATATTTTTAATTTCCCAGCAATGGAATAAGATTGGAATACGTCTGTACTCAGAAACAACATAAATTGTGATCACGTGGTACTTTAGCTTATAATACAAAAGCTGCACATATGTAAAAGAATAGGCTCTTTTACAACATATGTATGTGTATATATATATATATATATATATATATATATATATATATACTTAAACCTTACGTGCTGTTGTGGAGTATTGATGTAGCCAAACATGATCCATAGCTGCAAGAAATTCTCCATGTCTGAATACGTCAACCAATTGTTTTTATTAATGTCCATACAATCACCCCTAAAATCCAGCAACCACTTTCTTGATTACTATCCAAACACATATTCCCACTATGCAAAGAGGATGGTAGGGAGATTTTTTATACACATAGGTGCTAAAGTTACATACACATAAACATGCTGTCACACACAAGGGTAAGAAGTGTTTATAGACACGCTACTATGCCATCTCACGCATACTACTGTACGTAAGAGAGAAGGAGTAAACGAGTTTTAAGTTTCAGTTTTTGTGGGGAAAGACAAAGACATACACAAACATACACATACATCCACAAAACATAAAGTACAATTTTATTTGGCAGGTCTTTTCTAGAAATCTGGGTGGCCCTGAAAAGGTTAGTTGTGGTTTATTTTCCAGAAGGCGGTAAACATAAAAGACATCGCTTCACGGATCTTCTTAGTCTTCTCAAGCATCGTCTCACGGCGCGTGCGTAGAGTCAAACCCGTTCAAACTCCAAAGGCTCTCCACATAGATTCTTCTTTTCCATATCGCTGTGTATGTGATACTGGTGATCTCACTCGATGTGTTCACATACATGGGGTTGATTGGTTGGATGGTAATCATAAAACGATTTCTGGATGGTGTGTGTGTGTGTATATATATATATATATATATATATATATATATATATATATATATATATATATATATATATATATATATATATATATAGTGTGTATTTTAGTTTAGTTTTAAAACATTGGAACAATACCATTCCCGTTTGCCCCAATAAATCATTTGACCCCATAAAACTTTGAACCCAATGAATTGATCTCATAACATCATCCCCATTTTATTCATATGGTTCATTTTAGCATAGGATTTCTTGTATGCCCCCCCCCCCGATAAAAAGCTAATTTTAATTTGTGCATGTCCGCTAAGAGGTTCATGTAACTACTTCTAGGCGAGTGTCTTGGAAACAAATTACCTTCATACACTTTCTATGTTATTTTAAGGACTTTACTGAATGTGTTTCTAATAAATCGGATCGAAAATAGATAACCCATTAAAAAAACAGAACACGAGGGAGAATATTCTTCATGATTTAGACACGGATTAGTTCAATAAGCTTGTCTTTAAACGAAATAAATGTTCAATAAATAACCCAAGGCCCTTCTGTTGTATATGAGTCTTCATCGAAACGTCTTCGACAGAAGAGAAACAAATTTTGTTGCAGCATTTATCCAGATGGATTTTACATAAAGTTCCGATTCCTTTCAATGCTGGAGGCAAATGAATTTGTTATAATGAAATTTGTTATACTGGAATTTGTTATACTGGAATTTGTTATAATGGCATTTGTTATTATGGAATTTGTTATAAAAGATATAGATTGATGCCCTGTACATAATTAAATCATTAGACAGGTTCCAAATGAACGAGCGGTGTCATTAAGGACTTGGAAGGTACAACAAAATACTTTCTATCAAGAGGCATGAATTACTGTAACAGTTTTAAAATGTATATAAGACAGGCTGGGAATAGTGATAAGAGAGGGAAGTAAATGAAAGAGGAGAACAATATGCATTGTCGGATTTAGGATGGGGATTGGAGTTGTGATTGTCATTATTGTTACACTTGTTAGAGGTGAATAACTAACAACAATATATATATATATATATATATATATATATATATATATATATATATATATATATATATATATATATATATATATATATATATATATATATATATATATATATATTAATTGCATTAAAATATAAATTCTGCCTACTATTATGAAGCAGGGATATCACTTAACGTTCTGTCTGGTGTATATTTATAATTCTCTATAAATAAGTCTATATACCTTAATTTCTTTTATAGGAATCATGAAGGATTGTATAGATAAATGAAAATTAATTACAAGGTCGTCATGCGAGTGTGTCTGCTACACACGAGTGCATGTAACACCGATTGAGTAACATCATTTTTTGATGATGTGTGTTTAGTTGTAAGAGAATATTGGCTCGTGTGTGCAGGCACGGCGATGGGTGTCGTTTACCCGCGGACCTGGGTTCGAATCTCCGTAGAGTAGGAATTAAAACTCTGTATGATAGTATTATTTGTATTAAAAAAATATTCTGCCATATATAGTCTATCATGCGCTGGAAAAGGGAATTAAATTCAAAACAACAACAAAACTTTGTAGATGTTCTTTTGATATATATTTGTTAAGCATACAAGTACAGCAGTCATGCATACAAGTACAGCAGTTACGCATATAAGTACAGCAGTCCCAACACATTGTAATAACAGTATAAATTCTTTTTAAATTTGTTCTTTATGACGCAGCTTGTTATGGGTTTTTGCTTTAGGTCCCTCATGCGATGTTCTATGCGAATCCGGTGGCCTTCTGGCCGCTAAATGGAATAAACCAATGATTAGCTTCGGTTGCGGCTCTATTCAGCTTTCCAACAAAAATCAGTACACGACTTTTGCACGGACTATTCCAGCGTATAAGGATATTGCATACTTCCTGGTGGACATACTGCATTACTTCCAGTGGAACAGAGTAATGATTGTTGAAGGACCAGAGGAAATTTGGAGAGAAACTAGTACATTATATCAGGTGAAAATGAACATACTGTACATATATTTTTTCGACTCCATGGTCTTAAAATAAGAAATAGAGAAGTGAGAAGCAACACGCTTTGTTAAATTCAACAAATTATTTATTTTCCCTAGAATCCAAAGTGAAAATGTAAATAAAGAACTTAGAGTATTAAGAATTAAGTCCCAAATAATCCTAAAATTATTCAAACAAGTCCTAATGATTAAAGTTCTGAATGAACTTTAGCGGTAATCAAAAAAAAAATCCAAAGCTGGAAGTGTTGAAGTGCCTGTGGTGGCCCGTATCGTAGTGATGTGCCAAAGTCTTTTGTTTAATCACAATAAGACAATGTAAGAATATATCCTTATTTGAAGTTCACTATACTTCCCAGTTAGTGTCTTTTTCCAAGAATATAATTTTAGATATGAACACTTTGTAAATCCAGTGAATAAATAATTTGAATAAATTAAATTCCAGCCCAAATTAAATGCTGGACAAAACCAATGTTTCTGTATCAAGATCTTATAGCACAAATAAAGAAGTTTCCAGTAAACAAAATTATATACAAGCTAAGACATACGAGAAGAGCCAGGCTGAAGAACAAAATTTCATTTCTAGCAAACTCTTAGTTATCATTATAAAGTCTATTACTAAAATTACAATAACGACATGGTAAACATACTGTCCTTGACTCAGGCCAAGATAATAGTCATAATAGTTAACCCATACTCATAAAGAACATATTAGCGCGCGTGTGTGTGTGTGTGTGTGTGTGTGTGCTGGCGTGAGTGTTGGCGTGAGTGTGTGCGCGTGTGTGTGTTGGATAATTTTAGTCATATAGCTACGATTTTGGCAGTGTGACAGCTTATAGTGATGTCTAGCACTGGGGCATCATGCCGCAAACATGTAGCATGATGTCCCACCCAGTTACAATATCCTGACACCAGGCCGACCAGTCATAACACTAACCTCTTAGTGCTGAGCGCCAAGCGAGGCAAGGCAGCTGTTAGTACAATTTTAAAAGTATTTGGTATGTTTCGGCCGGGGTTCAACCCCGTGACCTCTCACATACGAGGCAGGCTCTTTAACCACTTAGACCACCGGAACGGTCTGAATATATTAGCTAGGTATTAGTTGTTTAGAGAATTAAACAATCTAAATGATTCAGGTCAGGTAGAAAATGAATTTGAATTTGGACAATGTCAAGTCCAAAATACAATTATCCATAGCATATAATGAAAGAAAAAATAATGAAATAAAAAAAAGAAATATACATAAAAATATGGACCAAAATGGTACCCATGTTTTTTCGATTAAGCAAGGTTTAGGAACATTGTAGGAATATCGTCTCTGTATACGTGTAGTTATAGAGATATCGTCTTTATAGATCGGCTATTTATATAAGTATATTTGTGTTTGAAATTCGGTGAATGATTTATTTCAAAAGAGAAATAGTAGAATATTCCTAAGAACCATACTTCTATATAGACGAATATTCCTACAACTACACTTATACAGAGACAATATTCCTACAACTACACTTATATAAAGACGATATCCCTACAACTACACTTATATAGAGACGATATCCCTACAACTTCACTTACACAGGACGATATCCCTACAACTCAACTTATACAGGGACGATATCCCTACAGCTACACTTATATCGAGACGATATCCCTACAGCTACACTTATATAGGGACGATATCCCTACAACTTCACTTACACAGGACGATATCCCTACAACTCAACTTATACAGGGACGATATCCCTACAACTACACTTATATCGAGACGATATCCCTTCAACTACACTTATATAGAGAAGATATTCATATAACTACACTTATATCGAGACGATATCCCTACAACTACACTTATATAGGGACGATATCCCTACAAATACACTTATATCGAGACGATATCCCTACAACTAAATTTATATAGAGAAGATATTGATATAACTACACTTATATAGAGACGATAGCCCTACACCTACACCTATGAAGAGACGATATCCCTACAACTACACTTGTATAGGGACTATATCCCTACAACTACACTTATATCGAAACGATATCCCTACAACTCCACTTATATAGAGACGATATCCCTACAGCTACACTTATATAGATACAATATCCCTAAGACTACACTTATACAGAGACGATATCCCTACAACTATACTTATATAGATACAATATCCCTAAAACTATGCTTGTACAGAGAAGATATTCCTACAACTACACTTAAATAGATACGATATCCCTAAAACTACACTTATACAGAGACAATATCCTTACAACTACACTTATATACAGACGATATCTCTACAATAACACTTATACAGAGACGATATCCCTACAACTACACTTATACAGAGACGATTGTTCTTACAACTACACTATTTATACAGAGACAAATATGCTTACACGGAGACGAATATTTGTATTACACTTATATTCCTATGACTACACTAGATGGAGCTAATTGTATCTGATTGGGTGTTTCTCGGGACAATATTTGTAGAAAATTTAACCTCCTAAACATTTCATCTCAAACATTTGGACATCTTTAAGCGTGTGTCAATGCTTTCAACCATACGGTAATCTAGCTAAACCTCTGTGTGTGTGTGTGTGTGTGTGTGTGTGTGTGTGTGTGTGTGTGTGTGTGTGTGTGTGTGTGTGTGTGTGTGTACGAGAGACAGACAGATGAACAGCAGACAGATTGACAGTCAGAAGTAGGAGGGGGAATATGGCTTTAACAAACTTTTGCTAACATTTAACTCTTGTCATTTTTTAAACGATAAAATATGTCAGTAAGTTGGGCCTGAACATTCAGAAGCTGCGCTTGCTTGACCTAGGTTTTTCCTATATCATATTAATGTATATTTTTTGAGATTCTATTTGGCGATGTTTAACAATTTTTCCAACCATGTCATCAGGAAACACTTGACGGTCTTGGCTTCGACACAGACCTTTTTAACTACCCTACTGGTGATCAATCCGTTCTTAGAAGCCGTTTGAGCCGTGTTGCATCCGAAACTAGAGGTGTGTGCGCTCTCTCTCTCTCTCTCTCTCTCTCTCTCTCTCGATGTTGAACTCTCGATCTTTCGATCTTCTGATCTTGATCTTGAAATGATGATTATGTCTAATTAGGATTCTAGCAGATAGCAGATGCATGAAAGGACTGAATGCAAATGAAACGACATTTGTATGTGTTTATGTCTTTATGTCTTTATGTCTGTATGTATGCATGTATGTATGTATGTATGTACGTACGCACGTAAGTACGCATGAATGTATGCATGTATGTATGTATGTATGTATGTATACATGCATGCATGGATGCTTGAATGCACGCACGTACGCACGCAGGAACGTACGTGTATACATATGTATGTATGTACGTATATACATATGTATGTATATATATATATATATATATATATATATATATATATATATATATATATATATATATATATATGCATGTATGCATGCATGCACGCACGCACGCACGAACGTACGTATATATGCATGTGTGCATGTTTGCATGTATGCATGTATGCATGTTTGTATGCATGTTTGTATGTATGTATGTATGTATGTATGTATGTATGTATGTATGTATGTATGTATGTATGTGTGTGTGTATGTATGTTTGTATGTATGTATGCATGCATGTATGTATGTATGTATGTATGTATGTATGTATGTATGTATGTATGTATGTATGCATATTTGCATGTATGTATGTGTACGCATATGTATGTATGTATGTATGTATGTATGCATAATGACAGCAGGTAGATGCGTATGTAAATGTCGGTTGGTAAACAGGCATTGATACATGTTAGTATAAAACTTTAACGAGCACTTCTCGCTTAACTCTTTCAGTTTTCTTACTGCTGGCCTATGGAAGAGAAATTTCATATATTATGTGTGCAGCGGACAACTTGAGTCTTCTAAACGGAGAGTACGTTTTTATTACAATCGACTTCGCATTAATGACGCAACTCTCAGACACTGAAGGATTTTGCGAGATTCTTGAAGTCTTGAATGGCAAGTATCCAAAACCCGGCACAAAAGAAGGTCATAAAAAGATGATGGGGCTTTCATCCAGAAGATGCGGGAGAAGCGGGGCCGATATGCGGGGTGGGTGGGGTGGGTGGGGCGAGGGTAACAAGATATTTAGCTTTGAAGGACTTGATTTGTATTCGTTGATACTCGATAAAGGCCACGACTTCAGCCAGTTGTTCTGGAATAAAGGCATCAATTTCGTTAGCTTTTGATAATCTTTTCGCAATATCTCACACGCTTGTTTCGATATTATGAGTTCATCAACTGGGTCGCCAGTATTCTGTGACAGTGACAGTTTATGTTGATTAAGAAATATTCTAAGAAATATGATTTAAACAGGCTCTTCAATTCAAATCAGAGTAACATAGTGAAAAGTCGAATTTTCTTAACGTCGCATTGGCCTCAACCTCTGTAGCTCTAGAATGTACGTTATATGCTAAAGCCAAGTCCATTGTTCACATGGTGACTTTTGTTTAGGAAACCAAAGTCTGGGATTTCTGAGAGGGCAACGGCAATGCAAAATAACTAATTGGTCTTATGCTTCTAATATGTAATTTAAAAACAAAACAATGGAAAGATATACGGCAATACATTTTTCATTGTAGTATTTTATTTAGGAAATTACCTCTGTCGTGAAATAGTCTAAAAAGAAGTTTAAAATACATCTTAAGTATTGTATATTGTATGGAACAAGCTTTGAAATAATAAAATGTTTATCACATTTTCTAAAAACAAATGTTGATAGTTTTATTATCAGTATTTAACATGTCTTATTGGATATGCTATGAAAAAATGACAGTCTTTCAGATGCAAATATTACAAACACAAAGACACGATAAAAGAGGGATTTCTACACATTGGCCTAATTAACACATTCCAATGTTAAATCGCTTGGTCTTTACGGTACGTCAGTGTCCCAATCGTTAACAAGCTTTCATAAATAAGCAAACTTTGGTACGTTCGCAGATACGATAATTCATAAACTATTTATAAAAATGACAAGCATACTCAGAGGATGAATAAACAAAACTAATACAGTTGAACACCTTCAGCAATTATTTTAATACTTTCTTGCAATACTAGCATGCAAGCACGTCACTAAACATGGCAGGTGAAAGATAATAATAATAATAATAATAATAATAATAATAATCAATAGTAATAATAATAATAATAGCACAAAAGTATACAAACTAAACATAAAATACAGTATTAAAATAATAGAATAACACCTTCATTGACAATGCTAAGGTATACAATTGCTCCATTATCACTGTGCATGGGACTATATAAAACAATTGTTTTCGCTCTCGTTTTTTTTTTTTTGTGTGTGTGAATAAAGTGATATATAGAACTTATGTTTCTTACAATATAAAAGTTAATAAATATTTCTTCAACAATGTTATTCAAGCCGAATGTAGCGTTGGTTTTGGATGAGAAAAGACCTGCAGAAAGAGTCCTTATAAGTACAGCAGTCCATTTGTGAAATCTTGATATAGATAAATAAACGGTATGCGTTAGTCTTTGCCATTTCTTCAGCTCATTAAGTCGTTGATTCTACAAGTTCTCTGCTTTCATCTACTTAAATAACCAAATCAGGCAAAAGTGTATGCCACCTAGATTTTCAAAACATAATACATAAAATGAAAATTAAATTGAAGTGTATATTTCGCAAAATATGATAAAATATAAAGGTTTATTTTACTTATAGATAAGGACAGGTACATTAATATAACTGAAAGTAATGAATGTTACAACTGATGCGTTTTTAAAAACTTGTTTGAGATTATACGATTTGTACAAATAACTCGGGTATATAATATTTAGCTATAATATATTTACTCAGTTAACTAAAAAGTTTCATACGTGGATTTTTTTTTTTATCTAGGTCTGTTGGACATTACCATTGAAGTGTCCACGGATGACATAATGTTTGAAAAATTCGTCAATCGGATTCAAAATAAAACGGGCGAGTTCCACTCTCGAGAGGTAATAAATTTTACTTTTAGATGATATATATTGGCAGAAAACGAGATAAACATGAGGACAGGTGACTGACAGAAATTAAAGGAAACACTGGACAGCTAATTAGCTATAAGACATATATTTATATATAATGTGTGTGTGTGTGTGTGTGTTCAAAGAAAGAGCCAAAACTCTTTCACGAGGGAATGTATACCTGATAATTGTTTGCACCCTGAATCATTGCTTTTGCGCTAGAATGTGGTTAGAGCGTCCGCCTCGGATGATGGAGGTCGCGGGTTTGAACTCCGGCAGGGTCATACCAAAGATTTATATTTCAAAAAAGGGTACGAACAGCTGCCTCCCTAGACGCTCAGCATTAAGATGTTAGTGTTAGGAGTGGTCGGTCTGGTGTCAGGATAATGTGACTGAGTGGGACATTATGCTACATGTCTGCGGCATGATGCCCCAGTGCTTGACATCACTATAAATTGCCACACTGCAGACATCGTAGCGATATGACTGAACAGTTAGCTACGTTAAAAATCCATACACACATAAACACATTCTCACCATCCAGAGAGACAGGTGTGTGTGTGTGTGTGTGTGTGTGTGTGTGTGTGTGTGTGTGTGTCTGTGTGTGCAAGCACACAGATACTCTTTAGATATACCATTCCAGATTCAAAAAAAAAAAAAATATTTGACGTGTGTTTTACCTGAATTGTTTCAGCAAATTTCTGCATAACTTTACTGAAAATAATATGTATCTCTCTTGTGTAGAAATCTTACCGGCCTATAATGTTAACCTTTACCAACTATTACAAGTTGACAGCTTTGAACATCAAGAAAGAATTCGTTTGAGTGGAAATTGGAATGCGCGTGTTGAATATGGTTGTAGGTGTGATAACAATTGCATGAGTAATTTCATTGTATGTGCCAATATTATGAATTCGATTGATGAATAAGAACAAGGTTCCGGTTTGCCATTCCATGCAAATTAATGTACATATTTTGCAATTCACACAACATGAAACACTATTTTTGTCTAAATTAGAATCTTTCCACGAACGTTAGACTGGGCAACGACCGTCTAATTGGATATTTCACTAATGCTGATAGACTGGGTTCTAGTTGTGGTATTGATTATCTAGTTCTTAAAGAATGTTACTTTTTACGTTGGATATATATATTTCTCTAAATAGGTGTTTAAATGACTTTGTAATCTATGTAGCTGCTGGCCATCTTTCTTGGAAACCTTCTACTAGTACACAATAGCGTAAAGAAAAATATTATGCATTAATTCTTTGAGAAAAAATCAACTCTTGCAAACTTGACTATAACAGATCCAAATTACGCATTAATTGGAGCAATTATAAGAAACATTTGCGTAAGAAGAAGCAGGAACACTTACATTGTAACAAATACTAACATTTGTAGAAGCTATTCGCACGCAAGAACGCTTCTATTGAACTTATAATGTGCACAGTATCAGTTTTGATTCTTTCAATAAGTAGAAACGATTAATAATGACGAAGCGGGGAATATTGCGAATATAACGATTTCGATTGCGAAAATTGCGACTTTAAGGAGCTCGTTAAGTTTATGCCAGTTGCAGAAGTAGAATCTTTTTAAAAACATTTAATATTTTACAGGTGATCAGGGTACCGAGGATGAAGTGTAGGATATAGAACTATACAGAGAAAGGAATAGAGGATGTAGTGAAGGATATAAAAATATATAGATATGTAGTGAGAGGGATATACAAATATAGAGAAAAGCACGGAGGTTGTTGTTGTTGTTGTTGTGATTTTAAACGCCATTTTTCAGCACACGGTAGGCTATACATGGCGGCCAGTATTAATGGTGGAGGAAGAAACCCGGAAAACCCCGGGAAGAACCACCAACCCACAAGAAGCTTCTGGCAAGCTTTCTCACATACCAGCATTGGTCGAATCCAAGACTCGACCCCATGCAGACAGAGGTGAGATGGCAGTGATCCGTAACGGAGAGCGCTTTAGACCACTCGGCGGCTCGGGGCCCCGCACGGAGGATGTAGTAAAGGATATACAAATATAGATCAGGCATAGAGGATGTAGTGATATGGATATACAAATGTAGAGAAAGGCACGGAGGATGTAGTGATGGATATACAAACATAGATCAGGGCATAGAGGATGTAGTGAAGGATATAAAAACATGAAGTGAAATGTAAACTCATAGATGCAGAAGCTATGAACTATATATCTAATGTTATGAGATACGCTCAAGGAAAGAGTTGGACTATATTCTCCGTAAAACTTTCTAGAATCTGTACGGAATACTTCCAGAGGTAGGGAGTTATACTGCCAATATTGTTACACGCATGGAATCTCTCTACCGAGCAAATCAAACACTCGCGTGAGTGCTGCGCCTTAGGTCCCTTGTATTCCCCTATTTCCAAGGACTTTAAGACAACGGTCGTTGCCAACTGGAAGTTCTCCTAACGCCCCAAGACTACAAATAAGTTTCCTCTAATCAGTCAATGATCACAAATATCACAACTTCACAGTCGCATGGCTCCTCCTTCTTAGGATTCCGACTCTATCACCGGGTCAGCCGAAATACAATTCTGAACCACATTTCACAAGTTCCTCACCACCATGCTGTTTTCACAGCAACAATAAACGGCATTTCCAGATAAAGAAATAATCCCTTCTCAATGATTCCATATATATATACATAACATTTGTTGCAATATCAAATGCAATAAAATATAATTACCCACTGATTTTGTAGAAAAGATTAAAAGTAAAGTGTATATATTAGGTTACCCCTAAGCTGAAATAAAACAGTCGTCTGGGCGCCATATATAAAAGTAACATGATCGATTGCAATAATTATGTAGCAGTAAGCTAAACTTTAGTATTTGTTCTCATAATGTATGTCCATTACAATTCTGATATTTTTGTCTCCCTTCGCCTCTTTCTTCCATGTATCGCATGTCATTGGAATCATTTATAATTATTATTTTATTTCACATGCTTGAAATAAAGCATACAATTAAATTATTGCAGGGAGTTCAAATATTTCCGATACTGAGTTCATAAAAAAAACTATACCAATTGATCCGTTGGTTGTATCTCTAGTGTATTTCGTAATGATTTTAAGTTATCGCTTTTCCCCGTGCAGTAGCACAGGAGTCGTTGCAACAGATTGGTGTATTTATATACATGTTTTTTCCATCTATTACAATAGACGGAGCGCATGCAAATAGAAAGGAGAATCAATCGGAATACAAATCTGTCATTATTGTTCGAAAACGTGTCAAAGAATTTAAAACAGTATAAACGAATCACTGCCCAAAAGTAACTCATAGAAGCAACAGATCGCCATCTAAAATCCGAGCATTTTTATTGCATGGTCCAATTCCCCACTCCTAAAATATACACGTCTTCTCTGGTATTCATCCTTTATGGCCCAGACCATAATACAAAGTCTGTCATAATGCCAAATCAGAGTCTTCCTGCTATAACTGCATACTTTATGTTTGCTCACACAACTTTCCAAAATGGCATCATATTTCTTACCTTGTATATCTGATCGTTGACATCCTACCGTACACCCCAGGAACGGGAGCCGAGGTTGACCGCCTCCTTGCAGACGGTCACCCGAATGGCAACAAAAGTACAAAGGTTTATGAAATGCTACCCAGCGGTTTAGAAGAGGGGTGTTAATTAACGGACGGACAGCATTACAATATTCCTCGCGAAAGTGTGGGGATACAATAAATATTCATTAGCCCTTCAGATTTTATTTGTAACTGTTCAAACTCATGCTAAACTGTAACGTATTTTTATTTTATATATGTGAATTTTGCAGATAGCCATCCACGCCGGAATGTTGCATGATGCAATATTTCTATATGCCATGGGTCTAGACACTGTACTCGGTCGTGGTGGAACAGTGCAAAATGGATCCATGATTATTGATGCCCTGATAAATACTTCCTTTCCAGGCCTGTCAGATTGTCTGTCTCTGTTTCTTTATCTCTGTCTGTCTGTCTCTGTCTCTTTACCTTTGTCTGTCTATCTTTGTCTCTCTCTCTCCTCAGTTGACACATACACATATACACATCTGTCTGCAACTCCTTCCAAATAATTGTATTGCACATCGGACGGGCAAAAAGCCATTTCACCTAACGTTGTATTTTCCATTTTAATTATGTCTTACTAAGCATTTAACATTTGCTGAGGATTTGAATAAAGTAATAATTTGCATACATACATCGTGTAGGTCATTTTGGATAGCCAAATATCGTCTATCCACTTCAATACATATCAACCCATGGCGTTGGTAACTAGCCGAAGCAATGTTTTGAAGATGTGTCCTTTTGAGATTAGACATTTGTATTTGACAACAGAGTCCATGATGATTATTCTCAAATGTCTTCCTCGGAATATAGAATGAGCAATATGATTGGATTAATTTGATTTAGCTGCAACCAATCAGATCGCGTAGTGGTAGATATTGTTTCTGCTAATAATTTATGACAAAGGTCGATGTGGAACCGAGTGTACCAACAACCTTTAACTAACAAAGATGCTTGCTAACAAACACGTGTTTGCCTGCTATTTGCAAATATTTCTCTTTTTTAATTTAATACATATCTGACTGCATTTAACAGGCATGACAGGGAATGTGATTATTGATTCGAAAGGAGCAAGAAAAGCAAATTACCACCTGCACAATATCCAGAATTCTCATTATGTCACAATAGCGGTGTCTGATGGAAGGTGTGTAATCTCTCTCTCTCTCTCTCTCTCTCTCTCTCTCTGTGGGCTTAGGGAAGTCAAAGCATTTCATTACTGTACTTGGAGAGGCTGAAACAAAATCTAACATAAATATTTTTCCTACAAACGATGTACCAGATCAAATGAGGAGTGCATCAATAAACTCAATAGTCTGATTTCGTACGATTAAACTTTTTCTACATGCATGGTATTTAGCTACTTGTAGTAGATAACCAAATGTCAGTCTGATCATTTGCAAGACGAGAAATTACAGATAATGATTTCCTGTCATTCACCTTTGAAAACAAACAAATCAAATCAGTCAGACGGAGTTTGCTTCTGTAATGACAGGAATCATTCATAAGCTTCATCATAACTCCATTCTTGACATGCATACGACAAATCATCTTTCACATGTCATTTCGTGCAAAACTAACTTGAATGCATTGGTTTCGTGTTGGTTCTGGCGCGAAACTTTTTCAAAACTTAAGGCCCGTGCAACCATTTCTTTGCAATGAAACACTTATGACTTTATCGTCAGCAGCGGAGAAATACACAAATATACAATAATGATGGAATAGCGAACCGCTATCCAAATGACGGATATATGTATGTATGTATGTATGTATGTATGTATGTATGTATGTATGTATGTATGTTTGTATGTATGTAACACAGGTCTATCTATCTCATACTTTTTCTCTAAAGTATCGGAGGAATGAGTCTCTACCGTGGAACTGATATCGTATGGCCAGGAGGCAAGTTGATCACACCTTTAGGAAGGCCTGTCTGCGGCTGGAAACGGGAAATGTGTCTTGCGCAAGATAACTCAGGTCAGAAAGAGGGGGGCTCATTGAAATCTAATTAAATATGGATACTATAAGATTGTTTAATTGATAGGCAAGAGGATGCCAAACATAGATGGATGGATGGATGGATAAATAGAAAGATAGATAGACATACAGAGAGATAGATAGATAGATAGATAGATAGATAGATAGATAGATAGATAGATAGATAGATAGATAGATAGAGCCTGAGAACTCTGAATCGAAATGTCACCTTGTAAGTGTTAATCGATTTATTAATTATTTTATTATTGCCTGAAAACTCTACCGCATATACGGTAAGCCTTGCTGGTAAAAGCATGATAACGCAGTAAGACTTGCAGGTAGAATCATGATAATATGAGTAAGTCTTGCAGGTATGAGCCTAAAAGCCAAAGAGCCTGATAACATGGTAAGTCTTACAGATATAAACATGATAACCCGGTAAGTCTTGCAGGTAGAAGCATGATCATATCGGTAAGTCTTGCAGGTAGAATCATGCTAATATGGGTAAGTCTTACAGGTAGAAGCATGATCATATGGGTAAGTCTTGCAGGTAGAAGCATGCTGATATGGGTAAGTCTTGCAGGTAGAAGCATGATCATATGGGTAAGTCTTGCAGGTAGAAGCATGATAATAGGGTTAGTCTTGCAGGTAGAAGCATGATAATAGGGTTAGTCTTGCAGGTAGAAGCATGATAATAGGGTTAGTCTTGCAGGTAGAAGCATGATCATATGGGTAAGTCTTGCAAGTATAAGCATGATAATAGGGTAAGTCTTGCAGGTAGAAGCATGATAATAGGGTAAGTCTTGCAGGTAGAATCATGCTAATATGGGTAAGTCTTGCAGGTAGAATCATGCTAATATGGGTAAGTCTTGCAGGTAGAATCATGCTAATATGGGTAAGTCTTGCAGGTAGAGGCATGATAATATGGTAAGTGTTGCAATTAGAATCATGCTAATATGGGTAAGGCTTGCAGGTAGAAGCATGATAATATGGTAAGTGTTGCAAGTAGAATCATGATAATATGGGTAAGTCTTGCAGGTAGAGGCATGATAATATGGTAAGTGTTGCAGGTAGAAGCATGATAATGTGGGTAAGTCTTGCAGGTAGAGGCATGATAATATGGTAAGTGTTGCAATTAGAATCATGCTAATATGGGTAAGGCTTGCAGGTAGAAGCATGATAATATGGTAAGTGTTGCAAGTAGAATCATGATAATATGGGTAAATCTTGCAGGTAGAGGCATGATAATATGGTAAGTGTTGCAGGTAGAAGCATGATAATATGGGTAAGTCTTGCAGGTAGAGGCATGATAATATGGTAAGTGTTGCAGGTAGAAGCATGATAATATGGGTAAGGTGCAGATAGAAACAGGATAATATGGTTAAGTCTTGCAAGTAGAAATAGTATTGGTAAGTCTTGCAGGTAGAAGAATGATAATATAGATAAGTCTTGAAGGTAGAAGAATGATAATATGGCAAGTCTTGGAGGTAGAGGCATGATAAGTGTGTAAGTATTGTAGGTGGAAGCATGATAACATGGTACGTTTTGCAGGAATAAACATGATAACATAGGTATCCTACGTGTTGCAGGTAGAAGAATGACAATGAAACAAAGAGTTGGAATAGGTCGTCAAAATTCAATAACAACAAACAAAAGTATGTGTAAAGGATTTTGATTTGTTTTAGTTTTAAAGAATGAAAAGGATGATCTTACCTCATTCGAAAAGTCCTCTTTTATTGGCCGAAATTCAAAACCTGTCGGTCGCTAGTCGGTGAAGGGTTGTATATGTTATATATAAATTATGATTCGTCAAGTAGCAGAGGCGTAGCTATGATATTTTGCGCCTGGGGACGAACTATAAAATTGGCGCCCCAGCCCCCTCCACGTTTAATCACATTTTTGAATATTACCCTTGTTTACTTATTATAATGTAACGTTGTAAGCCTCATTTTGGCGCCCCTATACCTTGGCGCCCGGGGACATATGTACCCCCCTGCCCCCCCCCCCCCAGCTACGCCTCTGTCAAGTAGGTGGAACTTTGTATTTGAATGTATCAAATAATGCATCGTATATTATAAATCAAAAATTATTTAATTGACAAATGAATAATAATTCCAAAATAAAGTGTGTATTAAAGTCAAGGTAAAAGAAATATAAAGATTTTAGGAGTCCAAAACACATAAATTCCAAAATGAAAAATCTAAACATTTGAAAATAGAAAAATAAATGGATTTTGTTTTTTAAAAAAACAATATAAAATTAAAAAAAAGAATATAAAATCCGATTCCGAAAATTAAAAAATCCAAAATAAAACTCCATTTCCAATCCAAATATGGAAAAATGCAAAAGCTAAAAGAGCGTTCTCTGAAAATTGTTTAAAACAATATCAAGATTAACTAGTTTACTTGTGGACACGACACTTTCGTCATGTTAATAATGATATGTCAATATAATTTTTTTAAAGTCCTGACATTTAAGATCTTCATTGTAGGCTGACCTGCATTGAGACAGCTTAAAGACTTGAATCGATCGATATTTTTTTTTTCTTCTCTTTTTTTTTTTTCTTCTTTCAAAACTGACTATAATTTACATATCCCATTATTTTGCAGTGACAACAATTATCGTGGCCACGGTGATTCTTTTCTGTGTACTCGTAGCTACCTCCTTGGCAGTTTCCATTATAATGTACCGGTAAGATTACTACTACTACTACTACTACTACTACTACTAATAATAATAATAATAATAATAATAATAATGATAATAATAATAATGACAATTTCATAGCTACTACAGGACATTTGAAACCGCTCTGGCGAGTCTTGGATATTCCTGTGTGTTGTGTAATACATTTTTGATTACTTTCGAAGTATACCTAAACCGATGAGATTAAAGTTTTTCTGTAGCTTACCTTACTTATGATTGAAGTTTAATTTGGGAAATGTTATGATTTATAATATAAGCAACATTATTGAATAGTTTTCCCCGTTATTTCTGATAATTTTACTCCCAGAATGAATGGCGCTGCTTGATTCAGAGGCAAATAATGACCACCAAAGGACACGACGTGACAACACTCTCTCGCTTCTACTTTACATCCATCATAGCTTTATGTTCCATACTCAGTACTGTATAGGTTAGTTTTATATTCTTTGTTATGTGAGGCGACAATCTAAATAACAATGTTATTTTCCTGACCAAATCACAGAAAAGATATCAATTTTTGCCATGATATTAATAATAAACATAATAAGACATGTCCCAATAGAAATATGTAACATACCGTAATTAAAATGTATAAACTCCAATAAGCGTGTTAGTTACCCAACATAATCAAAACAAAGAAATTTCATCCTGTATACATAATATGATCGTGTGCCAGACTATCCATAGCTATATGTATATTTTAAAAGCTATTAAGAAAATTCGAAGCCGATCACATTGAAGTTCTTCTGCATATTTAATTACTAAACGATACTTATTTATTATCATATAATGCAGCCGTTTATGAAACCAAATATCAGTTTGTTTAACTTGTCTTAAATGTTTGTATGTAAAAATGGTGCTGTACATGACAGAAAAAATGGTGCTGTACAGGGCGGTAAAAATGATGCGGTACAGGACAGTACAAATGGTGCTGTACATGACAGTAAAAATGGTGTTGTACAGGACAGTACAAATGGTGTTGTACAGGACAGTAAAAATGGTGCTGTACAGGACAGCAATGTAGAACAGTAATCCAGATTGCCATGTTTGTAAATGATTTTTTTTTTCTTGTTCAAATCACCTACTTGACACTTCCATGTTAGATTTATTTGTAAAATTGTTTTCTTTTATTTGTGTGTGATTCCACAGAAAGAAGCAACGCCAATGGAGATTGTCAAGCATGTCATGGAAAATACCCTTCGAAAATTTAAACACAAGTGTTGACAGACGTATGCACAAGACGCGCAGCAGTAGATTCATGAGTAGAGTGGGTATCATTGCACATATCATTGGATATAAAATTGCACATATCATTGCATATATCATTGCACATATATTTGCACATATCATCGCACATAACATTGCAAATATCATTGCATATAAATTTTTCGATGCAGTGCCAGTTGATAGTTTTCCTTAAATTTTCACGAAACCCGCAAGATCTAAATATTTTGTGTCACATTCTTAATAATGGTAAAATGCACCGTTCAGCTGCCAAATAGGGCGACACCCATCCTCCTTCGTATTAGATTCTGGGAGTCCTAAAACTCTTACATAACAACCAATAGCAAGATCATCGATCGATTCAAATTTCGCAGACTGTAGATTAAATGCAAATTCTAAAGATCTATAATATTTTGTTCTTGTCTTGTGATCATGCAGAAAAATAAACTAGAAATAAATGTCATATTCACGAGAAGAAAAAAAATTGTAATACGATTCGGAACAGAAACGGTTTGGCTTTCATTTTATTGTATACAAACATATACATGTATACCTTCAATGTCCATCTATCTATGCACTATTTAATTAAATTACCTTGATTTATCGCCAAATTCTTTTAAATGCCAGAATATTTTGTTTTAAAATTGACATTATAGCAAGGTAGCAGTGTACTTTAATAACTTTCATGTCGGTTATGTAAACTACGTAATGATAACAATACTTAAGTCCTTTGTTACAGTAATAGAGCTGTAGTGGTTTAGTGGTAGAAGTGCGGGCTAGAATCTCTCCACCGGATTAGCCCGATTTTGCTGCTGTGGTTCAGTGAACAACGCACATTGCTTTGCGTTTTGTAGCAAGATATAACCTTCATGAGCTGATATGCCTTATATCACCAACCTCAGACTAAACCTATTATTCAGTAAGATCGAAATTGCAAAAAGAATTAACATATATATGCATATTATTAAAATATGATATATTTGAGGCGATGTCTCCTTAAAACTGGCTCTTCATATGAGCTTTGCAACACATTTTTGTGAACCATCTATATGTCTTCTGTGTCACATAAATGTACTCTGATAACACCAGAAATTTATTAATTTATTTCTAACCGAAGTTTCATATCAATCCTCCAAACGAAAATTGACTATAATATAATGGACCATCTTGAGTCTTTAAATGTATATTTACTGTTCCTTCATTTCATTCAAAAACAATATCTAAGGATAATACTGTTTGTCAAAATTAAAAACCTATTGATTCTTTTTCTTTTCTCCTCTTTAAATTTTCTTCTTTCTTCTCGTCTCTTTCTTCTTTATCGCCCTCTTCGTTTTTATATTTGTTGTCGAGGTTGTTTTTATCTTCTGCAACGTTATAAATGCCGTTTGTCACTGCTTCGAAGTTAATATTTTCTACATTGTCAGGACACATTAAAAACTGTTGCAATGGAATCATTTCCATCGCTCAACATAATGCGAGCTAGTATGGAAAGCGATACTTCAGGCGGGGATCAACTGTTTGCAAAAATTGCAATATACGATGGAACTGCCGTCGCCGTTAAGATGGTCAGGAAGAATTACCTAGCAATAACACCTGAAGTAGTCACAGAAATTAACCAGGTATTGCTGTCTTTCTGATTTTTGGGGGTGGGTGGATGGGAGAAATAACAATTTAGTAAATATTTATATCTAAATTTATATGTACTTTACTTTCGTTTGGATGAATGATAAGCTACGACCACCGAATTGTTTGAGAGAGAGAGAGAGAGTGTGTGTGTGTGTGTGTGTGTGTGTGGATGAATGACAAGCTACGACTACCGAATTGTTTGAGAGAGAGAGATGGGGGTGCGGAGCATTCACATGACGATGACCTTGTGCCACCTGTTATTTATAAGAGCGAGCAGAACTGTGTACAACATCTGCATATTCCAAGTTTTAGTTATGTCAGAATACCGCTAATTACTTCGATATACTTGCTTACTCAAAGATGGCCACTTCCATATCCCACAAATGGCGGCATTTGATACCTATACTGTATTGAAGAATTCATACATGATACTTTGCTTCTTAATGTATCGTATATTATGGTATAGGACACTGTAAAATGTGGACAGGAATTCTTCGTGGCCTTTCTGGAATCCTTTATGACTCTCAGAGCCCCATAACAGAACTCTTTCCCAAATACCCTGCGTCTTGACTCTATGGCTATTAGGAAAGAAGCACGTGACGTTCGTGGAATTTGTGCACGAGAAGAAACTAAGCATGTAAAGATGCCAAAGATTATGTTTATGATACAAATTAGTGTACAGATGTATGCAATAGGTTTGTATGTACAACAATAAATTTCAAAAACATTGATTGGCCGAGTACGTCGTTAGGATCTGTACGACAAAGAGTGAAAGCAGACGGAATAAATATTATAACATTACTTTGGATTATCTCTGCTCTTTTGGTTTTCTGCTTTCCTGAAAGGAAACGAAATCCGGAAGTATGGAAAGGCTCTTCATACAGCAGAAGAACCATACAAATAACACCACTTCTAAACTTACAGAGGACTCAGGCTCTATTTCCAGGGACTTTTAGTTGTTATTTAATGCCAGCAGGAACCTGGTTTCCGGATATCCATTATCGTTAATGAAATAATAATAATAATAATAATAATAATAATAATAATAATAATAATAATGATGATTATAATAATAATAATAATAATAATAATAATAATAATAATAATAATAATAATTATTATTATTATTATTATTATTATTATTATTATTATTATTTAGCATTAAACAGTTTCATGAATAGTGTGGGAGGTGGAAGGAGAAAAGAAAAATCTGCAGAAGTTCCCGCGTACCGTTCTGAATTTACAGACAGCTTTCCATACTTTCTTTTGTACACACTAACAAGGAAATGGACTATTTATTAGGGCCAGCCCATCAACAGGTTGACTGACATGAAGCCAAGAAGTTATGTTCCGCAGTATGAACGTTCAGCATTTATAAACACAACAACCATAGACACAGAAGCAAGAGAGGATGCAGACACCATACTATAAATATTACATGCTATAAATATGGAGAAATTTATATCAGATACTAACGTTTTCGGTTTCCTCTGTTTCTAAGTAATACTCGCTATTGTATAAGACACATTTATCGTCATGTGGACACGAACGTGTAGGTACTCGGATCCACTTTAGTCTTAGATATGCATCATAAGTACTCTGACGGATAACATGTAATGCATTCATCCGACTACCATACATATTTGGCTATAAATCAATTCAAGCTGCAAATAACATTGACCCTGATCCGCTGTCGCATAATTCGCCAGCAAATCGGTGTCTATCTTCTTTCTTCTACTGATTAGTACAAACAAACTGCACAGAATCGGATCTGCCAACGCATTATGCGTCACAGACCTATGTCTGCACTGTTTGCAGATGGACTCGACTTATAAGAGAGCATAAATGCATAGATAGCTGTCTTGTAGGTAAAAGAAAATTTTAAATTCTGGATGATTTTATGTTGAATTCCAGCGAAATAATATTCCTCATTCAAAGGTTATATGTCAGGAGTATTATGGTATTGCTGTGTAGAGAATAGGTGACATTCTTAAAATATTCCAAACCCTTGTAAGGGGTCCCGAGTGGCCGAGCGGTCTAAAACGATCTCCGTTCCAGATCACTGCCTTCTCAACCTCTGCCTGCGTGGGTTCGAGTCCAAGGCTCGGCTAGCGTGTGTACGTGGGAAAGCCTGCCAGTAGCTTCTCGTGGGTCGGTGGTTCTTCCCTGGGTTTTCCAGGGTTCTTCCTCCACCAATTATACTGGTCGCTATGAATAGCCTATCTTGTGCTGAAAAATGGCGTTAAACCCTAGAACAACAACAACAACAATACCCTTGTAACCATTGTTCGCAGACAGAAAATGACGGAATAATTTTTCATTCCATCACCTTATGCTACGATGAAATCTCTACAATGTGCCTAAGTGTGAATATGTGTGTGTGTGTGTGTGTGTGTGTGTGTGTGTGTGTGTTTCAGAAGAAGTAATTCCTGCTCCAACTTTATCGAGGGCAATACTTTTAAATGCAATTGGAAGAAAATTAGATAATACACGCTTTAAAAAGAATAGTGAGTATTGTGTTTTATCGTTTGACCGATTCAAAATAGTTTAAAACATAAATCGCCATTTTGACCTTTATTATGTTCTTGTCTATTTTTAGATCATACATTTGAAACACAACAACATAAATCCCCTCATGGGGGCCTGTGTCGACCCCTTCAAGATCTGTCTTGTGTCAGTGTACTGCAACAGAGGCAGTCTTCAAGACGTTTTGGAAAACGACGACATCAAGCTGGACAGAATTTTCAAGCTCTCTTTTGCCCATGATATAGCAAGGGTTAGTTGGTTTCTTTGAGGGTACAATGACTTTTGGGAAGACGCATTAGACTCAGGGTGAGTTAAGGGTGGGCTAAAAATGGGGTCATAGGAAATTCCGAATAAACTAACTTTTCCACTGCCAGAATCGTCGACTGATCCAAGAAATGGAACACACTGAACTATTGGAACAATTTATCATTCCATAATATATATCATAATACCTGTGAAGGATATATTTCATACGATTTCTTCAATTTATCTCTTCTGGACTCTTGGTCAAAGATCGAAATTTAAAGATCTTAAGTGTCGCGCGACCCACACAAAAAAATAATTTAAAAATATGGAAAAGTTCGATAAGTTTCGTTAAGACTTAATTTGTTAGAGTCACATCGTGGTCACAGCGGGGTACCCTCATAAACCTTTTCAAGATTGCCTTATGAGGCCTCTATCGTTGTAAATGTGTACTTGCTTCAGGTGGTGATTGGTATAGATTCCATTTTTAAGATTGCCTCATGAGGCCTCTATCCTTGTATATGTGTGCTTGCTTCAGGTGGTGGTTGGTATGGATTCCATTTTTAAGATTGCCTCATGAGGCTTCTCTCGTTGCAAATGTGTGCTTGCTTCAGGTGGTGGTTGGTATGGATTCCATTTTAAAGATTGCCCCATGAGGCCTTTATCGTTGTAAATGTGTGCTTGCTTCAGGTGGTGGTTGGTATGGATTTCATTTTTAAGATTGCCTCATGAGGCTTCTCTCGTTGTAAATGTGTGCTTGCTTCAGGTGGTGGTTGGTATGGATTCCATTTTAAGATTGCCTCGTGAGGCCTCTATCGTTGTATATGTGTGCTTGCTTCAGGTGGTGGTTGGTATGGATTCCATTTTTAAGATTGCCCCATGAGGCCTTTATCGTTGAAAATGTGTGCTTGCTTCAGGTGTGGTTGGTATGGATTCCATTTTTAGGATTGCATCATGAGGCCTCTATCGTTGTATATGTATGCTTGCTTCAGGTGGTGGTTGGTATGGATTCCATTTTTATTAATAAGCTCGGCCATTTGTTTTCTTAAAACGTTCCAAGAATGATATCTATCACACATAAAAGCAAAAAATGTCCTCCCCCCAACTCATTTTTATGTATTTTTAAAGAAACAATAAAACTGTCAATTTTGTTTTCTGAAGAAAATCTTAACGATTAAATGATGACTATCGAGTGTATTGCTAAAATTATATCAAAAGAATTGATCAAAACAATTAAAGATGTTATCAGCTGAATTTACATATGTTATGTGGTAAATATCATTTTGTGTTTGCTCATCTTGGTCAGGCTAGATTTTCTTTTACCACCCGAGTATGTGTTTCGATTGGCCACGCAAGAACTGTCATTAGTTGAGCAAACTCGACTTTACAGCCATCGACTTTTCTGTGAGTATTGGTGATACTAACAAGTTCGAGCTTCGAAATAAAAGTATGTAAGTACACGAGTTGCATAAGATAAGGCATAACTTGCATAACTTATTGCTGCCATCGAAGAAGAAAAGAGCCACTGGGCCTTGGTAAAGAACATATGCCTTCTGGTATACAAAAAGTAGCAACCATAAAAAAACCACGTCTGCCGCTGATGTCTCCACCTCGTCAACCAATCTATCGTGTTGGCACCTTACGCTATATACTTCCGCGGCGTAGGTGAAAAGGCCGAGCATATATCCTTACTAAAACTGGGCATTACAATATTGGATGATACCAAATATTTCTAATGACGAATGCAGCTCTGGGAATGTGATATGCAATGGTTTCCATCGTTTGTATGATTTTTCACACCAAACGATGTTCAAAATCATCTTTCTCCGTTGTTCCAGCACCAGATATTGTCAATATTTCTTGTCAATACTATAGATAAATCACTTTTTATAAATCTGTTATACTTCCTTTTACAAAGACAACCCAATTTATGACAGCTTTCATTTTTGACCATTATTTAACATAAAAGCTTAATTAGAATGAATGTAAATATAAAGGTATTGTCATTTCTAACAATATAACCAATTATCGTAATTTTTCCTTCTGATAGTTTTACTTAACCTAATAGATTCTCAAATATTTTATTTGCATTAATGCATCTATAAGGAAAGAGATTTGCATTAGAAATATAGCCTTTTTTAAATATGGTTAAAATTATGATTAAATGTAGTGATCAATGTGACTTAACTTAATCCTGACTTTAAGAGAATGTGTGAAGTGCAAGTGTGTGTTTGAGTATGTGTCTGAGAGACAAATCATTTTGAGACATTCCCCGATTTATAAAATGATCTGCACCACGTCACGCTGTATACAACGTAATTCTATTCCAAGTTTTGATGAGACGATAAACAAGGTGGGTGTTAGTGTACACACTCAAACTTTTATTCTTAGAATTGCAATGAATATCAAATAAGTATCGAAGGATATAGATGACGCAAAGCATTCCATAAAAGCCATGATGCAAAGCATTCCATAAAAGCCATGACGCAAAGCATTCCATAAAAGCCATGACGCAAAGCATTCCATAAAAGCCATGATGCAAAGCATTCCATAAAAGCCATGATGCAAAGGATTGCAAAACGTAATATTTAACTTCCCATTAATAATAATGGACCCTGCTGGTTTGTTGCTGGGAACAACAGCATGAGGACGTTCAGTACATTTATGTATTCGAAGGCAAAAGTTGTTGATAAAATAGTGAAATGAATAGATAATCATTTTTGATACAGATAACTAAAGGAGTATGGCTTAGCCGTTTCTTGCAACAATTAAGTTCAATCTATATATTCATGGACTTGTACCTCGACAATAATTCTCTCTCTCTCTCTCTCTCTCTCTCTCTCTCTCTCTCACACACACACACACACACACACACACACACACACACTACATTCTTTGATAAGAAATAATACTAATGTTTTTCGTTCAATGTAACCAATAGGACAAGGCATTTTTGCCCGATATTTTTGGGTCACTGTGTTGTCATTTTTTGTTCTTTCCGTCCTTATCTCCGTCACTGTCTTTTGTAAGTATTTTGAAGATGCTCTATTAAATTTTACCGAGTAATTTCCTACCTCCTATAAAAAAGAATGACTTACGTCAAACGTTTTTCTTAGACGCAAGAAAGTTTCTTACGGATATTTTTGCAAAATGTTCTTACGAATTAAATATGATTTTCTTACACTTAAAACTTACGAAAATTGTGTGCGTAGACTTACCTTGCTTATATGACCAGAATCGCGCGACCGAAGATCAACATGTAGCCGAAGGTCCGGTGGAGGAATTCTTCAACGAGCGTTTGACCGTAAAAGAATGTTCTTAGGTGGTAGCTGAGTGCCTTCAGGCACAATCTCCTCATTAATGAAACCTCTACGCGCAGAACCACCAGGCTATAAATGGTATATGTAGGTCTGGTCTCAGCCAGGATGAACTCTTTAAGGACGATACAGGGTCGGTAGTGCAGTGTTGCCGGCCTTCCAGTTATCCCGGTCCTTATAGGTACAGCACCAAGGACACCGAGGACATGTGTTGCTTTAGACCAACCGGCATCGTTGACGCCGCAGGAGTAACACGAGCCGCCGTGTGACGAATGGCAGCAATATGTATCTTACATTTGATCGGCGTTACTACGTTACTGCTATATCTCCGGAACAAGGAGCACTTGTAGTATCGCTCTTTGTCGTTATTAACTGATAACAACATCTCTTGGGCGTGCTATTGCCCAAAGTGCCGATTGGCTAGAGTATGGCTAAGCCGCTCCATAATGCACTGCGCACGATGATCGCTGGCTTCCTTCTTCCGCACACGCACGCCTTGCTTGGCCATGAGTTGCGACAATAACTCCCATAAATTCGAAGTTGGAGTAACTTGAAGTAGATTTGGTCACGTTAGCATCCCATCATGTAGATATTTGCAAAAGCGTCTGCAAGTTTTTAGGAAGTTTCCTATGTAGTCATTGGTTTGCGTTCTTGGTCTCTCTGAACCACGGCCAGAGAGTATTTGCACCTGTATCGCACAGCAGGTTTATGCAGCAGACGCAAAAGATACGATTGGTGTAAGACATTAGTGAGTCGCTGCTCAACGTAATTGTAAATGCCAGCTTAGCAGTATCAGGCACTATGCCATTGTTGTTTTTGTTGTTTAATAATCTGACGGCAAGCACATGGTTTTAGACTAAGGATGCATGAATTATTAGCCACAACGACGGTGCTTCGAACTCCCTTTACCTCAAGAAAGTGGTGGAGGGCGCGAAATGGGTCTAGGGTCTTTTTTATAACACTGTGACTACTTTTTTGTTGGTTGTTATTGGGTTCACGTTTCCTTCCTTTGGCAATGTAAAATATGTTGTTGTTTAATATATAAATATGGTTGAAACCCTAGAAAATAGCGCCTTTGGTTGTCTTGAAGAAATTATACTCGAAATTACACTTCGCACTCCAATAAATATGTCTGACATACTTCGACAGAAAAGCCTTCATATGCTGATGTCTATGAGTTGCCATTTCGGTGACATCAAGAATATATGTCACAGTGCGGGGACTAGAACAGCCTAGATTGATGCATACCGCAAATCAAAGCACTAATTTTGAAAAACGCAACAACAGGCCCAAATTTTAAGCGAAAAAACTCTGTCGATCTTGCTATTTTGCAAAGCATCTGTACTTACTTGCCTCGTCATTGGCCGTTTTTGTTGCCTTTCCGCCACCTCGATGCTGGCACTACACAGAATGGGTAGACTTGTGACATTAACACTGACGTTGGTGCTCAATGTCAAGTTGTCAACTGCTATCATAATATGTTGTTATACTCTTCATAACAGTCAATACGAAGATCCATTTCGTTAGGTATCATATACAGGCTGCCGTAAAAAAAAACGAAATTCAGCTTGCTCGTTGCATTATGCACTTAAATAATTTTGGTACTTATGTATTTAAATTGTAATGTCTTCTTCATGCGTAATCATATACTCCACATTGAGAAGAAATAGTTCTTGCGCATCAATACCAAGCCTCACTCCTGTTACGGATTATATGAATTTTGCTTTGTATAGTCAGGATTGTCCACACGTATACACACACGAACGCAGTGGTTGAAGCTAACTAAACCAACATGTGTAAAGCCTTGCGACTTATCCGTTATGAAATTATGCCTATGCATTTGCTGCAGATGGTTGAGTACAAACCTTACCAGGAGGAAGACATTACATTTGTAAAAGCTGGATAATGGGAGAATCCATTGCAAGCAGATGGACTTTGACCCTGGTGCCATTGCCTGCTGTTGAACACTAGACAGCAAAGTTCACCTTTTGTCTCCTACGGAAAGGGATGGAACTGCTTTTCAATTTGTCCTTCATATCTGCAGATCTTGTATGAAGAAGTGCATACTTGTCGGTTATGTCGATAAATTTTGTCTAAGACGAAACGCCGACTCACACAAAAATGTTATGATTAAGAAGCGAATGGTGAACGACTGCTCTGCCTTCATCACTGTAGTTAAGACACCGTCATATTTTGCGTCGCCATTAAAGCGACATTGTTGTGACAATATAATTTGATATATTATCACTCGCACAAGTCCAAACAATTTAGGTTGTTGGCGAGACTCTAGATGGACCGTCAGCGGTAGAACATATGATACCCGCCAGTACTGGTACCCGTGAGATTTCTTTCAGACCGGGATGATACAACATTTAGACTGTACTTGTCAACAACAGGTATGTTGCAAGCTTGACCACAACCAGCCTGGTATTAAGCGCCTCGGTCAGCATTACAGCAATGATACACTCGAAAATGTAATACAGGCAATGGATGCGGACTACAACGAGGCAACTGGGCGAATATGCAGCATGCTCACTAATCCAGACTATCAGCTATATCTAGACATGTTATGCTTCACATCTACCAGGGTTTTATATTGCTGACACACCCGAAGGCAGCCAGTGCCACAGCGTATGTCAACGTTCCGTGGTTTTATGTCAGTTTCAATCACACAGACACAACTGGTATAGTTTTATGGAGAAACCAGTACAATGCTAAAAGTTATTCCTGTGGATGGTGGGTCCTGCGAGGAGGCGCACAATGTCTCCCATGGAAAACATTGACGCAGGCTACGTGAAGGCAGCATCTAGTAGTTCTAGGTAAGTATTTTAGATGAATAAACTGGAGTGCAATATCAACACTTGAAACAAATTTCTAAAAAGAATGGAACGACAAGTACACTATGGGTCTACGTGATCCGTGCTTCTTTAGAAACCGTGCTGAATTCGCCCGGTTTAATATGGCCCCAGAATATTACACAGATTCTAAGACTTATGTCCCGTAGCGGACAGTGCTAGTACTGTCAACACAAGCTCAGTCACTGGTGATGCTTTAAATGCAATCTACTAATTGAATTGAATGCCAAGCGAATGGGCCTTGGGGAACAGTCGACATAAAAATCACACCGTCTATGCACTTCTCAGGTCTATTTTGTTATTTTTCTTTTTCGGTTTGATTTTATTTGATTTATCGAGTGTATATAGCTCAAACTTTTAATTACGATTTGGCTAATGGATTTCTGCGTTTGCTATTGCCCACCAAGATTCTTGTAGAAACACACAGTGTTATCCTTGTCCTTTTGTCAGTCCGTCCGTCTTTTTATTTTCATTCGTTTACTCCAGTTTCTTATGTACTGCGCTCGGGAATCAAGGTTCTATGGACATATTTTTAAGTAAATACACGCAAATTACTGGATGATCTGTAACTGCCGATGATCTGCAAATGACGCACATCTGTAATTTCATTGCATAATTATAATAACAATGTTGCCCAGAGAAACAGAATGTGAATGTAGATTGAAATATTGCTGTTTAAAATATTATAGAGTAAAAACTGTTCGAATCTAGTTTTTATTTCGACTTCATCGAACGATTAAACCAACTAATTCGACGAGGAATGCTTCTCTTTAAACCATCTTTAAGTCGGTTTCCGCTTCCAGTAACAATTGATCATAACTGCAATAAATGTCATCTGTAGGTGACTTTAAAAGCTTTTCACTGTTAACGGAAAAACATAAACCGCAATCAAGGCTGTAGATACGACAATGTTATTTTTATAATCATGATGACGTCTTAGAGAAGGAATTAAAAAACAAATTTCTTTTTCGTTTCTAGCAAATGAATCGACATAAGAAATATTGATTTTCAGAATATTATGTATCGTGTACAACAGAGAAATATGCACTGAACGCGTTTAAAACGAATCCCTAGACGTTAGTGTCTGTGTGTGTGTGGTCTGGATTTTTAACGTAGCCTTGACAATTTGTCAGTCATATCACTACGATGTATGCAGTGTGACAGTTTATAGTGATGTGTAGCACTGGGGCATCATGCCGCAAACATGTAGCATGATGTCCAACCCAGTCACATTATCCTGACACCAGGCCGACCAGTCCTAACACTAACCTCTTAATGCTGAGCGCCAAGCGAGTCTTTGGTATGACTCGGCTTGGGATCGAACCCAATACCTACCGCATCCGAGGCGGACGCTCTAACCACTAGGCCACCGGAGCGGTCCCCTAGAAGTCAGATGAAGTTGGGATGTTCAGGGCATAATATGTACAAAATAAGGAAAGAAATGTTGACACTGCAAGCATTTTAACTAAAGTCAGTACTTCCATGTATCAAACCGATTTTTGCAGTCCATTAATATTGTTAAGAAAAGGTTCCATTTTCTGTACCTCAGAATGACCATCCTTACTGGAGTAAATACGATGAACTTGCAATTAACTCTTCTGAGTGACAAGCATCGGTGATCGAGTTATTGATAAAAATCGTGTTTAAAATAAAAAGTCATTTAATCCCGAAAAAAACAAGTCATAAAACGTATTTCAATTGAAGGAGCAGAGTGCGTCTTTAAAAATAGCAATTAGACCATAGATTGTTTTCATGATCTTTTGCTGAAAATGTCAATGCAATGTTTGGTCGACTAATATAGGATCAGCTACCAGCTAGTAATACATGCATGTGTTACGAATCTATGTTCTTAAAATAAGTAACAGAAAAGAGTGAAGACAACAAGCTTTGTAAAATTTAACAATTAATTTATCTCACTAGAATACAAAAGTAAAACATGAGAAAAAAAAACTTACGGTATTGCGAATTAAATCCAAAAGTAACCAAATAATTAAAGACGCAATTCCTAGCAATAAAAGTCCAGCATAAAACTTAGTTCAAGTCCCGAAGAGATTCAAAATTTAATGCGATGACGTGTATGTTATAACCTATGAAGTGATGATGTGTCAACAGTCTCTTGTTGAGTCACATAAATATTATTCCAGGTTTGAATTCAATATAAATTTCAGTGAATGTCTTTATCCAGACTTTTATAAAAGTGCTTTTGTATTTCCAGAGAAAATAATCACTTGAATACAAAAAGTTTAAGAAAATAAAATTCAGCCCAAACTGGTCACAACATAATACAACGTAAAGTGCTAGATGTTAAAGCAAGACTAGTAAAGTCCTCACAGTCACACGATTATATAGTTCTCTGCTTGACGTCCGGTCACAATTAACACTTTCTGAAAACAACCGTTACCCAATGGAAAAAAACTTCTAGAATAATCTAATGAGCCTTGTTTATTTACAACACAATAGCCTACAAAATTCATTTAGGAATCTCCAAAATCCCGGCCCTGATCAACATATCTATGCCTTCTTGTTTACCTGAATAATAATCCTGATAATAAGCTCATACACATAGTAATAATGATGTTATTAGTTGTTTACATAAATGAAATAAAATAAAAAAGTCAATCAGGTCAAGCAGAATGAACTCAGTTTTGGAAAAGGTCAAGTCCAGCAAACAATGTTACATTACAATAACATGTAATGAAACAACAAAACTTTGAAACTAACAAACAAACAATTAAATTAAATATACATAACACGTGTAAATTTACGATCACGTGCTTTTAATTCGTCTGTTGGTGACCTTTAAAAACAAGTTTATTATTTCAGTGTAAAACCCATATTTAAAAAGCAACTTAGAAGTAAATATTCAACGACATTCAACTCATTCTCAAGAATGATCAGATGTAGGTAGTGGTTGTGATAAATATTTAGTATGATGAATACTTGGAGCAATACAAATGAAACAAATTTCGACTCAGTGGGAGAGGACCGGTCATCCTCTTTGCTTTCAAATTCACCTCTAAGTTTACAACAACAAAACAAGTGTATTTATCCCACAATATGGCTTACAGTCTGCTTCCGATTCAGACATTTGGTTTACAACAATGTAGTGCAATATTATCTACAATACGATGAACTGTGAACACATTGTCATTTTTACCACTTGACCTTGTTATACCAACAACGTAAACAATAATAAATATAGGCCGAAACTCATCCTTTATGAGTTTTCGTTCACAATAATAAAGAATTTGATTGATACGGAGTTGCGTGAACTAACTGCACGAGTGACAGCTTATAATTATAATAATGGGTTCGAACTTCCTTTCCTCTCTTATCTCGTACTAACCTTCCTTCCCACTAGCTCGTGTGTTCATTTCAAAGTAGAATGTGTCATTCTGTGTTTTATAGAAAACGTGATAACATGTAAGACATCATAATAAGGCTCGTTATATTTGCTGAATGGTCGTATGATGATTTTAGCTAATTGCGCAGTATTGTTTGAACTCAGTGACATTCGGCTTTACCAACTGACTATTGTTCGTTTCCCACAGATAAATATGTCGTATTGACGAGTTCGTTGACGCAGAGTTCTTCTACTAAGATCCATTCTATTAAATTGAATGTACCACCAGTCATTGTTTGCTTATGTAGATAAACTTGTATCAGTAAAGAATAGGATTTGTCAAACATTATTGAGAGAGACCTCGTGTAATTGTTCGGCATAAACGACCATTAGTTAAATTTCAAGGTCTTGTTAATGTCTTAAGTTTATTTGATACATTTTCTGTGTGTGCGTAATAAAAGTAGCAATAAGCGATTCATTCTTCGATGAATAGCCTCCATTCACCTTTAATTCCATATCAGACCAGCTACATTTAATTAGGAAAGCATAGAAATTATCTTGCCTAAAGATACCGTCGTTGCCAGTATGAACCCTTGCATTTTTGTTGTTATTCTGTTTCTTTCGTTTCGAGAATAACCTCTGACTTTAGTGCAAACTGCATACATGTGTTCTTTAAACCATATTAAAACGTTCATGTGTTATCCGAAAATGGTCGTCAAAACGGGAAGAGGTAAAACAAAAAGAGCTTGATCACAAGCCTTGGTGTGACCTACAAAGTGTTGGTGTACCCTGAGGATGATAGTTGCCTTTCAGATTCGATGATGGCTGCTGGCATGCAAGCCAAAGTTAACAGATGTATTTATATTCATGTATTTGACATGTCCTGATGCAACACTAGCAAACTGAAAGCTGCTGGCTTGAGTAGCGTGCTACTTGCACGCTAACTTTTCATTCGACGGCATCAGGTTCGATTTACGCTTCGTGCACATGCTTGGACAAACTGTTGCAAATCCTATAGTTTCCTCGCGACCCTCATTGCATCTACCTAAATTATCACTTTCATGGTGGCAGTTAAGCCAAAAACAATACATGGTATTGTAATGACCCTGGCTAGAGTCACAATGACTCGGATACTATTTTCAGACTTTGCTTCTATTTTGTTTTTATAAATATAGTACATATGAATATGAATATTAATATGAATTAGAATGTTCACTTACAAAACATAGCAATTATATTTATCTCTAATGTTTATCAACTGTCAAACTAGCAGCCAATCCTGGCAACCGATCTTAACATGTGTAACCTATTTTAGAGGTAGTGGTTCTTTCGGTAAAACGTCTTTGAAAGTCTGTCATAAAGTTTTCAGAGCGTACTGTTTAGCTTATCTGCTACAAATAGTATGGTCTTATGATATTACTATTTGTAATCTTTGTAAAATACCTACAAAATCATGACTAGAAAAAGTCCATGTATATCCTTGTATCACGATGTCCGCCATTTTGGATAAGCATGAGTGTTTCGTATTTAGAGATTCTATACTTTCGCATTCGCAATTAATCTCTCCAATGATAGTAGGGACTGATAAGAAGGTAATTTGCATGTTTTACTAACTCGACACTTTGTTTTTTCTTTTGTCACTTTGCATTTTGGTGTCGACTGTACTCGTCTGTTGTCTCACCAACAATGACAGCGCTCCCCTATTTATAAGCTTCCCCAGACACCACGTGGCACAATTCAACCAATCGCTGAATGCACAGCAACCCATGTAACCAATCAGTCTTATGTGGTGTGCGGTGTATTGCATTGTAAACAATACAGTTTTTCCATGAGACAAAGTGTCGAGTTAGTACATTTTGGATCTTTAAAAATTGCACATTTTACAACATCAGATAAACAAGAATGATATGTTTATTTCAACAAAAATAGATTGTAACAGTTGTTTCCCACCACACTTGACAGCACCCCACCCTTCCAGTTTGTTATATTATAATTACATAATCTAGTTGTACACAATGACTATAGCTCTTGTTTATTTATTTATTTGTTTATTTATTTACTTATTTATTTATTTTCACAATTCATTAAACATTGTCAAATTGTTATCGAATTTATGTTGATGATATAGCCCCTCTTCCATTGCTCCAACCTCAAGCTTTTGACCTTTTCTTACATAACACTATCAGTTCCTATGTACAAAAATATGTAGCACCCTTAGGGACCAAAGAAGACCTTACAGTATCAACCGTGACATAAAGGACGTCGTATCGATGTATAATATCAAAAACTTTTACACAGCTTGTTTGCTTCGTACCTCGCCTGAGTTCAGCCTAACACATCAACTACTACTTTGGTCACTAAAATGTCCTGTCCGTACTACCGTTCCGGTGGCCTAGTGGTTAGAGCATCCGCCTCTGATGCCGGAGATAGCTGGTTCAAACAACGGCTGAATCATACCAAAGACTTATAAAAACGGTACTCAGTGCTAGACATCATTACAAACTGCCGCGATGCAGACATCGTAGCGACATGACTGAAAAATTGTTAAAGCTACGCTAAACATCCAAGTGACACAAATGACACGTTACTCTTCTCCGCTGAAAGCTACACATTTATGTTTATGTAGATGAGTGTATAAAAATCTTAGTCGCCTTGATGATATCGTTCTAGTTATGTGCTCGTTACAGTGAACCTTTGTTTCACAGGGAATGGCTTTTCTACATCAGTCACCTGTCAAAACACACGGTCAACTTAAATCATCCAACGTGTTAATCGATGGACATTGGGTCTGCAAAATCACAGATATTGCCATGCCAAAATTCAGAGAGGGGGAAAGGTCTAGTAGTCGTGGACAACATGCAGCATTCTATAGTATGTATACATTTCCAATTTTCATAGCAATATTTATTTCTGTGTCTTTTTGCTTTTTTTCTTTAACTGGTCCCTTCTTACGTCAATTGTATTCAGTAATGGCGCTGTCCGTCTGTGCGTTCGTTGTCATTTCCTTGTTCGCCCCATACCTTTGCAACGTTTGCAGAGATTTTCATAAAACTTTGCCAAAATATATAATATGTCAAGACACTGCCATTGGCATGCACCTTTCCTTAAGGTCAAGGTCACGGCAAGTAAAATGTTATTATGTGACTTCTATCCTTGTCAAGTTTATAACTTTTGAACCACTAACGATAATTTGAATAAAGTCTGTCTCAGCATCAAGGTCCTCTGAAGTCAAAACGTAATTATGTTACTTGGATCATTCTCTGGTGTATAACATTTGTATAACTGAGGATATTATCATCAAGCGCTGTCAGTGACTAAACCAGGACTTGACGGTGTGTATTGTACCGTAGCCATGCTTCTAGCCTTATGGTCAATGTCACGGCAAGGCAAACTGTTATTATGTGACGTTTGAACCACTGAAGATATTTAAATGAAACTTTGCCAAATTTATGTCATAACTAGGTGGAAAGTCGCGTACCAAATCAACACACCATTCTCAAGGTCAAGGTCAAGGTTGTAGCATACGAAGTGTAATTTCTGGACTTGTATCATTGTCCACAGTATAATTTTTTTACCCTCAAGACAGTTTAATTAAACTTCGACCAGTTATATATCACAACCAAAAATACTGTTTCACACACCACAGCCACGTCACCTGCCTTAATGCACAGGACACGGCAAGCAGAAAATATACATAAATATAAATACACAAATATACATTAAGTGACCTCTATTTATGTATTTGTATGACCTCTGAATCAATGAAGGTTATTGTTATTTATTAAACTCCTTGCCTGTTATTTATCTTTGCCTGATAATGACTGGTATGAATACAGTCATTCCTCGTGCCCTTTATTAGAGTGTCCCAACAAAAGATAATGTTACTCCGGGACCAGTTTCCTTGTCGGTGCTCTAGTTTTATCTCTTGGCAAGTCTTAAGGAAGCGTACACATGTATATTTTTTTATTATCCAGAGCACTAAAATAATTCTGAGGATTATATTCCTTCCAAAAATAGCAGTGCAAAATTCGAAGTCATTTCCTGACCATTCATATTGGTATGAATAGTTTACACAGAGCAAACTGTTGGTATGTGTCTTTTAAAATATTACTACAACGTGGTAATACGAGTAAAAGTCAAATTGTGTACCACACGGACATATATACCCTGCATGGGGAGTGCTTCGTAGGTACTACTAAGAAACCAATCGAAATTTCCAACATTGTAAAATAACTAACATGGTTTAACCATTCCATTGAGAATTAACTTAATTATTCTAAGATCTGGTTTTGAGAAGATGAAACAATTGAATCGTCGTAATAGTAATCTATTATTTGTCTCGACTTGTGGATAAGGCAGCTGTTGACGCATGCGTGATTATTCCGGTGGCTGTCGGAGAGAAATAAACTGAAGCTATACGAAGCAGATGCAGAATTAAGAATGACTGAGTTGAGCACTTATCTGCTTAGTACGTGTTATATTTATCGGTATAGTGCGTGTGCTATTTATCGGTATAATGCGTGTGATATTTATCGGTAGAGTATGTGTGCTATTTATCTGTATAGTGCATGTGATATTTATCGGGATAGTGCGTGTACTGTTTATCTGTATAGTGTGATATTTAGCTGGGTTTGTTGTTGTTGTTGTTGTTGTTGTTTTGTTGTTTTTTGTTGTTGTTTATTTGTGGGGTTTTTTGTTACCGGCTGCACCCGGGATAACCACGCACATACCAATAAAAAGACGCATAAGTCTTGACAAAATTAGGTTACATTTGATATATTATGTAATGTAGATAAAGCCCATAACTCTACACGATTCTTAAAAAAATGGCCATTGCTATCAAGATTCCAATATCAAAATTCAATAAACATAAACATAGAGGAGCTTTTACTAATGGACGGAGAGAGAGAGAGAGAGAGAGAGATGACTAGCTGATTGCATCATTCTATTTTTCTCAGGCAAGCTGTGGACTGCACCTGAACTTCTTCGAGCGTCATGCGAGTGCGCAACCGGAACTCCAAAAGGAGACGTGTACTCATATGCAATAATCCTACAGGAAATAATATTACGCACGGGGCCGTATGGATATATAAACGAAGAGCCAGAAGGTGTGTCAAATTTATAATCTAAAAACAAATGAGAAAAATGTGACACAGGAGATAATGATTTACATACAAGCCGGAAGAATATTTGTACTTTATTTACGGGCATGCATTGCCGCACTTTTCTGTTTTGTAAAGAGATGTAAATTAGTGAAGGCTACACACGAAGTTAGAATGTTGTTGTTTTTTTTAAAATCACATTTTCCCGTCATTGTTTGATTTTTTTAATACAAACTCTAGTTGTGTTATGTTATTCATATACCAAAGTTTATCTGCCTTAAAATATTAAGCTTTAATTTTTAAATTTAAAGAAAACCATTTTACACGGCTAAAATTCACGTGACTATCAAAAACGGTGACTATTAGTCTTCAGTTTGTTATTCCATACTATCTCCGTAAATTAATATCGTTTTCCTTATAGTTTGTATCAACAATCTTCTTTAACAGCCATAATTGCTTATTTAAAATTTATTATCGGTAAAAGGAGCGAATATCGTATGTACTCGCTTATAATATAAAAACACATAATGCAAACTGCACCAGACTCGCTTATAAGACGAGCCTTGCTCCGTGCTGCACATACCCAGATATGCCGTCGCATAATGTGCCGGAAGATCCGGGTCTGTACAGTTTGTTAGGAGTAATATGTAGAACAAAAACGTACATCCTAATTTGCAGGAACATTATGCTTCGGCAGATCAGGGTCTTTTTTGTATGTACTTTGATTAATCTTATAAGCGAGTACATATGTCATTTTATTTTACAGATATAATTTCCCGCGTAAAAGTCCTTGAACATCCGCCATATAGACCTAAAGTTCCTCAGGACGCTGGGGAGGAAACTCTATTAGACCTTATGAGAATCTGCTGGGAAGAAATACCGGTGTTCCGACCCAATTTTGTAAACGTTGTCGAAACCTTGAGAAACGCTAACAATGGAAAGTGAGTACCAGCTAACTGAGATGTTTTATTAATGATAAATAAATTATTTGCATCATCAATATGTGTATATGTAGTGTGAAAATCATAGTCTTGCAATATGTTATGAAATGTAATATTACTCTTCTACGAATCATTATATTTCTTGTAACAACGTGATTATAATCAGTAATGAAAAGAACGAGAAGATGAAGCAGAGAAAATGATGGCGAAGTAAAAAGGTGGATTTTTTTATCACAGAAATTAACAAAAAGTTCTTTGTCCCTATTTGCATCAATAAACTAAATATGACATCAGAGTCCAACATAGTCTATCAAATAAATACCAAATAAATAAATAAATTAAGTCTTAGAAAAGGGAGGTGAAACAAAACAACAGAGATGATGACTCACAAATGGATGTACATCAAGACAGTCAGGAAGACGGACGGATAGAAACATAGACCATATTACAAAAATAATGGTATAGGCAGAAAGAAAGAGAGGAGACAAGCAAGTGAATATATACATATGTACCTATGTACATGTATAGAGTTGCATGCAGGCAAATAGGCTGAATTATGTATTGTAACAACGACATCTCATGTCATGTTATAGGAAAGAAAATGTATTGCACAATCAATGTTTAAGTTTCTGTTTATTTCGTTTCTTTTTAAGGACCACTAATTTGGTGGATCAGATGATACACATGATGGAAAAGTACGCGGACCATTTGGAGGATCTAGTTAATGAACGCACAAAACGGCTAGAAGAGGAGCAGAAGCGGACGGATGAACTGCTATGCCGGATGCTGCCTAAGTATCCCATCCGTTATTTCTCTGACATTTTAGTGCGCATATATAGTATTTCCCGTGTTCTGACCAGGCGGCTTTGTTTAGTTTGGTGTTTTACTGAACAGCTACACAAGTAGGTTATTTAGTTACAAAGCAATTTGAGTAAAGTGCCCTGCCCAAGTACACACAATAATAATAAAGCAGTGTGGCACGACAGTACTAGTTTGTTATATGTGTATCCATTATTTACTAAAGAAAAATGTAAAGTCTTCCTACGAAGATCTGACAGGTTTACGTACATATACGATCGTCTTTCTAATTGTGACCCTGTAAATAAAAACAATCGCTATATACCCTCACCGCTAAAAGTACATTTTTATTTAGATGACTTTAAACCCCTGGCTATCAAGAACAAAGCAAAGCATAAGAGATACAAATGGACGGAGAAGACACACACCATGCACTGCAACACAAGATAAAAAAAATTGAAGAAAAAAAACACACAAGTTTTTAGCATATCGTTAACTTTATAGATAATGAAACAATCCCCCCCCCCCTCTCTCTCTCTCTCTCTCTCTCTCTCTCTGTGATTATTAAAACAAGTAGTTTATTTCCTGAACTGAGTTCTTCAAATCAGCCTTTTCCTGTAGTGTTAGTATTCTCTAGTGCTCTCAATAAATAAACGTGTTTATATCTCATTTTAGATCCATTGCCAGCGATCTGAAGATGGGCAAAAGAGTTGTTCCGGAAACATTTGAGTGTGTGACGATATTCTTCAGTGATATTGTCGGATTTACTGCTCTATCTTCTGAAAGCACGGCTATGGAAGTAAGTGGGGTTTTTTTTATTGACTATATATTTAACACTTTCAGAGTACATTTTGGTACTGAATCAAGTGGCTCAAATTGTTAATAGCCTTTTCATAAAATCTAAATATTTCACATCAAGAAGTTGATATTTCTAGAACTATTACACAACAATTAAACTTTTATTAAGAAAAAAAATTCACAACTGCAATTTTTAAGTGCATGTTAGGAAGATATGTGGTTGTAAGATACATGGATGAGTTAATGTTATGGTTGATTTATAGTAATACTTTTACAGTCAGGTGATTAAAATGCAGCAAATCGCAGAATTTAAACGAGTATTTTTCACGAATATATCGAGGAAATAAGTTTGGCCAAAATTTATTGACATGTTCTATTCAAAATTGTGCCAACCAAAAAAGGCGCTAACATGTCGATGGAAATTGAATTTAAGAGGCTATAATATTTAATTAAGGTCAATTATGTTTTAATAAATTTATATTGTAGGAGGTTCTAGGTTCATAAACGTCTTGCGAGATAACTAAAATAAGCTAAGTGACAAAAGTGGTTCGCTCTGACACTCTACCCTATATATAATATTATATAAGATCCTTAGCTATCTTAGGGATTTAGGGATTTACGGATTTATGTTATCGACAAAAGGAGCGTCTGTAAAACCTTGCAGGTATAAAACTAGAAACACATCTCTCTCTCTCTCTCTCTCTCTCTCTCTCTCTCTCTCATTGTCACATTCTATGCAGTGTGTAAGAAAACTGAGAGCTACCTAGATTCGTATGGTGATGAAATGGATTGGTTTGGCGACACAAAGGCGGGGAATTGGAAGTATAATGATTATATGACTATGGATGGGTACTTTGTTTCCTAATTACTCATAAAGTCAATAAAATCTGAGGAACTTTATGTTATTATGTTAATATTTATTTAATGTGATAATAAGAGTCGGAAGTCGCAACCACGTTTTTTCGCGTCCAGTCTTATAGTTTATAGCGGTACGAGGCATTAGGTAGTCTCACTGAGGCCTCGCGAGATCTCCGAAACAGGAAGTAGTTTTTATTGTATAGATCATTTTCAGATACTATTTTTAGCTGGCCAAACCTAGACGAGAGCCGCATCCGGTACGGTCATGCGCATTTGACGTATGGCAACTCGAGTGACCTACACTTCTTACGTGAATAGAACATTTGTAAATTTAGATCGCCGCAGATAGTAGTAAACCATAATGTGCCAACCCACAAGTATAAGAGTATATACGTTTTCTTCAAGTATTTTTAACAATAAATGAGTATCTATTGCTTTGTGACTTCATCGTGACTCTCATCTTAACTCCGTCCCCCACCCCCTTATGACTGCATGGCAATGAATAATACGAAAATAAATAAGTTAACTTGTCTAATTAGCAGCAAACAATGAACACCAAAGGCGGCACCTCACATATTCAGCAGATTCCTCAAAGATTTGCCATTTAGTTAATAAAATAAATGGAAATGAATGTGAATCCCAAAACTGCTTATGGTACATTGGATTGGCTAAGGAATTTACTCTCTCTCTCTCTCTCTCTCTCTCTCTCTCCTTCGTTTGCTAACTCCATGAAAAAATATTGATAATGATGATGAGTTAACTCATACTGCGATACATTAGCAATGGCCAGTTGCTACAGTACTATCAGCTATGTGTAACTCGTGTGGCCAGTTACGCCAGTTGCTACAGTACTATCAGCTATGTGTAACTCGTGCGGCTTCTCGGATTGGGCTTGGGATCTGATTGCATTGGCATTGATAAAGCTGTGTTCACCTGTATGCATCCATCCACTATGAAAGTAATTATATGCAACAAAGAGATTTGTAAATCCTCATGTTTTCGCGAGTATATAGTCTGGAAGAGTCATCTAAATGCACGTAGATTTGTGCAATTTGTAATTCTGGTCACACAGGAAAATCGCCCATCCACCCCGTTCCTTTCAGAAATGGATCATCCGACTTTGTAAGTCTTATCCAGAAACGCGGACAGGGTAGGACAAATTCTCGGGGACCACAACGGTCAGGGGGTCCACCGTTGTTTCAACGTGGGCCTACTGGATAATTTTCCTAGGGCCCACAAATCCTATCCGATATTCTGGTCCTCTCTGATGCCTTTTGTGCTCATATCTACTTTTCTGTTATGTCAGATTACTGAACTATTCACTCATGATTTTTAAACACAATATTTCTGTGAAGGGTGTACAGATGTCAAACCTTTACAAATTTGTTTGAAACTTTCTTCACGAACATACACTATGTTAATGACAATCGCTTAAAACTTTCCTTATGTTGATTGCTCATGCTTTAAATATTGGAGTGAGAAAACCCAAATTCGACTTCCTGAAAAAGGTCTATAGCCACAACGAGGCATTCCTAAAAAATCGGAAAAGTTTTTCATTGACTGATGAAATAAATTGATGTTCTAAGTCATTATATTCATATGTCATACATCAAAATACATACAGACAGTACGCAGATTGACACACCTCCTGCATCGGCGTCTGCTTTTCGAAGTAGTGTTAAATTATATAAATATTTTTTAAGCCTTCAAGAAAATTTGACTTGAACAATTGCAGAAATTGTGTCTTTTTAATATAAATCAATGCGTCTTTCAGACCCTCGCATGGAATTGTCATTGCACTTTTATATCTGAGGTATTGTTAAAGGGACTTTTAATTCGCTTAGTTGGTGCATTAGTGAAGTATGTAGTTCGGGTTATAGAGTATACAGCATATCTGTACTTCAGACATGCACCTATCAAAATGCTCCTGACTCCCCTTGGTTATTTTCACTTTCTGGACTTCAAAGGGTAACTGTAGAAGAACCTGATACTCGCTTTTTTACCTTTAATATATTTTGTAATTCATTCATTGCACATTCATAAGCTGGTATTGCCGACTCATTCCGAAGTAGTTTTCCATATTACAATAATGATAAGCCCGCCTCCGATGCAGGAGGTCGCTGGATCGAATCCCGGCTGAACCATACCACAGACTTATAAAAATGGTACTAACAGCTCGTTCGCTAGGCGCTCAGCATTAAGATGTTAGTGTTAGGACTGGTCGGCCTGGTGTCATGATAATGAGACTGGGTGGGGCATCATGCTACGTGTTTGCGGCATGATGCCCCAGTGCTACACATCACTATAAACTGCCACACCGCAGACATCGTAGCAATATGATGGAATTTATTTTAAAGCTACGTTAAAATTCCAAAACACACATACCTACGCCTTGTACGATGGCAAAAAATAGAACCATCTGGGTCTATTCTGTTTGTAGTTAAGTGACACGAGTTGGACACATTTAAATCATGGAAGTTAATTACGATTATGTTCTTGTTTTCAAATATTTCAGGTTGTAGATTTTCTCAACGACTTGTACATCAGTTTTGATACAATTATCGAAAACTACGATGTCTATAAGGTAAGACCAGTCTAGTATGGTTTATTTAGCAAACCTTTATTGTACCGTGATGATGTTGTGGGTATCAGGAACTTGACAAAGCTAATTCTGTTATCGAGATTTGTCTGATTATAACTGATCTCTTTCGAAGAAATCGAACATCACTTATCACATTTCACCCAATTAATTTGAGAAAATACAACCCTAGGAAGACATTATTCTATACCAGCTTGGTCGTTTCACAGCAGTTAATCGCAATAACGAAGAATACTTTAAAGTTTCATTTGAAGGACTGTAAAGTCTATGTTTAAATATAAAATTATCATTTCAAAACAAATTAATAATAAAAATATTTATTTTAAAAAAAAGACCTTCTGTTATAGATTGTATAAAGTGTACGTCATGACACGTTTCATCTGGTGCCACTGTAACGTCGCTTGATTAAGATGTGTTATATACAAACCATGATCGAGTCCTCTGTATTAATCATGCGCAAAAAGTCAACAATGTCTCTAGAAGTTTCCGGTGCCTAATCTCGCCCGGAAAGGATAATCTTATCTGGAAAGGTTAATCTTGTCCGGAATGATTAATCTTGTCCGGAAGAAACTGAAAATATTTTTAAACTGTCAATTGAAACAGAATCATCTATCTATACACATATCTTGCAGAAAGTGCGATTGAATGATAGAAGGAAATACAAGATTAAATTGTGTCCAACTATATATGTATCCTTACTGGGTTCCCACGCTACCGGGAAATCGGGAAAAGGTCGGGAGAAATGAAAATAACATTCTCGACCGTGAAAAGTCATTGAATTTTGCAATTGTTTACGAAAGTCGGGAAAAACCCGGGAATTTTCCTCCACAAAATGACACCCGAAACAATTACGTAATTGAGTCGTAACTGAGTTAAATTTATCGAGTTCTAATCCGAATATTATGAGGTTGGAGTATGGGTCATTTGGGTGCAAGCCATAAATATAGTTGTTGAGACAATCCAAACGCTCAGTGGATTAGATTCGTTTAGTAGACTTTTCCTTTCACAGACAGTTAGATATCCGTATATTTTTTATTAGTATAGGGAATGTATGAAAATCAGTCTAGCATCACAAGAGGCCAACATGGTGACGTTAAAGCATAGCCGCTTAGCGGATAGGCTAGCAAACTTAAACGTTGTTTAAATCGAGTTATACTAGCATGAATTCGATATGAGAATTATTTATTTTCTTAGAAATGGCGAGTATTAAAATCATTATGTCTTTAATCTGCTGAAAGACGATAAAGCTAATGCGTTGATGAAATTTGAGCTGGTACTAGCGATTTCGATTGCTAGTCGTACGAGCACACAAAATCGCACAACCACCTTTTCAAATATTGTAGAAAAAAATATTAAATGAAAGTCGTATACTGATGGTAATAAAAAATACAAAAGCGAAAGAGCACAAAATTCTCTATATTTATTCCGATACCAACTTCTGGAGTTGTGTTGTATCACGTGACTATCATGTTGACATGTGCTCTCTTACTCACAGAACATACGAATCAGGGAACCAGACTACTCTGCTTGATTTAATCAGACTGGCCAAGTTTCTTGTAGTTGTTCTCGAAATAAATACATTGAGAATTTATATGCTCTTTCTGGTTTTTACAAAAGGTGTCAGACTTTCATTTAATATAATTGAAATTTTGTACAACGACAGTAAAAACGAGTTTGTTGATGATATCACGTGCCTATTTGACTTCGGTGTCGTTGTTTGAGAGTTGCGAAGTCATGTGACTATTAACGCAAATGGCGAGTACAGGATCAAGTTTTATATGTGCCGAGTTTCGTCTAGGCTGTCAGCGGATTAAAAACATATTGATTATAATACTTGCCAGTTTTGGGAAAATAAACCATTTTTCTATCGATTTCATGCAGGTATAAGTCAATATAACATAGTTTAAATTTGCTAGGCCCGCTGGTAAGCTAGAAAGTATTTTGTTGTACCTTCCAAGTCCTTAATGACACAACTCGTTCATTTGGAACCTGTCTAATGATTTAATTATGTACAGGGCATTAATCAATATATTTTATAACAAATTCCATTATCACAAATTCCATTGTAACAAATTCCGTAATTACAAATTCCATTACAACAAATTCCATTATAACAAATTAGTGTAGAGGAACGACTCAGCGTCAAGGGGACTTTACGTTAAAATAGGGTCCCGGCACTTTGGCGTCTATGTAAAATTAACATGGGACATATCTTTTGGTACTTTGGCGTCAAGGGGAATTTAACATGGGAATATATCGTGGGTCTGTATAGCGTCAAGGGAAATTGAAGATGACAATAAGGAATTACCAGTCATTTCCGACAACGATTCTTTTGAGAAGCTATTTCGTTCCCCAGTAGAACTGAACCAAGGACTGAATTTGATCTTTATGTACTCCGATGTGGTGGAGTATAACGTGGTGGGACACACCTCCGTACCGTTACTGCGTGTCATTCCTTTCAAAGTGGATTCTGTCACGAACGCTGACGAGGATGGTGGAAACACTTATCACGTTCACCGCGAATTTGTACATCCTCACTATTTGCTCGTCAGCAAGTCTTATTTGGACACTGTCAACATTGCTAAAAAGGAGATCTGGGGCAAAATATTCCATTCACCGAAGGGAAAGTCACGGTGAAACTCCATTTTCGAAAACGGTTCTCTAACGACTCGTAAGTCATGTATCCAGTGTACCGAGGCGTTGTTCGACAGCGAAGACATGGTTTAGGAGATAAGTTGAAATCAGCCTTTCGTTCGGTAGCCCCCGTGTTGAAACCGATGGTGACACGCAGATTGCACGCCTTGAAAGATGCGGCATTGACACACTTTAAAGAATTTTTCCAAAATATCATCATAGACAAACAAAACCCAAAGAAGCCTTCTTGAAAGCAGGCAAAAATGTCTTGTTGCAAACGGGTAAAGACATTTTGGGCCGACGACAAACATATATAAATGCCCTGCACGGTGCCGAGTCAGGCATTCCTACTTCCCTGAAGCCACAGCAAGGACAAGGTAGAAAGAGACGACGAAGAAAACACACTTTCACAAGACTTCACACTTTTCAAGCTAGAAAGACAAAGAAAAGAAGAACCGTTCGAGACTTAGACGTTTTCGATTATAAAATCACAGAGACAGACAAAAATGATGCAGCGAGAGTCTTGCTCCTGTTCCAAGTCGGAACTGGATCTGTTTGCTATGGCACCCACTATGATGACAATGCAAGAATCCCAATGGGTCGAATTTCATCCCATCTCCTCTTTGACAGCCTCAGCTCCCATCGAGTTTGAAATCAAAAGACAGCACGAAGATTACATTGATCTGAACAGTAGTTACTTGTACCTGAAAGTCAAAGTGGAAGACACATCAACGGACGGTCCCAATCTAAGGGACGGTGAGGTAGTAGTTCCCGTTAATAATTTCATGCATTCCTTGTTCAGCGAAGTGGATTTGTACTTGAATAACAAACTGGTCAGCAGCAGCATGGATACTTACCCTTATCGAGCGTACCTGGAAAATCTCTTGACGTACGGAAAAGAAGCCAAAAACACTCATATGGATGCTTGCGTGGTATGGAAACCTAACACGGCAGGCAAATTCAACGAAACAGACGATGAAAATAAGGGATTTATTGGACGTCAAGAGAAAATCAAACTAAGTCGTAGTTTAGAACTAATGGATCGTTTGCATTTGGACATGTGGTTACAAGAAAAGTATTTGCTGAACGGAGTGGATATCCGCCTGAGACTGAATCGTAGCAGTGCCACTTTTCATTTGATGACTGCAACTCCCGATTACAGAACCATTATCCAAGAAGCCAGACTCTATGTGCGACGCGTGGAAGTGTTACCTAAAGTGGGAAACGACATCAGTTACACGTTGAGCAGAACGACCGCCAAGTATCCAATACAACACGTGGACGTGAAAACTTTCACTATTCCTGCTGGACAGCGATCCATGATCGAAGATCATCTGTTCCAAGGACAGTTACCCAAGCGTTTAATCATTGGTATCGTCAAGAATTCAGCCTTCAACGGGGCCCACAACGAAAACCCTTTTGCGTTTCAACATTACAAAGTGTCCAAAATGGAAGTTAGTCGCGATGGCAAAACTTTGTGTACCAGGCCATTTGAACCTAAGTTTGGTGACGAGAAGAATTTCTTGAGATCGTACTTGTCCCTGTACGAAGCCACCGGACAGTTAGGAACCAACACCAGTCACGGCATATCGTACGAGGATTATGCAGGAGGCTAGGCTTTGTGGACTTTTGATTTCACTCCAGACCAAGGCAGCGACGAGGGACATTTCCACCGTATAAAATCCGGTCAGATTCGTGTGGAAATTCAGTTTGCAGAAAATCTACGCGCAGATAATACGGTGAACGTCATCCTGTATGCAGAATTTGACAATACGATAGAAATCAACAGTTTGAGAGAAGTCATTCTAGACTATTAGAAGCCATGGAAGACTGTTATTCCTCTTTAACTAGTGTAGAAACTTTGGACATGGAATGTGAGGAGACCATGAAAGAAGAACCGCAAGACAAAGACGAAGAAGTCATCATGATGACGTCCCGATGGCCAGAACAAGAAGCACATTTAGTCTCATGTTTTGCTACAGTCCTGGGAGATAAAATTAAGGAATTGATCAAGAAAGATTGATATGGATGTCAAAACGATCATCCCAGTCAAATTCAACACGATAAGTATCTGATGCTGAGTCAAGAAGAAAAATTGGACGAGTATCTGGAAAAAGCTTGGAGTCTCATCGAGATAGAATTCGTGTTTGATCAGTGGTATAAAGGCTTGCGTGAATATTCTTCTCCTCCATTAACGCCTCTGGAGATTCGTCGCATAGAAACTCTCGTGAACCAGGGTCCGATGTCGGAGCTCGTACCCCTTTACTTGTCAGACATTTTCCAAGAGAAAATCAGGATCGAATTGATTACTTATTATCACCTTTTGAACCACAGTTAGTACACTGCGTCTTGGAATCCTGTCGTATGTGCTAAAGATGAACTCCCTCATCGCAAACCTCAAGACCATCAAGCTTATGTGATCAACACGGACGACAGTCATCTCCCAGGAACCCACTGGGTAGCCGTCTACTTTCCTCAAGAAGGATGTGTGGACTATTTTGATTCGTATGGATTGCCTCCTTTGGAAGACGATATCATTGACTTTATAAGAAGAAATGCTCAGACCATACGATTCAATAATGTGAAATTACAAGGCACAGATTCCTTGGTGTGTGGACAATAGTGTGTGTATTTTCTGCATCATCGCAGTCTGTGATATTCTTTAGAACATCTAGTGACTTATTTTGATCGTCATTCTTCTAGAAACGATGAGAAAGTAGATCGATGGTTTTGTGAACCATTATGCATATCTTTTATCTCAAGCTAGGAAACGTAGCGTACATCAGTGGCCCAATGACTTCCAACAGTGGAAATCACAATTTCATTCACAACGTTGTCAGCCATGTCCAAAATAGAGTGTTATTTGAAAACATGTTTGTTAGTTAAATTGAATGGCTAATGTTGAAAAAAAATTGTTACTTGTTAGTGTTTAGTGATTTGAATAAAAATGTTGTGTTTTGAAAATAAATGCCTTTGTCGCTTGTTTTGCTATAGGTATCATGATTCATGCTCTTTGACTTCTCTCTATTCCTCACATCACACTTATTTAACGTTCCGACTCGAAAACCGTGTATGGATGTTTTCCTTCACGTCCGCGCTTTGACCGTAAAAATGGGTCAGTCTCCAGTCTGACCATTTAGAAACTATACCCTGGAACTTAGAAACGCCAAAAATGTGCCATGAACCGCCTCCCGATCCATAAGCCTCTTCCTCCTCTACCACGACCGAACATCAAATATCACGCGTGCAGTGCACGACCCCATAGCAATATACACGAGTGCGCGTTGGGTCCAATCCCACTCTTCTCAATCAACAAAGCAATGCAACCTAAGCAATGAGTGCGTGCTGGGTCCAATCCCACTCACCTCGGCCATACATCCAGATCAGTAGGAACTAAATAGTACCTCGATCTGACGGCCTAATTAATAAGTGTTCCATGAACACATAAAAACCTGGGGGATGTGGCTCTCCTTCCTCCCCCCAGGCATAATTAAATAGCACGCTGTGCGTGCATAAAACAGTGATACATGCTCCACTGGAGCGAAAATCACTTTAATCCAACTAAGTAAGTCTGACCATCCATTGTCGACTCATCCTCCTACGAAGATGTGCTCAAGATTAGCCAAGTTGAACGAAGCCTACGTGAATTTGCATCGTGTCAGACAAAGTCTGATACCAAAGACTGAAGAGATAGAGAATGTTAGAATGTTAAAAGTCACTGAAGGCCTGATATAAGAGCTATTCAGAGAAGAAATTAACAGGGAGAAAGAATAATGGACGGAGAAAAACAGACTTCAGAAACAACAGAGAGAGCAGAGAGAGCAGCAACAGCAACAGCAGCATCAGCAACCTGAACCTGACGGAGGCTTTACCGACTGTCGTGTCGACACCAAAGAGTACTCCTTCTCTTTCCGAAGAAGCAGACCTTATCCTGTGAGAAAGTCTGAGGAGGCCGCAATCTTAGAACCTAAAAGATTGCCATTGCTCCTCGTTCACACAAAAAACAGCCCTTTTCAGGGCTACCCCATAGTCTATAAAAGAAATAACAATCCATTGCCTGTGATAGGTTAGAAAAAAATAGAAGTGCGTCTATAAGCACATGAATTCTTTATCTTGGCTAAAAACTGTGTGTATAAACATTTTCTTTAAGTGGTTAATCAAACAATTTTAAGATAGTGATGGGTAGTATAAAAATGTGAGTGAGTGTTTGTTTTAGTTACGCGCGTTTTTAGGTAATGATGTAGGTAATAAAAGTTTTCATTCACATCAAGACCACTAAGGGGAGATGACCTAATCTGACACCGGACCAATACGCTATACCTATCTCGGCACGCACCCCGCCCTGATAGATGGTTTGTTCTTCGACTTTTAGATTGCAAATCCTTTGGCCGCCAAATCCACACAGCTTACATATCCAGTCGCAGAGGGAAAAAGACCATTAAAATCGGACCTAACCTGACCGACTAGCAGCCATCTTAACCAGAGCAGACAAAGGAAATCCAGCCAAGCAGCACGCCACGCAGCCATTTTGGATCATACCACCTCGTATAATAACTAAGTACTTTAGTACAAAGTAGGAAAATTACTAAGCCTGCGGGCAATTAAAACTCTGTGCTGTTTACATCTCACTATGATATATTTTACCTTACTTATACTAAATTCCGTATCTACTCAGTTTGCCGCCTATTCTCTTAAACAGTCCCTAGGAATCATACTTGAACCGACTGGATTGAATCCACACGTGATAAAAGCACCAAATATCATTGTGTGATTTTCAATCATAGAGAATAAATACGACAAATTACACAACTAACCACTACCTTTTTCTCATAATAACAACTCTAGCTGTTAGCACTGTTCCCGAAAACAGGCTCTAGGAAACACACTAGTACCACGCCTGGTCAGAATCCTCACAAGTTGCAAGCACAACCGAGATTTTCCGATTCACGGAACGTAACAGAATCTCCTCTCTCCTTGTTTCTTCCTAACCACAACCGCTATTAACAACAATAACTAACCTAAACCTTATTCAAAACCAAAGTAGGAATGTCTCAATCAATCACAAACAAACTTAACTTTAACACTAGAAAACAAATTCTGAGAAACAATAGGCTTGGAAAGGAAAGGAAATCACATAAACCCCCACCCCTATGACACCAAACCCGCAAATAATCATGTGGAAATTGGATCTCAGTACAAACTCCAAGCACCTTGAACTTTGCGAGAAGAAACTCAACTTCTCATCCACTCCTGAAAGGAATGATTTAACAACACCGCATCTAACCACCCCTGAGAGAAATGAACTAATTCAATTATCAGCAGCCGACTTAAGTATCAACTCAACTGTAAGTTTCTTACTAGAGCCATCGGCAAACAATGAACTGGACGATACAATACCTATAGAAACACCAATATCGCCACTCCAAAAACAAGACCAGCCACCCACCCCCAAATATATGGCCATTGCACAATCCTCGGAAAAAAAACTATAGGCATGATAATAGAAAACCCACCGAAAATAGGGCCCGACTCATGTAACAAAAGTAAAACTACATCCAAAATGGCGCCCAAGGGGACGATAACTCCACTCCCACCCATTCATATCAGTAACAACAAACCGAAATATCATAACAGTCAGACCCCTGGACCATCAAAACCCTTAACTGAAGAACAATTACTCAGCAGCCAAAACAAAACACAAGCTAACCCAACCACTAAATCAAAACCTAACGCCTGGGATGGCAAGGGTAAAGGGAAGGGACCCATGTTTACCAAGAACAAACCTGCTCCCCAAAATAATTCAAACTCACCCACCCCCAAAGAACCAAAGAAACAGGCCAAATTTTCATACCACCCCATAGAACACACACTTTATATCAGTAGCAACTCCAATAAACTGATAAACTTAACTGTTAACAGTCTCACACAGGCCCTCCTTAGGGTTCATCAAGGACAATTCAAAATATGTAGGCCAAACACAAGATACATAACAGTACACTGCAGCACTCGCAGTCAAATGGTCAAATTCCTAGAAAAAGAAATTATTAACAACATTAGGGTTAAAGTCGAAAGACACAAACAAATAGGGACAAAGAACATAATAACCAAAAACACACAATAACAACCAGACCCTCATAGCAATAAATAATAACACACGAATAAATGACTTAGCCACACACACCCGCACGAACAACCCACACATTTAAAGCAGTTCTAAAACTCACAGGACAAAATAAAGGGATAAACAATGAAACCCTCACTGCCAAACGCAAAGACAGTGGTACCCCCATAAATAGGGCGTATAAACTCAAAAATCATTTAGGACAGGAAACCAATACAGCGATACTAGAATCAAACTCTCCACTCTCAACCATGATAAGACTAGGTCACTCTGGGGCACGCCACCGCGTTGAGACCTACATAAACAAACCCAGGTTCTGCAGCAACTGCCAACACTGGGGACATTTCTCTAACAGATGTAGATATACCCAACTATGCTACAAATGCGGTGGAAACCACAAAGGTGTATGTCGTAGAACCACACCCAAATGTACCAACTGCAATGGCCCCCACCTACCTAAATCCCACGAATGTCCCAACACTATCAAGGAATATCAAACCATATATATCATGAACAACAAGCAAATCCAGTATCATGCGGCGAAAAAACTAACCCCAGTATTAAAAATCACCACCATATCATGACCCCAAACAAACCAGCAACTGAAGTAACCACAGCCAAACACCCAACCAACCAAGGTCAAACAAGGGCAACCAAGATCAAACAAGATTAAATAAACAAGATACATTCTTAATCAAATCCCACAAAGACTCACAACTCCACCCCGAAGAATCAGATAACACTAACACCAAAAACAAATCACTGTCAAACCCGACAATAGAAAAGTTACTCATAGAGATCAAAGCCAAACTTATCAACAACCACCACTCCATCGTGGATAAAATAACACAGATAATAAGCAAAATCGAATCAAATTTAAAGTTAACATCATAACCCTCAACACAAAACAATCAATAAAGGACCACCGCAATAATGGATTATACAACAAACCGCAACATTATAATATGGCAATGGACTGCTAGAGGGCTAATAAGTAATATCAGTGAACTCAAAGCCAAATTACAAAACTTAGAACATAAACTAGATATTATATGCATTCAAGAAACAAAAATAACAAGTAGAACCAAACAAATACCCAAACTCCCATGATACGCCCCAGGTCACTTCAAAAATAGAACCACGGGACAAGGAGGTGGGGGTTTAGCCATCTATATAGTAGATAACATCCCGAATGTAACAACAATAACCATAACACCAACCCCAGGTAGCAACGAAGCATTCGAAATTCAGTCCCTCATAATTCATACAGGCAAGGGTCAAATACAAATATTCAACATTTATGACCCAGGGGGAACATCAGGCACAGCCAACTTAATTGCTTACAAATAAATAAATGTCATCTGTGGAGATTTCAATGCCCATAACGAGCTATGGGGGGGGGGGGGGGGGGGTGACGGACAAAAGAGGCAAATTGATTTAAAGAATGGATCGCAGAATCTAACTTAACCATTTTAAATGACGGTACAAAAACACGCCTCAACCCAGAAAACGGTCTCATGTCCGTCATCGACCTCACCATTTACTCGCCATCATTAACCCAGGTGGCGGACTGGAGAGTTGATCAAACTGACCCCTTGGGCAGTGACCACTTTCCAGTAATAGTCACCCTGCAGACGACGGTCCAATACAACTCGCTAAAAAGAACCCCTAGATGGATATATTCAAAAACAGATTGGACCACATTTAATGAAACACTAAGCAATGTAGACACCAAAAACCTAGAAAATGATAATATTAATAAAATATTACGAAAACCTGATTGATACCATACTAAAGGCAGCCACCACCAACATACTCAAAACTAGTGGTAACCCAAATAAACAAACAGTCCCATGGTGGAATGATGAATGCAAACAAGCCATTACTGATAAGAAAAAAGCCCTCAATAAATTCAAACGCACTAAAAACTCTATTGATTTCACTATATATAAACAAAAGGAGAAAAACCTTGAAAACATAATTAAACAGGCAAAGGAATCAACTTGGCATAATTACTGCACGAATATCAATATCACAACTAGTACCAAACAAGTCTGGGATAAGATTAGATCAATTAGAGGGAAGACAACTAACACCACCCCAAAAATAGCTGGAGCCATTACTAATAAAGAAAAAGCTGACCGACTAGCTCAGCATTTCTCAGATATGAGTAGCAACACCAACCACACCCCAGCATTTCAATTGCATAGGGACAAAGTAGAAAGAACCCATAGTAATCTCTTTAAAGAACTCGGTCCCAAAGTCTCGAACCTAAATAAAGACATTACAACTTACGAATGGGACCTAGCATTGAAAACCGAAAACGAAACTAGCCCAGGGGAAGATCAAATAGGATACACAATATACAAAAATATCCCAAATAACATTAAACAAACAATTATTAAATTACTAAACCAAATATGGACCTCAGGCAAACTACCCGATAAATGGAAACACGCAATAGTAATTCCAATACCCAAGCAAGGAAAAGACCCTAACGATATTAGCTCCTACAGACCCATTTCCCTAACAAACAACATTTGTAAGATCATGGAAACCATAGTCACCAACCGACTCAAACACCACCTAGAGAGTAATAATTTAATCTCCGATAATCAATGCGGATTTAGAAACAAAAGATCCACCACGGATCAACTAATACAATTGGAAACCGCAATCAAATTAGCGTTCAACTCCAAACGCAAAGCTGATAGGAATTTAATTGCAGTATTTATTGACCTCGAAAAGGCATTCGACCTTGTATGGACCAAAGGCTTATTAGCCAAACTCAACCACTACGCCATCACAGGTCGAATGTTTAAATTCAATGAAAACTTCCTCGCTGACCGTAAAATATCAACCAGAGTCGGCGACACCTACGCTGAACCACACACACTTGAAAACGGTACACCACAAGGGAGCGTACTCAGCCAAACCCTTTTCAACATCATGATTAATGACTTGGACACCAACTTAACATCAAAACTAATTGAACTCTCACAATTTGCTGATGATAGTGGATTATGGAGAGCAGGAAACCCCTCCAACCACAAAGTAATCAGCGATGTTCAAACAAGTTTAAACAAAATAGGGAAATGGGCAGATAAATGGGGTTTCAAATTATCCCATGAAAAAACCATAGCAGTATTATTCACCACCAAACGTAAATTACAAAATCGGTTTCCAAAGCTCACCATTCAAAATCAAGAAATTAAATTCGTAAAAGTAGCACGATTTTTAGGAATGCATTATGACTCCAAGCTAAACTGGGGACACCACATAAACGAACTAGTCAAAAGGTGCAATAAAGACCTTAACCTCCTTACAAACCTTAAAGGAACCACCTGGGGATCCAATCAAGAAACTTTACTAGCATTATATAAATCGTTAATTAGATCTAAACTAGATTACCGATGCCAAATTTACAACTCGGCACCCCAAAATAACCTCAAGAAACTAGATAGCATACAAAGAAAGGCCCTAATTATTTGCACTGGAGCACTACCATCCACATCACTAGTGGAGCTTCAGATCTTAACTGGAGAACTGCCGCTCCACCTTAGAAGACAAGAACTCACCCTCAGATATGCAGCCAGGCTAACAACACACCCCGACACACACCCCACCCGGCTAGCTATAAATAAATGCAACATACCTTTTAGAACTAAATAACACAAAACATACCAGCAGGGAAATTAGTCCATCAATTAGTTGAACAACTTCCCACAGACAACCTCCAAGCAGAAATTGCAAATCACTATGACAAAGAACCATGGATAAATATCAACCCCTCAGTTAACACCCTCATTACGAAATATGGCAATAAAAACGAACAGGAACTGAAACTAAACACAATCTGTACAGAAGAAATCAACTCAAAATATTGCAATTACATTAAGATTTACCCTGATGGATCCAAAATAACAGAACCACCCAGAACAGCAGCAACTTACGTAATCCCCGAACTTAACATTAAAGTAGGACGAAGACTACCTAACCTCTGCTCCATATACACAGCTGAATTATGGGCCATACTTGAAGCACTCAAATGGATCAAAGAAAACAAAATACCCCAAGCGGTAATAATAAGTGACTCGCTAAGCGTCATATACTCAAAACGTAATAACAACACCAAATCATGAGAAAACTATCTTAGGCAAACCAATTTATTGTTTAAAAAAAACTGAACAATAATAACTTACAAGTAGAATTTATGTGGATACCATCCCATATTAACATACCAGGTAACGATATGGCAGATATAACAGCTAAACAAAAACTAAACGAAACCACTCACATCAACCTAGATTATAGCATATGCGAACTCAATAGCATACCTAAAACCCTCATTGACAATAAATGGCAGGAATTATGGAACACAAGCACTCAAGGCAGGAAACTAAAAACCATCATTAAAGAAGTCTGTAGAAATAGGAAACCACCCAAAACAAAAGGCAGTGAACAAAAATTCATAAATAGAATACTCACGGGCAAAACCAAGCTGGCTAACACAACCACATAACCCTAACTGCTACTACTGCAGGGTCCCAGAAGACCTAGAGCATATTTTTAACAACTGCCACACACTTGAAAAAGAAAGGGCTAAGTTTAAAGTTAAACAGCATAATATTGGATCCCCTGCAATATACCCAGAATTCGTGATGAACACAAACCCCAATATTAATCGAACATTCGAAAATATCATAAGTTTTATACACGAATCCAATCTAATCAAAAAAATCTAAGAAAGTAAATCAAAGACCAGTCAAAAATATTGCAAATTACTGTTTGGGAATTTTGACGGCCGGCTCGGTCTCGTGGGTTCACAGACTGACACAGCCGTTCATAGCCCGAATAATAAAAACCAGTTAAGGGCGAATTTAATCAAAACAACAATTTTTTGTTACAAAATCACTGTTTGGGAATTATGACGGCCTGCTAGGTCTCGTGGGTTCACAGACTGACACAGCCGTTCATAGCCCGAATAATAAAAACCAATTAAGGCCACAAAAAATTAAAATAGGAAAATAGGAATTAATTAAAACAGGACTACATAATAACATACAAAAAACCATAAAACAAGTTATCACTCCAAACTAATAAGATAAGGAATCAAAATAAATAAGGAATTCAAGACGAAAAAAATTTTTTAAAAAAATAAAAATTGAAATTAAAATTTAAAATAAAAAAAAATTCATTTTTATTTTTTTATTTTTTATCTATACTGCCTTCCTGATCTACTCTTAACCTTCTCCTTGTCTCTTAAACAACATCTGGCATGAAAATTAACACCTCTACGAACTCACTCACGGAGCGAAAGCAGACCCAGTTACCACGTGACTCCAGTATTGCGACTCAACAAGAGAACAAACTACAACAGTCTACCTCTCACACAACTACAACACAAAGGGCCGGGATTGAGAATAAGACTGTCCATACCAATACGGACCAATATCTGTTAGTAACTCAACAACAACTGGCTGAAATTTTAAATCAAGCTTCACAAACTATTTCTACTAACATACTCAGCCAAATCCAGGCAATGTTGGCAGACGACCCCGAAGAATTTGAAACTTCCACGCTGGCAGCGGCCCTGGAAGTATCATCATCCAGCGGCGATGAAGCTGAGGAACCTGCACCACCTAAACAGAGTGGAAAAAAGGAAGGCTCTATCTACCGGAATATGGGAGTGGGAAAGGCAATTGATGATATCAAAAAAGCGGGCCACTTCGTCAGTGCAGTCCAATATATTAATTGGCGCTCTCTTGGTACACAGAAACCACGACCGGCACAATGGCAGTATGGAGTCAGAATTTTGAGCCAATTCTATTACGAAGCTTGCTCAGAGTTCTCCTTGCGCCAGCTGACCGAGGCGGCTAAATGCATTGCTAAACTTCATGGTTATGCCTTTCCTGGGGAAACTAACGAAGAAAGCAAAACAGCCCAGCTCTGCAGGGAAGCAGAGGACAGACGGGGAACGTTTGCCTAAAAACAAAAAGCCTTTCTTAGGGCTACTAAAATTGCCTGTAAATATCTAATAGGGATCCATTTTGGCTTTGGTATCCCTCATAGATCAACTAATCTTACATCTGAATTGATCTGTTTTGGTACCGCCGTTTAAATTCTCACACTTACTCTTTTACCATGCGTTACTCAACTGCTGTAATTCGTTTAGACTTGACCAATTGGTCTTTAATTTCAATAAGTATGTACACTAAGTACACTAAATTCAAACTTGTTCGGAAAATTTATTCAAAATTGATAACTCTTATGATTTGATTAATTGCAGAGGTGGCTAACACATTATTGGTATATTTTGTCCATTAGTAAAACTGGACATGATTTGGAATAAGTACGGGCTGGCGTTTTGGGGAGTACATGACATCCATGGCTGGCTTTCCGAGTACCTTTCCTCCTTTACCACGCTCGGACAACGTACACGTGGCAGTATGTGAACGATTTCCACCTGCCACAAGACCAGGTGTCCTAATGTGACGTCATCGCTGCCGACCAATCGTAGCGGGCGTGACATACTGCTTGGGTTGACACCTGGGGCATTTTAATCCAACTAAGAAACATGAGTGTGTGGTGTGACTATTCCCACTCATGTTTATTAGCCTTTCAGTCAGGTTGTTAAGGACTAGTTAGTCCTACACCTGAGTGGCTAAATTAAAAAGTACTATGTGAGTACATAAAAGCCTGGGGGATGAGGCTCCTTTTCCTTCCCCCAGGAGTAATTACAAATCACGCAGTGCGTGAATAAACAAGTGGTACATGTTCAAAAGAACGAAAACTACTATAATCCAACTAACCAACCAACCAACCAAGTTCTGAGTCCGTGCTTTTAATATAAATACGAATACAGTCGGCAGTCTGGCTACCCTTGTTGATTGATGAACAAGGAAAAAATTAGCAGCAGACTAGCAATGGAATATCCCAAGCGTCTACTGAATGAGCTGGCAGCTGATGCCATTGTCGAAGAAGGCAGAATCAAAGAGGAGGAGGAACAGAGAAGGAAGAAAGAAGAGGAAGAAAAAAAGAGAGGGATCAGGTCTCACATAATGATGAGACCTGTGTGCGAGGTGACACCTGAGGCAAGGACGCCTCCACAGGCAATAGCAGCACCACAGCCTATAGATGCACCATAGCTACAACCACCACAGGAGGCAAGGATGCCAATTCATCCTCGTGTTAGGAATAGGAGAAGAGAAAGGGAAGTCTTCACTATCCCAGAGACAGAAGATTGGAATAGTGAAGCCACGCAACCCGCCTCTGCGCTCCCAGTGACAAGGGTAAATTGGCAAGGAGACTGGAGTAGGAGATGCGTGTGCGTTGCTAGACCTGGAAGGTTCCAGCATTAGATCGGTGCATCTGGAGTTTCATAAAAACAGCCCTTTTCAGGGCTAACCAAACCTCTAGAAAAGAAAAAAACTATTCAATTTGCCAATGTGTGAATGTGGAGGTGGAGTAGTGTGATTATAAACACTCACTCCTTTTCCTGGTGTATTTGCGTTTGTGTTTGTGTTTGTAAGGACTCAAGTAGGTTTGTGTGAATAATAGATTATTAGGTTGTGTAAGCTGTAAAGTAGGTATGTGTGAAGAGTAGAGTGTGTGGTTATTAAACCTTCCCTTCTGTGTGAATGGTATGTTAGAGTTTTGTTTTTGTTTTTTTGTTTTTTTGCTGCTTGGCGTGTGTGAATATTAGATTATGGTTATGTTTTTACTGCTTCCCGTGTGTAGATAGTAAATTATGGTTATGTGTTTTGCTGCTTAGCGTGAGTGGATAGTATATTATGGTTTTGATTTTACTGCTTTGCGTGTGTGGTTAGTATATTATGGTTATGTTATTTGTCTAGTCATTACTGTGTGGATAGTAGATAATATGAGAAGAGAAAAGAAGGGGATGTTTTCCTTCACGTCCGTGCTTTACATTTAATAACTCATAGCGTTTGTCGTTCGCGCCATTCTACGGAATAAAGAGAACGAAGATGGTGACTGTGACAGAATTGTTTAACAACTTGAGACATAGCTATTTCTGGATAGTATATGGAATATACGTGGTGGAGAGATTAGAGAAGGAATGAAAATATCCAGTTACAAAGGATTTTGTGACCAGACAAGTGACAAGTGTGAAATTAGCTATGGATCTGCTTGATGGTATGTTAGAAGAAGAAGTAAAAAAATAATAAGAGGATTGACTGACCTTCTCTATGTGAGAGTAGGTAACTTAAAGGAAGTTCTGGATAATGTAACGATAGTGAGATGTTTCCTACAAGATATCTTGGTGTGGAGTGAGTGGTCATATGTGAAGTGGGGTTGAGACCAACTTATTAAAGCCGAGGAACTGATGAGACGAGTGCTAACCCAAGAGGTAAAGAACATAAAAGAAACGTGGTCAAAGGAAAGGAAAGTCGAAGAGAATAGAATTGCAAAAGAAAGCTTTGACAAACTCAACAAGAACTGGATCACGATCCAGCAGAAATTCAGAGCGATAGGTCATCCTGACTGGATGCCAGAGTCTGAAAAGAAAGAGAAGAAAGGAGTATTAGGAAAAGTCATGAACTGGTGGAAAAAATGGAGAAAGTAGAAGAAGAAGAAGCAGAAGAAGAAACCAAAAGGCCCTTTACAGGGCCATTCATATGCCTCGAAAAGAAATTGACTTTCTTGCCTAATTTCTTTTTTTTTTTTAAATGTCTGTTGTTTGTGTTCTATCCATCTCCCATGTTCAATTTCCCTTGACGCTATACAGTCCCACGATATATTCCCTTGACGCTATACATACCCACGATATATTTCCATGTTTAATTCCCCTTGACGCCAAAGTACAAAAAAAAATGTCCCATGTTAAATTTACATAGACCCCAAAGTGTCGGGACCCTATTTTAACGTTAAAGTCCCCTTGACGCTGAGTCGTCCCTATACACTACATATATATGTTAGGACACACGTTATATTTTCCAGGTCGAAACTATAGGTGATGCCTACATGGTGGTATCAGGATTGCCGGTCAGGAATGGAAAAAGACACGCGGGAGAGGTATGCACAATGGCGCTTGATCTACTGAGTTGTGTAACTACGTTCCGGATCAGGCACCGGCCACAAAAACAGCTACAGCTTCGGATCGGAATTCATAGTGGTTCGTCTCTGACTTTACATTTTATTTGGAAATTCTTTTGAATTTGCATTATCTGAATTTTCAAGTGCAGTAAACAAACGACAAATGTTCTAGGCTGTTAGGTGCAATCATTGACATACAATATAGAACTGTATGATCAGGGCCGGCGCCAGACCCGGTCAGACTGTCTGGCGCCCTAGGCAAAGTTAGATTCTGGCGCCCCCCCCCCCCCGGAAAATATCAATTTCAAACTTTATAAACAATAATGTTTTTTAAATATGCGCCCCCTGAAATCAGCGCCCTAGGCGGCTGCCTAGTTTGCCTATATGGTAGCGCCGGCCCTGTGTATGATAGAGACTATCTCCTCCAATGATTGCATACCTTGTATTGATAGTGCTACAACATCTACCACTTTCCCGTAGATAAAGAAACCTTCGTTACATTTTGCAGTTTGTTTCAAATTTAATTTGTTTTCACTTCTCTGCTCGCAAGTAAATGATGCAATTGAAATATTGTCTGTAAAAATAAATGATGGCTTACTTGTTTGCTTTGGATTGGCTTTTTGTGGCACTTCAACACATTACAGTTATTTATTGTCAAGATATTGAATTAAGTGCTATGCACAAGAATACGCCAATGTAGCCATTCCATACTATTGGAATAAGTACCATGCGCAAAGACACACCAATGTAGCCATCCCATAATAGTGGAATAAGTGTTGTGCACAATGACACACCAATGTAGCCATCCCAAGATATTGAAATAAGTGCCATGCACAATAACACACCAACGTAACAATTCCGTTGTATCGGAATAAGTGCCATTTACAAGTACACACTAATGTAGCCATCTATGTTGTTGGAAAAAGTCCCATGCACAAGGACGCAGCAATGTAGTCATCCCATGCTATTAAAATAAGTGTCGTTTGCAAGGACACACCAGTGTAGCCACCCCGTGCTTTTGGAATACGTGCCTTGCAAAAGGATACACCAATGTAGCCATCTCATGTTATCAGAATAAGTGTCGAGCACTAGGACACACAAATGTAGCCATCTGAGTCATTTGGAATAAGTGCAATGCACAAGGACACACCAAAAGGCTATTGGAATAAGTGTTGCACACAATGACACACCAATGAGACGCGTGTAATAAAGATTTTAATGTAGTAGATATGTATCCGATATACGAAAAGGTTCAACTTACAGGAATACAATTATAGCAAAGACTGAATCAGAAAAATATCACTGCTGTTGTAGGGCCCGTTGCAGCAGGTGTTGTGGGGTTAAAGATGCCCAGGTTCTGCCTGTTTGGGGACACTGTAAACTGTGCTTCCAGGATGGAGTCGTGTGGCCTCGGTAACCTATCTCTCTCTCTCTCTCTCTCTCTCTCTCTCTCTCTCTCTCTCTCTCATGGTTGATGACGTTGTACTATGTGTGTTAAGCTGTAACGTAAAACGTGGGTTGATTAAGCTTACAATATAGCTGACATCCAGTAAAACACACTTGTGTTGACATTAGAGAGCTTTCAGATAAAAACAAGATCAGCTGACATTGAAGCCTACAGTAAAATATCTACACCATTGATATAATAGGCAGAGGAACTTTGAACTGGATGCCAGGCAAGATCAGAGGATCCAGTAAACATGAGTACCCAACAAACGAGAAAATATTCCGTGGAATTAAGAACCTGCGTAAAATTCAGACAGAAAACAACTGCTCTCCTGGAACCTTGGGATGCTTTACACATTAACATAACATAATAAATAACTAAACAAATGGCAATTTGTTTTAATTCCGAAATTATTTTTAAAACGTTTCACTTGGTCCGAATGTCTTTCACAACATCCCATTTGGCCACCACGCTGGCACACGTGACACGTGTCAAACGTGTGATTAAAACATCATAAACATAATTGTTAAAATTCAAATATTTAACTTGAAACAAATGCAACTGATTTACACACAAAATATAATTGTTTGAACTATTTTGTAATGAAAAGTTAGGACATGCTGTCAATAGAATTTGTACGGTCTAACTAAACACGGATTTGAAGTCTTTACTTGTATTCATCACAGCTCATCCCAGGTATAATAGTTTAACCAAGCACGGATTGAAGTATTCACATGTACTCATCACAGCTTATCCCAGGTTAATCAAGTACGGATTGAAATTATTACTTTGCTCAACTCTAACCAGGTATAACCGTGTAACCAAACATGGATTTAGAGACCTCTCTTCTGCTCAGCGAAGCTCACCAAAAGTCGTTCCAGCTGTGTCACCAAAATAATTTCTCTTATCACAGTCGGTACACTTTGCCTATAATGTGTGCAGTTTCATATTTTTCATATTATAACACGTGAACATATCACTTTATGTGATTCTGATTGGTCCAAATAAACCCATGAAATTAGTGTGCAGTATTCTCTTTATTGATTGCCTGCAATTGTCGTAAAACATTTTTAATCCCGCCTTGTGGAATTTTTGTTTTCAATGAAAATTTTGGGCCGCCATTTTCGGAATCGACTCGCGAAAGGGAATTGAGGCAAAATGTTCTCGTCTGTTTCAATATGGTTAATTTACCCTAACAGGGATTTGTTATGTCATGTATAACATATCGAAACATTAAAAAAATGGCTGAAACAACACGACAAAAGCAATAATAACAACAAGTTAAACTACGGGTATTGCTTGTGCGGGTGGGGGTTGAGGGAGGTGGTATATCTGTAGCATAGAATCCACCCTATATGCAAGCGTGGATTAAATGTTAACTTACTGAAGTAAATAAACTCACCTCTGTTCATAGAAGAATGTGGACATAAACCAGTCTCCAAACTGACAGAAGCTTATCCAACCAGTGCATATTTACGCGGTAAATATGTGATGCAATTCAGAGTCAAAAATTAAATTTGTTTAAATATTCTGTAGTCTACTGTTCCAAATCAAACACCGTAAATATCTGGTCACACATACATTACAGTAAATATGGCAATTTCTGCATCCAGTAAACCTTATTTCCATATGAATATCGCTACAATGTAATGTTTAGTTGTAAAAGTGACACTTGAGGTTACGTAAACATGGATCCTCAACACTAACCTAACGGTTATTGCATCGAACAATGCGATATCATGCGTATTTCTGTGTTGTAAATGATTTTGTCTGTGTCATCTTTGGTTAGGACTCATTTTTATGCACAACAAATGAAAGGTGCAACGTCTGTCAGGACGAACGAAATTATTTGTTCTTCTTTTCTTCTAAATAATTTCCCATGAAATAAAAACTATGTGATAAAAATAATCTCAAATGGATAATAATTTATCATTAAATTTATGAAACTCGTTGAATAATGCCAAGGCTTGCAAAAGCTGGAAATTATTCATCTCATTTCATAAATGCAATATTAAATCATTACCCATCTGAGATCCTTTATTTATGAAATTGTATCCTAAATGTTCTGGAGAGACCTATTTAGATTATTTCAACGAAATGATTTCACAAATCATAACCATCAACAATCACTAACCTGATGTTACAGTAGAAATAAACAGAGTTAAATAAAGTTTTGTTCATTCTTGTAAGAGAGTATACGCTCAAGAGGATGAATATCGAAGAAAAAGGCCATTATAATGGTCTTTTACATTTTATTTCATTTGCAATCGTCTACCAGTAACTGCTATAAGGCAAGCCTTCATTGACTGGTTACTGATTAAAAGGCTTAGAAATGTGGTCATCTCTGTACCTAATCATCATCGCCGTTATCGTGGTTATTATTATTTATCTTACGATTATTATTATTATTATTATTATTATTATTATTATTATTGCTATTATTATTATTATTATTATTATTAATAAAGCCCTAAGAATTCACATCAGCCCAGAATGCAAATGCCTATTAGATGAACTTGGCGGTTTCCTCACGAAGTGCAGAGGAGAAATTTCAGTCAAGGTATGTAAACAGTTGTTTCGTAAAGAGAGACTGGAATGGTGACAGACAAACAAGCAAATATAGATGTATGGAATTAAATTTGGGTGTGTTAATAAAATTAATTTCATATCAAAGGGATATATCATTTCTTTCAATACCTTGCCTCATTAGTATGAGATTATCAATATTAAACTTCAATCAACCAAAATATATGACCTATCATGTCTACGTATAGGATTCAGTATTGAATGCATCTTAAAAAGCGCTAATTTCAAAATCATTGATTTACATATGTCCTTGAATTATAGTAGAATTCGGGAATTCTGAAATACTTATATTAAATTACACTGTTTAAATAACGGAAATCTTTTATTGTCAAATGACGTTCTTGGGGCTGTAATTAGTTTCACGATTACTAGATGCATACAAGAAAAATTACCTGTACAAGAAAAATTTCGCTTGTCAGTTTATGTGCTGTTTTTACAGGGTAAAGGAACAATTCGAACATATTTCTTGCTGACAAAGGAAGGATTTGATAAGCCATTGCCTGATCTCAGATTAGCAGCAAGCCTTGAGGAACACGAATTTAAGTGAGAGATTATTGAACTTTTGCATTCGAATTCTCTGGTAAGCACTCCTAGAAGATGTGTAAGTTTTGTAATCATTGCCATAAACTGCGACAAAAGAAAACCTGCCAAGAAAACGAAAGGTGCTGCATTGGCGGACAACTGTGTATGACTCCATTGCAAAATAAATCCAGAACATTTTACCACACTCCTTATATGTCCACAGCTATTGTTTAGTAAAGGTCTACAGTTATTGCACGGCAAAATTCCACAGTTTTGGACAGTAATATTCAACAGTGATTGCATCGAAAAGATCGTCAGTTATTGCATAGTAAGGGTCTTCAGTTTGTGGACAGTGGAGATCCACATGGACAGTTGAGATCCACAGTTTTTGGACAGTGAAGATCCACATGGACAGTGAAGATCCACAGTTACTGCATAGTAAAGGAGGAAACAACAACTAAAGAAGTGATGGTATACTACCTGTAATGGCATCCGTACAAATATAGGACTACAGCAAACAGTGACATTGATGAAACACACTGAACCCAAAATATTTTTGGCAATTATCAATATTAGACTAAAATAATAGTTGTGGATGTATTAGATTTGTGCAAGTATTTTGATGAAGACAGTAAAATTGTGACTGACCTGTTTATACTTGTATGTAAAACTTGTTGTTAAAAGAAGCCTAGTCTTTAAATAAGTCTTTGTTTTAAGAAATGGTTTATGACCATATACCCCACCCCATAGAGAAGAGAGAAACATTTATAAATTTTGAAAATGACGGACATGACGAATTTTGTAGTAAAATCAAACAAGATGGAAAACTAGAATGGTAATGCTTCATTGCAATGTTATGTTTTTGATACTGATAAAGTATTTACTGTTTCAGAGAAGGTCTAAATGACGTTAAGTGAATGAAGTTTCCACTAGAAATACAGCCAAGGTGAACCACCAATTCAATTTTGATATGGAGTGCAGAAATAACTTTTATTTAAATTACACCTTCAATTAAATGCAAATTCGCCAGAGTTGAGATAACATCCCCCCCCCACACACACAAAAACAATTAATAGTGAGCATTTTGAAAAATGAGCGATATCTGGCATCCAAAATTTATTTTCGTGTAACAAAAAAATTCATTGTGTGTTTGTTTTATAAATACCTGACGAAAATGGCATATGACAATGATGCTATGACATGTCAGTTTGATTCTGTGATTCAGCTTGTGTGCATGAAATCTTATTTCAGGTTGTATTACTTTATGATTTATGTTGTAGTGGTGTAACTTCAAACAATTCTTGTCGCTCTCTTGTAGTACCATATAAAGTTTGATTCTACGACAAAATTACAAGTTACAAGCGAATTTATGTTTTAAACAAAACATAACTGAAGAGTTTGCACGTATGGAAATAAATTGATGTTGCTTAAGATCACTAACGACCGTACCAACTCTAAAAGAGAACAAGAATTCAATCCTATCTGGTTTATGTTGAATTTTTCCTGACGTTTGCAGAGATTTAGATCTGTCGTCGCCATCTTTTCTGATAACAACTCACTGGCAGCTATTGGTAGAGGAGTCTAGCTTAGCCATTCATTTTCTTTCATTTTTCAAATGAAATCAGAGATAACTAAACTCGATGCGATGGACGTGTCGAATCAGATTCTAGATATTTTAAACTTATTATGTAGATAAAGATACGTCAGTTTTCTTTGTACATATGACTTTTTCCTCCGCATCCGTAAAATGTTTCTTATTAATATTACCATAAAGATATCCATCCGAGCTAGGCCACCCATTATAATATATAATCGGTATAAGGATACATATTTCCATATAGTAGTCCAGATAAGTAAAGGACCACCGATAAGGTTTCCATAAGAATAATAATGGCATCCATCATGTTACGGTCAACTATTGTAATGACGATTCCATCAGCAAAGGGAGAAAAAATTACCACAAAGTTATCTAAGTAAGGTCAATCAATGCAATAAGGTTTCCATCAGTACAAAAATGAATATTATCATTACGAAATCAGTCAGAATAATGCCAACCACTATAGCACCGTTTCCATCAGTATTATCATAACCTAATCCATCACAGGAAGGTAAAACTTTGTAATAACAATTCCACTAGTATAAAGATGAATATTACAATAAGGTCAACCACTGTAATAACGTTTCCATTATTATAAGAATGAATATTACTATATGGCCAATATTGTAATAATGTTCCATCAGATATGGATGAATTTTAACATAGATTAGTCAATCAGAGTGAGGACAACCATTGCAATAAATATTACCTCATTATGAGGATGATAAAGGTCAATCAATGTAATAACATTTCCATCAGTATCAGGGTGAATATTACAATGCGGTCTACAATCACAGTAAGTTTAACTATTTTACTAACGTTTCCATCATCAAATAAGGGTGAATATCAGCGTAAGTCCATCCATCATAATAAGGGTGAAATTTAACACAAGTCCATCCATCATAGTTAAGACATCCATTGTAATAACGCATCTGTCATTATAAGGATGAACAGTACATGAAGGTCATCCATCAGAGTAAGGACGACAATTGTAATAACGTTCCGTCATTGTAAGGGTGAATATTACAATAAGGTCAACCAATGTAATAACGTTTTCATCAATGTAAGGATGAATGTTACCTTAAGGTTAACCTGTGTAATAATGTTTTCATCATTATAAGGGTGAATATTACCATAAGGTCAACCAATGTAATAACGTTGTCATCACTGCAAGGATGAATATTACCTTAAGGTTTACCTGTGTAATAATGTTTTACATTTACAATAAGATTACCCGTCAGTGCAAGGTCAACATTTACAATAAGACTGCATAACAATGTACGGTCAGATATTACAACAACTCTGTCGCACATTTCACGTTTAACACTCACAGAAATGTTCATGTCAGTATATACAGGATATCTAATTTTGTTATTAGATGCAAGGAAGTAATTTACGAGTGAAGTGGAAATATTGTAGCTCATGGCTTTACCACTCGTGACAATACAACATATTTCTACTTCACGGATGAAATATTTCCTGAAATCTACTCAAGAAATGTAGATATTCTTTTATACGCAAATATAAGCCCAAAGTCTTTGATTTGCAAGGACATCGTTGCAAAACTTAAAAAATTTTACAATAATTTTAGGACTGGAAGTTTTTATAAATTTAGATTCTACATATAATGTTTCAAATTGTGTCAGTTGTCAAATTAAGGAATGTTTTCATGCGAGGATGAAAACATTTTATTTCCTTTAACACATTTCATGCGCGGATTGATAAACTATTGAATGTTCTTACGCATAAAAAAGACCGTTGGAGCATTCTGTCATGCTCCTACATTACCCACACCCCAGCAATACTGAGGTGTGGGGAAATATAGCAACATTACGGAACGCTCTAGCGCAACATCATTAAACAACATATGTTAATGCTTGTTAGTTTAACTGGAAGGAATTTGACTGCTAATTTGGTGTATTTCTTGCATTGATACGTGAATTATGTGTGTTAGCAGGCTTGCAGTTTATATGGGTAGGATTCTGCACCCTATTTTCGATTATCACTTAATTTCGGTTTGAAATCGATAATAATCAATGCCTGATTTCTCCGTCATTTTCAGACATGATCATGATTGTCATGACAATTCAAATAGATAAACATTTTTATTGTTGTTTGTAGTCAAGAGGTTTTGCTTAAAATGGGTTCAATTTTGTCGTTGAATATAACGAGTATTCCATGTACCATAGTGTATGGGTGGCTCCGAATATATGGACAGGTCATGTAAGTTCAGTCACTGACAATTTGCCTGATTCTTATGAAAAGCTAATTATAAAAAGTTAATAAATGATTTTTGTTGTTTGTGGTTCATTTTTATGAATTATTGCCGGTGCCATTTCATGAATTGCATAAATGTACACCAGAGTGTCAATAGTCATTTACACATTTTAAGATCTATTTATTATGATAGGAGAGATGGTGGGGGAGTGGGAGAGAGGAAACGAAAAGAAGACGAAAAGATGAAAAATGAATCATACGTAAATATGAACATTCAGCTCACACTTACATAAGATCAGATATATTTCGAAAAGGATAAAAATAGCAGATCCATAAATAATATCGCCACTGTGGCGATGTCATTTTTCTCTCACTGATATATTCCAATATCTCACTCTGAAATGTACAATAAAATGACGAGCATTCTAATCGGGCCATATATAACAGTAAGGTCAGCTATCAGAGTGAGGTCAAATCTAACATTTTGGTCAGTTATTATAGTGAGGTCAACTTTTACATTATGGTCAGCCATCAGAGTGAGGTCTTCCTTTACATTATGGTCAGTTACCATAGTGAGGTCAACTTTTATATTATGATCAATCATCAGAGTGAGGTCAACTTTTACATTATGGTCAGTCATCAGAGTGCAGTCAACTTTTACATTTATGGTCAGCCATCAAAGTGAGGTCAACTTTTACAGTATGGTAAACCATTAGAGTGAGGTCTACTTTTACAGTATGGTCAGCCATCAGAGTGAGGTCTACTTTTACATTATGGTCAGCCATCAAAGTGAGGTCAACTTTTACCGTATGGTCAGCCATCAAAGTGAGGTCTACTTTTACCGTATGTCAGCCATCAGAGTGAGGTCAACTTTTACCGTATGGTCAGCCATCAGAGTGAGGTCAACTTTTACATTATGGTCAGTCATCAGAGTGCGGTCAGCATTTACATTTACGGTCGGCCATCAAAGTGAGGTCAACTTTTACAGTATGGTAAACCATTAGAGTGAGGTCAGCTTTTACAGTATGGTAAACCATCGGAGTCAGGTCTACTTTTACAGTATGGTCAGCCATCAGAGTGAGGTCTACTTTTACAGTAAGGTCAGCCATCAGAGTAAGGTCTACTTTTACATTATGGTCAGCCATCAGAGTGAGGTCTACTTTTACAGCATAGTCAGCCATCAGAGTAATGTTAAATCTACAATTTGGGCACACATCATAGTGTTGTATGTGTTTTATATTATGGTCAGCAATAATAATAAGGCCAACGTTTACATTATGGTCAGCCGTGAGAGCGAGGTCAACTTTTACATTATGATCAGCATAAGAGTGATGTAAACATTCACGGTATGGCCAGTCATCAGAGTACGGTCACCTTTTACATCATTGTCAATGATTAGAGTGGGGTCAACTTTTATATTATCGTCAAACATCAGAGTACGGTCAACTTTTACATTATGGTCAGCCATCAGAGAAACATAAACCATTATCAAAAGATCATCCTTCCGATAAATGTCAACCATTACAATAAAGGTATCCGATAGAGTGACGTCAACCATTACAATAAAGGTATCCGATAGAGTGAGGTTAACCATTACATTGAAGTTATTCGACAGTGTAACGTCAACCATTGTGATAAAGCTACCCTATAGACTAACGTCAACTATTATAATAAAGGATATCCAATAAAATTACGTCAACCATTACAATGAAGTTTTCCAATGATAACGTCAACCATTACGTTGAAATTTTCAGATATAGTGATGTCAAAAAATTACACTGAAGTTATCCTATAGAGTAATGTCAATCATTACAATAAAGGTATTATATAGAGTGACGTCAACCATTACAATAAAGATATTGGGTAGAGTAACGTCAGCAATTGTAATAAAGGTATCTGAAGTGGCGTTAACTGCACAGTGAAGTTATCCGACAGAGTGGCGTCAACCATTAAGATGAAGTAGTGACGTCAACCATTGCAATGAAGCTATCCGATAAAGTGACAACAACTATTTCAGTAAAGGTATCCGAATGAGTGACGTCAACCATTAGGATAAGATTCCACCAGTATAAGGACAACAAATAAAATAAGTTCACATATCAGAGTCAAGTTAGCCATTGTACTCTAAAGTCATGCGAGCATAGAAAGATATGAATATGACCACTGTCAACTGACAATTATCCCCATGAAAATAAAAACTACGAGTGTTAGTAAATAAAAATTACAAAAAAAACAAACATTTGTATCAGGAGTAGTAAATGGGGTCACCCTAGGAACAATGGGACTTAGCATTAAAAACACCCCTGGGTCACTCTAGGGACAATGGAAATTTAACATGGAGAAAAATCGTGGGTCACTCTAGGGACAATGGGAATTTAACATAGAGTTTGGGCTTGTCTAGGGACAAGGGAAATTAACATGAGGAATAGAGTTTGGGCTTGTCTAGGGACAAGGGGAATGGAACAGGGGACTATAGTGTGGGTCTGTCTAGGGACAATGGGAATTTAACATGGGGAATAGATCGTGGGACTGTCTAGGGACAATGGGAAATTTAACATTACGGAAACCCCTGGGGGATATAGCCTCAAGGGAATTTAACATATGGAAATTGAACATGGTGGATCTGTATAGCGTCAAGGGGAATTGAACATGGTGGGACTGTCTAGGGACAATGATGATAGAGGGTCAAACACAACAGAGACAGAGACATACATACAGTAGTACAAGCGTGAGATTTACATATAAAGCATTACCAAGACCTGAAATCTTGATGGGGTGTTCAAAAATTTGCATAATTGTAATGATGCTATAAATAGCGATAATCAAGGAAATGCTCAACGACAAAATGGATGTGACTAAAAGTAACGTTAAAATGACGAAATTGTCCCAGAATTTAAAGGAAAATAAACATATCCCCGAAAATTAAGTTACAATGGTTTAGACTAAAATGGATAAAATTAGATACTACTTACAATATCAACTTCTGTGACGATCGTGGATAAATACCTATGTATCTATAATCAGCTGAAATTCCTATGAAATCCCACTATCTATTTATAGCTCCAACTTGTGGGTTTTTCCTTTGGAAAATCCCACTATCTTTTTATAGCCTCAGCTTGAGTGACGTTCCTGTTTATGAATTCTAGTATATATTTATAGCTACAAAATGTGGAAATCCCCAAGTCGATATTTATAGTCTCAAAATTTCCAGCGTCAGTGACGTCACTGTACTGAACACTAGGGATAAACGGCAACAGTGTTGCAAGTGGCTGACCTGAATACGCGCTACTGTAGGTAGGTAGGTAGAGTGTATCTGATAGGGATAAAGTGAGTTTTATAGGGACAAACAGAGACCAACACACACACACACACACACACACACACACACACACAACATACGCGCGCAGACACACTCACACACACACACACAGAGGGAAGAGGAAAAAACAAACCCCAAATATACTATCCACACTCGGGAGGAAGAAAAAAAAACAACCAAATATACGATCTACACAACATACTCGAACACACACACACACACACACACACACACACAGAGGGAAGAGGAAAAAACAAACCCCAAATATACTATCAACACAGAAGGGAGATAATACAAACCCCAAATAAACTATCCACACAAACGTACGCGAACGCATACAAACCCCAAATACACTATCAACACAGAAGGGAGATAATACAAACCCCAAATAAACTATCCACACAAACGTACGCGAACGCATACAAACCCCAAATATACTATCCACACAACGTCGCTAACGCATACAAACCGCAAATATACTATCCACACTCGGGAGGAAGAAGAAGAAAAACAACCAAATATGCGATCTACACAACGTACGCGAACACACACACACACACACACACACACACACACACACACACACACGCACACCACAGAGGGAAGAAGAAGAAAACCATTATACACTATCCACACGCAGTGAAGAAATAACCCTTTATATATATACTATCAACAGAGAGTGAAGAAAATAACCCATTATATTCCATCAACACAGAGTGAAGAAGAAAAAGTTTTTTGAAAGCACCTAAGCCCTCACCTGCAATGACCAACTCTGCCAAACACCTACACCCCACCCACCCCCACTCCCAACACTACAAAACCCATTTAACCCGTTATTTTATGGCATCAGTGTGTGATTTAGGAAACATCAAGACACAAAATGATGGACGAATAGACTGACTATTGTTTACGGACTTGCATACCTAAAGAGCGTGCGTGAAGGAAAACATCCTTCCATTTCAATTCTAACTAAAACATGATCCAGAGGGATAGAGAGAGGTGAAAGAGCACAATTTCATAAAGTGTGAGTAAAAACAAAACACGCCATCCTTATTATACAATGTCAAGACCAAGAGACACTTACGTTTTCTTTCTGGTCTATTCTCTTTTAGAAGGTAGTATGAAATTTCACATCAGGGCCAACGCATCGGCTCACATTGTCAATTTTTCCATTTCCATGTTTTTACTGGCGCAAGTTCTTCATCATCTTCAATTTCTTCTTCTTCTGAATCCCTCTTCTCTGTTTCGTCTTGTTTTTGTTTCTTCTCTTTTCTCGTAGGGCACTCTGAATTCCAGTGTCCTTTCTCCTGACAACGATATTAGGTATCTTGACTTTTGTCTCTCTTTCTTAGACGAAGCAGGTATTCTGGAGACAAATACCCATTTACCTTTGCAGATATAGCAAACTTCATTAGCACTTACACACTTTCGTATGACTCTCATCAAATCAACGACCAAAAGAGTAAGTTTTGTTGCCACTTTCGCATGTGAATTATGCTTTCGTATGACTTTTAGCAAATATTTGACCAGCAGGTCGATCTGTGCTGACTCTTCCATCTTCTTGATCGTTTGAGAGCGGAATGAATACTCTGACGCTAAGACACTCTCCTTATATACATGGACCTGCTGCGTATGAAACCTAGTCAAATGTAATTTTGCAATAAGATGAAACGATTTCATTGAGGAAGTAAAAAGCAATGATGTACCGTATCGCCTCACACAAAACCTGAAGTTTTAGTTCAAATCCGTGTCAGCGATTTCGAAGACGACATAACTGAGCTTTAATCAATGCTCTCCAATTATGCCACAAAACCACGAGTCCTGATTCACGCCAAAAGAAATTTCGTTCGGTCCATAAAAATAGTATCACATCTGAGAAACGCAAAAACGAACTTCCAGAAAACTGAGAACGACGGTTTACACCTACAACGTAAATGTGTGAGTTCAAGTAGTGCGTAAAACTTAGTCAAATTAGATTTTTATAGTCAAGACGAAACGATCTCTTTTCGAACAAGAAAGCAGACACCAAGCGACAATGGCGATCCGTGTCACACAACACTTTTCAAAATGTATATTATCAGAGGTTTGTTCTAGCGATCTGCACGGTTAAATTAAATGTTGATGTATTTTGCAATAAGACGGACACAATTTCCATGGGATCGCCCATGGTACGATTGTTCGTGCATTAGTTCAATTTTTAAAAATATTTTTTTATATAAATCGCCTATAGGATAGACCCAGTAAAGCATGGCCATTCTCGTCACTGTCTGAATAGCTACTCAAGTCAATTCGAAGCGAACGCGGTAAGAAAATAAGTATAGCCAATGAAATGGCTTACAACGGGTGATGCATTGTTTTGTTCTAGGGCTGTGTGGCATAATAATCCCTATGTTCTTGCGTTGTTACCATTACAGTGCAGACAGACTGAAATGTGAACTTACAAGCCCTCTTTGTGTGTGTTGTACCATTTCCTCTTACCACATCAAAATACTGAGCGTCACAGTATTGGTTCGCGTTTTCAAGCTGACCATTTTTTTATATCTCACTTAAACATTTCGACATAAACACTCACATCGGTAGAGTCAGAACAGACGTGTTACAGTATTGAAGGGCATGTTATCTTTTCTTTTTCAAACTAATAAATTTGGGGTTTGTATGAAGTAAAGAACCGAACGTACAGTGAAACTCAAGGATGATGACCCAATCTGTCTGTCTATTGATGCATGTATTTACTTAAGAAGAAATATGACCTCTAAAACACAAAGAGATACGGCAAGCATGATTAGATTAAACACAACGATGTTTTCCTTCACGCCCGTGTAATTTAGAGTTTCAATCGTCTTTGAAGACAAACTTGGTCTCCTTTTGTAGGGCTTGAAATAATAAAAAAAACTGAAAAATCTTAAGCACTTTGCTATAGATAATTTCATCAACAGACCAAACAACATAAATACCGTTACAACAATAGAAAGCCTTAAATCTTCTATCAAAAAGAAATGCATGAAAAAAATTAAAGATTAACGATAACTAACCAATGAAACCGAATTTAACAAAGGCAATGACATGTGAAGAAATGCCTCTCACTTTGGAAAGGTAGGCGAATGTACTCTGTCATGCACCGTCAACTTGAAAAAAATTATAAACAGAGAGAAACCTGAATTCAAAATTCAGTTGTTTCTTTTTCTTCAAAATTATTTCGTTTCTTTTTTCTGTTTTTTTTGTGGAACAAATCTAAGCATTAATATAGAGTGGAAAAGGGAAAATGCACATACAAGCTTTGATATTTCTGAAAAAAGGAGGGGATATTCCTAACGTTCATAACCACCTATATATGCTTGGACTTGTCTGTGACTTATCCACAAAACAAGATATACATATTTCTGGTCAAGCTGCAAGTGTGTGCGTGTTTTTGAAAATGGTAAAAATTGGATATACAATTTTCTCGTGACACTTATAAAGTGAAGAGTCTGTGCAAGTGTCAAAAGCCAAAGTCATATAAGTTTTGTATTTTGTACGGCTTGTAAAGATTTCTACTTTAGAAAATGTGAAGTATCACAAGTTATTATCACAAACAGAAGTGGAACATAGGGGCTTGCAAGAAAGAAAATAACCCAGACAGTTGGTGTCATCAAGAGTGCTAGAGACGGTACCCGAACTTGCTTGCCTGCTTACTTGAATTAAAGTGATTTTCGCTCTAATGGAGCATGTATCACTGGTTTAATAACGCACCGCGTGATTTTTAATTACTCCTGGGGAAGGAAAGAGAGCCTCATCCCCCAGGCTTTTATGTACTCACAGACTATTTTTAAATTTAGCCACTCAGGTGTAGGACTAACTAGTCCTTAACAACCTGACTGAAAGACTTTAAACATGAGTGGGAATTGTCTCACCACACACTCATTTTTCTGTCCGAGCGTGGTAAAGGAGGAAAAAGGTGCTCAGCAAGACAGCCATGGATGTTAAGTACTCACCAAAACGCTAGCCCGTACTTATTTCAAATCAAGTCCCGTTTTTGCTAATGGACAATAAAAGGTACCAATAATGTGTTAACCACCTGTGCAATTAGTTCAAATCTAACGAGTCTGTTAAATTTCCTACTTCCTAACATATCTGTCTAATATTAGTACTTAGTGTACATAAAAATAGCCATACTGATCTTATTTTAAATTATTATGTCTAAGCGACATATACCAGTTTGGTCACTGTTAGGTTTAAAAAGTTAAGTTTGTTGTGGTGTTCCAATGGGTCAAGTTTGTTTCGAGAATAGTTTAGTCAAGGAGGGATACCAAGCCAAATATGGTTCCCTATTTAATAAAAAGCAATCTTTTGGAGCCCTAAAGAAAGTCTGTTTTTTCTGTTAGAAGGTAACACGTCTCTCTTTTGCTTTCACGTTCTTTCCCGCACTCCTAGTCTCATGATTCTTGATATCAGGAAATGCGTAGCCATGATGGGCGGTAATGTAAGCAGCGGTTTCTACCAGTTGACTGAGGGGGTATCCAGTGTAGGCTTGTCTGTAGAATTGGGGAAGAACTCTGACCCCTAATCCCCATTGAGAAGGTCTTGGTTTAAAGGTGTCTAGAGATTTGTAGGCAACGTATTGTATGGCTGTAATAAACTGCCCTGCTATGTTGACGTCATACAATGCTTGATCTAGCCCCATTTCGGTGTACTTCTCAACGAGGGTCAGCGTCCCCCTCCTCCTCAACCGCCTCAATTTCCTCTTCTGGTTCTGATACTAATTCTTCAGTTGAGGTAGATAGTTTCAAATCCGCTGCTATGGTGTCTGTCGCTGTTATTGTTGTTGTAGTTGTTCTTTCAGCTGAGATTGCCTGTAGTATCGGAGTGAGAAAAGAACGTAGTGCCTCCGATAATTACATTTGAGTTTACCATACCGTTTGTGTAACATAATTGGACCTTTGTTTTGCCACCACTCTTTCCGGGACGGGTTGTTTGTTAGGTATAGTCGGCTGTTGACTAGCTGTTATTTGTGTTCTCGAGGTGGGTGGAGTGCTAACTGGCTAGGTCTGCATTTCTTGCTCCCGCTGCTGTTGCGTATATTTCTTCCCTCCACACCGAGTTCTGGACCTAATTCTTTAAATTTCGTTGTACCCGAACTTACATTATCCATATTATCACCAACAAAAGAAAACAAAACGCACAGACCTAAAAGAAACACTCATTCACTTTTTACAGAACATTACTATTTTTAAAATTTTGATAAGCGACGGAAACGAACAACTTAGAGTCACACTTTCTAACCAAGATAAAGAAATCATGTGCTGATAGACTCACTTCTGTATTTTTTCTTCTAACTGACTAACGTATCATAGGCAATGGAATGTGATTTCTTTTCGAGAGTATGGGGTAGCCCTGAAATTTTTTTTTGGGAAGTTGAAGCTATGGCGATCGCTTAGGTTATAAGATGACGGCCTCCTCTGGCGACAGGCTTTCTCACAGGATAAGGTCTGCTTCTTCGGAAAGAGAAGAAGAACTCTTTGGTGTCGATAAAACTGTTAACAAAGCCTCTGCCAGGTTCATGCTGCTGCTGCTGCTGCTGCTCTCTCTGCTGTTTATGAAGTCTGTACTTCTCCGTCCATTCTTCTTTCTCCTTCTTGAATTCCTCCTTGAAGAGCTCTTCTTTCAGGTCTTCAGTGACTTTCAGCATTATGATATTGTCTATCTCTTCAGGTCTCGGTATCAGACTTGTCATGACCCTATGCAAATTCACATAGGCTTCGTTCAACTTGGCTTATCTTGAGCACATCTTCGTAGGAAGATGAGTCGACAATGGATGGACAGACTGGAGACACAACACAACACAACATTTTTGAATTCAAAATTGTTGTGTTGTGTTGTGTCTCCAGTCTGTCCATCCATTGTCGACTCATCTTCCTACGAAGATGTGCTCAAGATAAGCCAAGTTGAACGAAGCCTATGTGAATTTGCATAGGGTCATGACAAGTCTGATACCGAGACCTGAAGAGATAGACAATATCATAATGCTGAAAGTCACTGAAGACCTGAAAGAAGAGCTCTTCAAGGAGGAATTCAAGAAGGAGAAAGAAGAATGGACGGAGAAGTACAGACTTCATAAACAGCAGAGAGAGCAGCAACAGCAGCAGCAGCATGAACCTGGCAGAGGCTTTGTTAACAGTTTTATCGACACCAAAGAGTTCTTCTTCTCTTTCCGAAGAAGCAGACCTTATCCTGTGAGAAAGCCTGTCGTCAGAGGAGGCCGTCATCTTATAACCTAAGCGATCGCCATAGCTTCAACTTCCCAAAAAAAAATTTCAGGGCTACCCCATACTCTCGAAAAGAAATCACATTCCATTGCCTATGATACGTTAGTCAGTTAGAAGAAAAAATACAGAAGTGAGTCTATCAGCACATGATTTCTTTATCTTGGTTAGAAAGTGTGACTCTAAGTTGTTCGTTTCCGTCGCTTATCAAAATTTTAAAAATAGTAATGTTCTTTAAAAAGTGAATGAGTGTTTCTTTTAGGTCTGTGCGTTTTGTTTTCTTTTGTTGGTGATAATATGGATAATGTAAGTTCGGGTACAACGAAATTTAAAGAATTAGGTCCAGAACTCGGTGTGGAGGGAAGAAATATACGCAACAGCAGCGGAAGCAAGAAATGCAGACCTAGCCAGTTAGCACTCCACCCACCTCGAGAACACAAATAACAGCTAGTCAACAGCCGACTATACCTAACAAACAACCCGTCCCGGAAAGAGTGGTGGCAAAACAAAGGTCCAATTATGTTACACAAACGGTATGGCAAACTCAGATGTAATTATCGGAGGCACTACGTTCTTTTCTCACTCCGATACTACAGGCAATCTCAGCTGAAAGAACAACTACAACAACAATAACAGCGACAGACACCATAGCAGCGGATTTGAAACTATCTACCTCAACTGAAGAATTAGTATCAGAACCAGAAGAGGAAATTGAGGCGGTTGAGGAGGAGGGGGACGCTGACCCTCGTTGAGAAGTACACCGAAATGGGGCTAGATCAAGCATTGTATGACGTCAACATAGCAGGGCAGTTTATTACAGCCATACAATACGTTGCCTACAAATCTCTAGACACCTTTAAACCAAGACCTTCTCAATGGGGATTAGGGGTCAGAGTTCTTCCCCAATTCTACAGACAAGCCTACACTGGATACCCCCTCAGTCAACTGGTAGAAACCGCTGCTTACATTACCGCCCTTCATGGCTACGCATTTCCTGATATCAAGAATCATGAGACTAGGAGTGCGGGAAAGAACGTGAAAGCAAAAGAGAGACGTGTTACCTTCTAACAGAAAAAACAGACTTTTTTTTAGGGCTCCAAAAGATTGCTTTTTATTAAATAGGGAACCATATTTGGCTTGGTATCCCTCCTTGACTAAACTATTCTCGAAACAAACTTGACCCATTGGAACACCACAACAAACTTAACTTTTTAAACCTAACAGTGACCAAACTGGTATATGTCGCTTAGACATAATAATTTAAAATAAGATCAGTATGGCTATTTTTATGTACACTAAGTACTAATATTAGACAGATATGTTAGGAAGTAGGAAATTTAACAGACTCGTTAGATTTGAACTAATTGCACAGGTGGTTAACACATTATTGGTACCTTTTATTGTCCATTAGCAAAAACGGGACTTGATTTGAAATAAGTACGGGCTAGCGTTTTGGTGAGTACTTAACATCCATGGCTGTCTTGCTGAGCACCTTTTTCCTCCTTTACCACGCTCGGACAGAAAAATGAGTGTGTGGTGAGACAATTCCCACTCATGTTTAAAGTCTTTCAGTCAGGTTGTTAAGGACTAGTTAGTCCTACACCTGAGTGGCTAAATTTAAAAATAGTCTGTGAGTACATAAAAGCCTGGGGGATGAGGCTCTCTTTCCTTCCCCAGGAGTAATTAAAAATCACGCGGTGCGTTATTAAACCAGTGATACATGCTCCATTAGAGCGAAAATCACTTTAATTCAAGTAAGCAGGCAAGCAAGTTCGGGTACCGTCTCTAGCACTCTTGATGACACCAACTGTCTGGGTTATTTTCTTTCTTGCAAGCCCCTATGTTCCACTTCTGTTTGTGATAATAACTTGTGATACTTCACATTTTCTAAAGTAGAAATCTTTACAAGCCGTACAAAATACAAAACTTATATGACTTTGGCTTTTGACACTTGCACAGACTCTTCACTTTATAAGTGTCACGAGAAAATTGTATATCCAATTTTTACCATTTTCAAAAACACGCACACACTTGCAGCTTGACCAGAAATATGTATATCTTGTTTTGTGGATAAGTCACAGACAAGTCCAAGCATATATAGGTGGTTATGAACGTTAGGAATATCCCCTCCTTTTTTCAGAAATATCAAAGCTTGTATGTGCATTTTTCCTTTTCCACTCTATATTAATGCTTAGATTTGTTCCACAAAAAAAACAGAAAAAAGAAACGAAATAATTTTGAAGAAAAAGAAACAACTGAATTTTGAATTCAGGTTTCTCTCTGTTTATAATTTTTTTCAAGTTGACGGTGCATGACAGAGTACATTCGCCTACCTTTCCAAAGTGAGAGGCATTTCTTCACATGTCATTGCCTTTGTTAAATTCGGTTTCATTGGTTAGTTATCGTTAATCTTTAATTTTTTTCATGCATTTCTTTTTGATAGAAGATTTAAGGCTTTCTATTGTTGTAACGGTATTTATGTTGTTTGGTCTGTTGATGAAATTATCTATAGCAAAGTGCTTAAGATTTTTCAGTTTTTTTATTATTTCAAGCCCTACAAAAGGAGACAAAGTTTGTCTTCAAAGACGATTGAAACTCTAAATTACACGGGCGTGAAGGAAAACATCGTTGTGTTTAATCTAATCATGCTTGCCGTATCTCTTTGTGTTTTAGAGGTCATATTTCTTCTTAAGTAAATACACGCATCAATAGACAGACAGATTGGGTCATCATCCTTGAGTTTCACTGTACGTTCGGTTCTTTACTTCATACAAACCCCAAATTTATTAGTTTGAAAAAGAAAAGATAACATGCCCTTCAATACTGTAACACGTCTGTTCTGACTCTACCGATGTGAGTGTTTATGTCGAAATGTTTAAGTGAGATATAAAAAAATGGTCAGCTTGAAAACGCGAACCAATACTGTGACGCTCAGTATTTTGATGTGGTAAGAGGAAATGGTACAACACACACAAAGAGGGCTTGTAAGTTCACATTTCAGTCTGTCTGCACTGTAATGGTAACAACGCAAGAACATAGGGATTATTATGCCACACAGCCCTAGAACAAAACAATGCATCACCCGTTGTAAGCCATTTCATTGGCTATACTTATTTTCTTACCGCGTTCGCTTCGAATTGACTTGAGTAGCTATTCAGACAGTGACGAGAATGGCCATGCTTTACTGGGTCTATCCTATAGGCGATTTATATAAAAAAATATTTTTAAAAATTGAACTAATGCACGAACAATCGTACCATGGGCGATCCCATGGAAATTGTGTCCATCTTATTGCAAAATACATCAACATTTAATTTAACCGTGCAGATCGCTAGAACAAACCTCTGATAATATACATTTTGAAAAGTGTTGTGTGACACGGATCGCCATTGTCGCTTGGTGTCTGCTTTCTTGTTCGAAAAGAGATCGTTTCGTCTTGACTATAAAAATCTAATTTGACTAAGTTTTACGCACTACTTGAACTCACACATTTACGTTGTAGGTGTAAACCGTCGTTCTCAGTTTTCTGGAAGTTCGTTTTTGCGTTTCTCAGATGTGATACTATTTTTTATGGACCGAACGAAATTTCTTTTGGCGTGAATCAGGACTCGTGGTTTTGTGGCATAATTGGAGAGCATTGATTAAAGCTCAGTTATGTCGTCTTCGAAATCGCTGACACGGATTTGAACTAAAACTTCAGGTTTTGTGTGAGGCGATACGGTACATCATTGCTTTTTACTTCCTCAATGAAATCGTTTCATCTTATTGCAAAATTACATTTGACTAGGTTTCATACGCAGCAGGTCCATGTATATAAGGAGAGTGTCTTAGCGTCAGAGTATTCATTCCGCTCTCAAACGATCAAGAAGATGGAAGAGTCAGCACAGATCGACCTGCTGGTCAAATATTTGCTAAAAGTCATACGAAAGCATAATTCACATGCGAAAGTGGCAACAAAACTTACTCTTTTGGTCGTTGATTTGATGAGAGTCATACGAAAGTGTGTAAGTGCTAATGAAGTTTGCTATATCTGCAAAGGTAAATGGGTATTTGTCTCCAGAATACCTGCTTCGTCTAAGAAAGAGAGACAAAAGTCAAGATACCTAATATCGTTGTCAGGAGAAAGGACACTGGAATTCAGAGTGCCCTACGAGAAAAGAGAAGAAACAAAAACAAGACGAAACAGAGAAGAGGGATTCAGAAGAAGAAGAAATTGAAGATGATGAAGAACTTGCGCCAGTAAAAACATGGAAATGGAAAAATTGACAATGTGAGCCGATGCGTTGGCCCTGATGTGAAATTTCATACTACCTTCTAAAAGAGAATAGACCAGAAAGAAAACGTAAGTGTCTCTTGGTCTTGACATTGTATAATAAGGATGGCGTGTTTTGTTTTTACTCACACTTTATGAAATTGTGCTCTTTCACCTCTCTCTATCCCTCTGGATCATGTTTTAGTTAGAATTGAAATGGAAGGATGTTTTCCTTCACGCACGCTCTTTAGGTATGCAAGTCCGTAAACAATAGTCAGTCTATTCGTCCATCATTTTGTGTCTTGATGTTTCCTAAATCACACACTGATGCCATAAAATAACGGGTTAAATGGGTTTTGTAGTGTTGGGAGTGGGGGTGGGTGGGGTGTAGGTGTTTGGCAGAGTTGGTCATTGCAGGTGAGGGCTTAGGTGCTTTCAAAAAACTTTTTCTTCTTCACTCTGTGTTGATGGAATATAATGGGTTATTTTCTTCACTCTCTGTTGATAGTATATATATAAAGGGTTATTTCTTCACTGCGTGTGGATAGTGTATAATGGTTTTCTTCTTCTTCCCTCTGTGGTGTGCGTGTGTGTGTGTGTGTGTGTGTGTGTGTGTTCGTGTACGTTGTGTAGATCGCATATTTGGTTGTTTTTCTTCTTCTTCCTCCCGAGTGTGGATAGTATATTTGCGGTTTGTATGCGTTAGCGACGTTGTGTGGATAGTATATTTGGGGTTTGTATGCGTTCGCGTACGTTTGTGTGGATAGTTTATTTGGGGTTTGTATTATCTCCCTTCTGTGTTGATAGTGTATTTGGGGTTTGTATGCGTTCGCGTACGTTTGTGTGGATAGTTTATTTGGGGTTTGTATTATCTCCCTTCTGTGTTGATAGTATATTTGGGGTTTGTTTTTTCCTCTTCCCTCTGTGTGTGTGTGTGTGTGTGTGTGTGTTCGCGTACGTTGTGTAGATCGTATATTTGGTTGTTTTTTCTTCTTCCTCCCGAGTGTGGATAGCATATTTGGAGTTTGTATGCGTTAGCGACGTTGTGTGGATAGTATATTTTGGGTTTGTATGCGTTCGCGTACGTTTGTGTGGATAGTTTATTTGGGGTTTGTATTATCTCCTTCTGTGTTGATAGTATATTTGGGGTTTGTATGCGTTCGCGTACGTTTGTGTGGATAGTTTATTTGGGGTTTGTATTATCTCCCTTCTGTGTTGATAGTATATTTCGGGTTTGTATGCGTTCGCGTACGTTTGTGTGGATAGTTTATTTGGGGTTTGTATTATCTCCCTTCTGTGTTGATAGTATATTTGGGGTTTGTATGCGTTCGCGTACGTTTGTGTGGATAGTTTATTTGGGGTTTGTATTATCTCCCTTCTGTGTTGATAGTATATTTGGGGTTTGTTTTTTCCTCTTCCCTCTGTGTGTGTGTGTGTGTGTGTGTGTATGTGTGTGTGTGTTCGAGTACGTTGTGTAGATCGTATATTTGGTTGTTTTATTTCTTCCTCCCGAGTGTGGATAGTATATTTGTGGTTTGTTTTTTCCTCTTCCCTCTGTGTGTGTGTGTGTGAGTGTGTCTGCGCGCGTATGTTGTGTGTGTGTGTGTGTGTGTGTGTGTGTGTGTGTGTGTATTGGTCTCTGTTTGTCCCTATAAAACTCACTTTATCCCTATCAGATACACTCTACCTACCTACCTACAGTAGCGCGTATTCAGGTCAGCCACTTGCAACACTGTTGCCGTTTATCCCTAGTGTTCAGTACAGTGACGTCACTGACGCTGGAAATTTTGAGACTATAAATATCGACTTGGGGATTTCCACATTTTGTAGCTATAAATATATACTAGAATTCATAAACAGGAACGTCACTCAAGCTGAGGCTATAAAAAGATAGTGGGATTTTCCAAAGGAAAAACCCACAAGTTGGAGCTATAAATAGATAGTGGGATTTCATAGGAATTTCAGCTGATTATAGATACATAGGTATTTATCCACGATCGTCACAGAAGTTGATATTGTAAGTAGTTACTAATTTTATCCATTTTAGTCTAAACCATTGTAACTTAATTTTCGGGGATATGTTTATTTTCCTTTAAATTCTGGGACAATTTCGTCATTTTAACGTTACTTTTAGTCACATCCATTTTGTCGTTGAGCATTTCCTTGATTATCGCTATTTATAGCATCATTACAATTATGCAAATTTTTGAACACCCCATCAAGATTTCAGGTCTTGGTAATGCTTTATATATAAATCTCACGCTTGTACTACTGTATGTATGTCTCTGTCTCTGTTGTGTTTGACCCTCTATCATCATTGTCCCTAGACAGTCCCACCATGTTCAATTCCCCTTGACGCTATACAGATCCACCATGTTCAATTTCCATATGTTAAATTCCCTTGAGGCTATATCCCCCAGGGGTTTCCGTAATGTTAAATTTCCCATTGTCCCTAGACAGTCCCACGATCTATTCCCCATGTTAAATTCCCATTGTCCCTAGACAGACCCACACTATAGTCCCCTGTTCCATTCCCCTTGTCCCTAGACAAGCCCAAACTCTATTCCTCATGTTAATTTCCCTTGTCCCTAGACAAGCCCAAACTCTATGTTAAATTCCCATTGTCCCTAGAGTGACCCACGATTTTTCTCCATGTTAAATTTCCATTGTCCCTAGAGTGACCCAGGGGTGTTTTTAATGCTAAGTCCCATTGTCCCTAGGGTGACCCCATTTACTACTATCAGGTTACTGGTGAGTCACAACCTCTGAACACCCACCCCTACTACTAACGTGAAAAGTTGTTGCCATGACTACAATTACAGTATGCAAGGTAGACCATTTCCATAAAAGTCAAACATAACAGGGAGATCGGGTAAGGACTTCAGTACGATGAACTCGACAGCGATTAGACCATTACAGATAAGTTCGCCATCAAAGGAAGCTGAACCATTAAGGAAATGTATTTCATCGGAGTAATGCACGCCATTATAATATGAGATTTTGCTTGTTTTATTCTCCTTAAGTACACCTGTAATGCAAGCCATTATAATGACATTTGCTTGTCTTATACACTGTTAAGTACACCTGTAGTGAAAGCTTTTATAATGAATTTAGTACATCAGCTACATAGGTTGAAAATCGATGCATAATTACTGATTGATATATTACAAAATAAATGTTATTGCTGTGGATTTAACGCCATTTGTCAGCACACGCTAGGCTCATAACTGCGGGCAATACGTCCGGCGGAGATTCTGGGAAAAACACGATATAAACTACTGCCCTGCTTTCTCGCATTTCCACATTGGCCGAATCCTAGACTCGAACTCACGCAGACAGGTGAGATGATGATGATGATATATATATATATATATATATATATATATATATATATATATATATATATATATATATATATATATATATATATATATATATATATATATATATATATATATATATATATATATGTGTGTGTGTGTGTGTGTGTGTGTGTGTGTGTGTGTGCTTTAGAATTAAGTGTCCTATAAATAAAAATGTTTCATTAACTTTGAATAATACATATGAAAACAATTTAATCAGTAAAACCGTTTTTGTTATATGTGTTATCACCAAAATCTGCTAACGGTAATAAGTAATAAGCTTGCAAGTTACCCTGCTTCGGATGCGGGAGGTAGCGGGTTCAAATCCCGGCCAAGTCATATCAGTGGTACTAGCAGCTGCTTAGCTTGGTGCTCAGTATTAAGAGGTTTGTGCTAGGACTGGTCGATCTGGTGTCAGGATAAGGTGACCGGGTGGAACATGAGGCAATATGTCTTCAGCATGATGTCCCAGTGCTACATATCACTATAAACTGTCACACTGCAGACATCGTAGCGATATGACTAAAATTGTTAAAGCTACGTAAAAAGCTACTTTAATCTTTCTCGCATACCTACGGTGGCCGATCAGAGACTCTAACCCATGCTAAAAGAGGTGAGATGACAAGGATCTGTGCCTTAGAGTATTCGACCAGCCTAGGCTCATCTGTGTCCTTTTAAAACCACCCACTGACTATACTGGTCCATTTCTATTAGAACCCGATTTGATAAAATCCAATTTATTCGCTTCTAGTTACCAAAGACTGCCGAATTCTAAAATTAATAATGTCACATTTTATTATAAATCATGTTGTTTTTCATCGAGCGTTTCCATGAGATCTCAGTTCATTATCTGGTTATTTTCATTACTTTTTGTGTCCTGCGCTATATAGACGGCATTAACGGCTTACCATATTGCTTAATCAAGACACCAATTATTGAGAAAAAATAATCTCGAACGACTTAGTCTTTTTAGTCTCAATAGGTCTTGTCTGTCTGAGTCTCGCTTTTATCTTCTGTATCTCTCTCTCTCTCTCTTTCTCTCTCTCTCTGTTTCTCTCTTTCTCTCTCTCAATAGATTCGTTTTAATAATTATTGGATCTATGAATATTGATACCCTGATCAAGACTTCGTTCTCTCTCTCTCTCTCTCTCTCTCTCTCTCTCTCTCTCTCTCTCTCTCTCTCACATTCACACGAATACACATACAGACAGACACATACACACTCTCAGGGTCTCCATATCATTCTATTCTCTTTTAATTCAATAAATTTTGTTCCCGTTCCATCTTTTTTAATACTATATACTTAAGTTGGTCAAATCTAAACTCGATCCTATATTTTAAGAAAATGCAACCTTACATGCGAAGGCTTTAGACATCTTGGCCTTGGACCCTCATACGAACAACGTAGCTACAAACAGCCAAAGCTAAGACTGTAGATAAGTTTTTAAAAATGTAAATTTATAATCATTATCAAACCATGCGTGATCACAAATAAAGATGAAGGGGTAAAAGGCGTTTTACATTTTAAATATGGACCATTGCACAACGTGTCCCAAGATCGCCTAAACACACGCAATAAAATAAAAATATCATAGCGACGCTATACCTTGACTACGGACACGAATGCACACAACATACGGTTATTTACAGAGTGGTCTATACAATTTCAGCGCTCCTACTCATGAAAGCAGCGCCTACATTCTCTGTTCCTTTCACGTATCAGATCTTCATCTGGTACTGCTGTAAGAACAGCGACCATCGCATCAAGCGTCCATTCGACAATTTCGCCTGCGTGAGATAGACGAGGGGTTGGTGGTCAGTTTCCAATATGAACTTGTGCCCGTACAGGTACCGCTAGGACCGTGATATTCCGAACACGATTCCGAGGCATTACCTCTCCGATACGGAGTAGTACTTCCCGGCAGCAGACAATTTCCGACTGCCGGACGCGACAGTGAAAAGCGTCCCCTCATGCTCCTGTAACAGTACTGCTCCCAGTCCCGTGTCGCATGCGTCAGTACGAAGCACGAAGTCTTTGGACAGATCTGGTAGGCGGACAACCGCGTTGGATGTAAGCCTATCCTTTAGCATTTGGAAAGCGTGCTCGCACGCATCCGTCTAAATAACTTTACCCGAGGACCATTTCTTGATCAGGTCAGACAACGGCCCCACGATCGTACTGAAATTGGCCACATACCTCCGATAATACCCGGCCAATCCCAAGAATGATCTCACCTCAGTCTTCGTGGTGGGCCGTGCGGCGTTACTCAGCCGCTCCACCTTTGACTTTTCGGGGGACAGCCTGCCTTGACTAAGGGTGTGTCCCAAATAGTCCAAGGTTTGGAACCCCAGGTGACATTTGGAAGGGCGAGCCGTCAATCCCTCCTGAAAAGCCTCTCCAAAACGTCAGCTAGCAGAGTGAGGTGTTCACCCCACGTCTCTGTGGCTAGCAAGAGATCATCCATGAAGTTGTGGACACGCCTATCGCGCAAGGGCTCCAACAACTTCCGCATCATTCTAGTGAAGATGCAGGGCGCATTCTGGACTCCGAATGACATGACCAACCATTGGTATGCCCCATCGGGAGTAGCAAAGGAGAGCTTTTCCCTATCCTCCTTTCTCACAGGGATTTGCCAGTATCCCTTGGTCAAATCCAACTTTGAGAACAATTTCGCCTTCGAGACAGAAGCAAAAATATGTTCTGGGTCAGGTAGCGTTTCAACTTGAAATTTCGTCACTTGATTCAGCTTTCGGTAGTCGACACAAATCGATGTGTGCCATCCTTCTTCTGCACTAGGACTACCGGAGAACTGTACGGAGACTCGACGGGCTCGATTACTCCCACAGCAATCATCTGTTCGATCTCCTCCCTTACGACGCGTCGTTTTGCGTGGGGAAAGGGGTAGGGTTTCCGCTGGACTGGCAGCTTTAACCCGAACTCAACGAGTGACGTTCTTCCGGGTATTTCCGTAAGCACATCGGAATACCCGGCCAGTAACTTCTCTATCTCTTCCCTCTGTACCGTAGTCAACATGAGGTCGCACTCCACGTCTGAGGGTGTCTCAGCCCTCGTTAACGGACAGCTCGGGACAGTATTTGCCCCTTCAGTGTCGCCTTCGGCGACCTCGGTGACGATCGTGGCGACGACAAAATCGCTTACGGTCTCCCTTTCCCGGTATCGCTTAAGGAGATTGGCATGGTATGGCTTCTCCTTAGTCAGTAGTCGTATCCGACAGGTTTGACCTCCGACTTTCCTGGTTACGACGTACGGCCCCCTCCAAGAAACTTGCAACTTGTTGTATTCTTGGGGTAACAGCAACAATACCTTGTCGCTTACGTCATAGTGGGGTCAAACTTCCTTCAGTTTGTTTCGCAAACCCGCGACATACTGATAGGTAGTACGTACCTCTTCGACTGCGTGATCGTCCGTCCACAGCTGTCTCAGTACGGCGATTGGGCCACGTACGGTCCTCCCGTACAAGAGTTCAAAGGGAGAAAACCCTAAACTCGCTTGGGGTACTTCCAGATATGCGAAAAGCATTGCAGGAATGTACCGATCCCAATCTTTGGGGCGGCCTTCGCATAGCTTCTTGAGCGTGTTCTTCAAGGTCCCGTTAAACCGTTCGACCAGTCCATTACATTGGGGGTGATACGGTGTAGTCGTGAGGTGTTTAATCGACATCACTTAGTTTACCTCTGCCATCACGCGACTCATGAATTGTGTCCCTTGATCGGTCAGGATCTCGTCGGGCACTCCGACTCTTGACCAAATTCCAAACAGTTCTCACGCGTCGGTTTCCGAATCAATATTAACCAACGCGATGGCCTTCGGATAGCGTGTAGCGTAATCCACCACCGTTAGAATATACCGATTTCCGTGCGACGACGCGGGTTTTATCGGTCCGATTAAGTCCATCGCAACGCGTCGAAATGTTCATCGATAAGGGGGGGTACTCCCAAGGGGACGGGTCTATGATCCGTTTTCGGTGCCATTCTCTGACACTTGTCATAGGAGAGACAGAACCGCTTGACAGCTCCCTGGACCCCCGGCCAGTAAAATTCTTTGATAAGACGGTCACGCGTCTTGGCAATTCCCATGTGTTCTCCCATGAGACTTTCGTGAGCGAGTTTTAACACTTCGCCTCGCTTCTCTTTCGGCACGACGACTTGCTTAAAGTGTTCGCTGCCTTTCCGGGCGTGGCGATACAAGATCCCCTTTATGTGCGAGAACTTCACCGCACCATTCGGAGTTTCCTTCTCCGTTTCCTCTGCAGCGTATTTGTGCAACTGCGTCAGAGTTGCGTCCTCCTGCTGCCGCTCCCTCAATTCGGCAGGAAAGACGTTACTGACCGGTGTCGACGTAACTTCCATCGGAGTCGGTTTCGTCTGTCGACTTTTGGACCTGGTTTCCACAGGACTCACAGGCAATGGTGTGCAGGTTTCGGGGTTCGGTTGTGGCAACACATAACGACATCCCAGTATCACGTCATGTGACAGTCCAGCCAAGCAGGCAGCTTCAATTTGCCCCTTCACGTACGGTGAATCGAGGTCAATGACAGCCACTGACAACGAGTCACGCGTGCTTTTCACGTACTGGACTCAATTACCTCTCCTGTGTAGTCCTCAGGCTTCACGTATTTCTTGTCGACAAGGGCTTGAACGCTACACCCACTGTCGTACAAGATGGTGGCACTTTCTCCGTTGACAGTTGCGGCCGCAAGGTTTGCTGGTTTACAGCTTGCCTCCGGCTCGCACTCCTTTCTAGCAACGGCATTCACCTGGGTCTGCCTGCACCTGGGACAGTTCATGGCAAAATGCCCCGGGCGCTTGCAGTTGAAACACGTCGGCGGCCCTCGCCGACCTGCAAGTCCGGTTTTCGTGGGGGGGCCTGTCCCGGTCTATGGGTGGCATCCTTACCTGTGGATCCTCGTCCGACCTTTGATAGCTTTTGTGGACGATATCATTTTACCACGCCTTCAGTGGAAGAAAATGACGCTTTTGTGTTCCGAAGACTCTTCTCTGTGCTCTTTATATAATTCCTGAGGGCAAAGGCAGATCTTGCATGGTCCCTTCTCTCGACATATTGTAGAGGGACGTAAGATGATTATCTGATGTCTTGCTTGCTGGAGCTTATTCTTAGCTACAAATTCTAGCTGCGTCATTAGGATCACAGAGCTATATGATATGAGCTGGAAATAGTTCGGGTCAAATGAAAGGACACGTTACTCGCTTACACTGCATGCCGAAACATCAGCGAAGTGTTCGTTAAAGGCTCAAATTGATCTGAATTGATCCACGTCACATCCATGAGAGGTTTCATTTAGGAAACAATGTGAGGGACTATGGTCAATTAAAGTTAAACTTGGCTAGTAGGTCTGATAGATCTTTATCTTGACCAATATCCCCTCTGCCACGATGCTTGAAAGAGTCGTAAGAAATGGATTTGTAGCCTTTGAACATAACTGGGGTAAAAATTTCTTTTTGAAAAGCAAGAAGAATCAGCCAGCAATGGGATCGAGGCACTCAAATGGATGATGTTACTGACCTACACCAGTCCCTCAAAACGCGCCACTTTCCTTCGTACGTCTTCAAAGTGGAGAGTATTCTAGCTCGTGATATTCTAGACACAATTCTAGATGCAGGCTGAAATTCTTTTCTACGCAGAGTTCGCTCGACAAAAGCCAGACCTGAAGAAGGAACTGGGCCGTACAAAGATGACAAGTCTTTGACTGCAGCTGTTTGGGGAGGTTCGGCCACGGCCGGAACCTTTCTGTGTACCTCTGCCGATAGGTCAAGATCTTTGACCCAGGAATTGTCCTGTCTGAGAGGGGATATCAGAATCAGTTTGCAGCTCTTACCCCAGTTTGCTCTATTATTTCATTTCGGCATTATTTTCGGTATTAAGACAATCTTGGAGACAAAGATGGGCAGTTTGCAATTCCACTTTGTTACAAATAGGTCTTTCATCAGACGCTCCCAAATTGCGCAAGTCCAATGAAAGGTCGATTGAAGAAAAGACCACTCGGCATAAAGGATCCGAACTTTTGGACAGTGAGTCGACCAGAACACTGAGCCTGCCGGGAATGTGTCTCATTAATACCATTATATTATCTGGGAGCACCGGTGCAGAAACTTCCAAAGCAGAATGCATTGGTCTTGTGATTTACCCCTTCACCCCACTCCCGTCTGAGGATGTAGGCCACCGCCACCGAGTTGTCCGACATGCCAAGAACTACTTTCCCCGAGAGTTAGTCCTTCTAGACAACATAAAATGCATCGAGTATACCCCTCCTCAAGAAAAGAACTTATGGCGTGCTTTTGAAGGACGTTGAGTAGTTGCAGTCGCTGTTGATAAAGTCAATCGATCAGGATGACGACACAGCTGATAATGTTTGCGAACATATGTCGAGACCAAAATGTCAGCATATGAAACTAGTATATAATTCTTTGCTCGGCAAACCGAATGACCTTGCGCCAAACTGGGTGAAAAGGTACGTACGTGGTAATAGGCGTCAATCAAATCTAGACTGGTTGCAAATTCGTCTCCTTTGCTGGAAAATCGTGATTGTTCGAGCTGTTTTTGAACTTAGATTCAATCCGGAAATGTATTTGTTGGTCTTGCTGAAGCCAATGATCAGTCTGATACATCCGCCTTTGACAGTAGAAAGAATATGGAATAAAACATAGTTCTTTTTCCATACAACCTCCACCACCCGATCTCAATATCCTAATTAGACGGTACGTCCATCATGAAAAGGGAAGACAAAAAGAGGTGGGGCTGGATAAATGAAATCCTAAACCCGTCGAAAAACTGTAATGCTTGTCCCTAATTGTACCATATTATCGCTCTGAAGGTTGAACCATGAACAATTTACTTGCCTATTCCGTTGTCCGAGCACGTTTGGCCGGTATGAATAGATGGATGGACGTTCGGCTCTATTGCCAGCTAGACATTATGCATGGGTGTTGACTGTCCCACATACTACAGTATTAAAGGCCGGTATGTGACACGGCTCACTGACTGGACTAGTCTCTGATCACAAGACAACAGGTATAGCTGGCGGGCTATTGTACTGGCTGTTCAACAACCGGAACTGAATCGTACATCATGAAAGACTGATGAAATGAATCATCAAGATCCGATAATTAAAAAAAAAAAAAACATATCCCCAGGATATTTCATGCCCAGAGAAAATTCTCTGACATGCTTGGACCAAGACCAGACTTGGGCTGAAATCGACGAACAGCTACTTACTCAAAATCAAAGAATGACCAGAGACATTTGAATGCGATTGTCACAGGTGATTGTCACAAGTGATGAAACATAAGATTTACCTTTTGCAACCCAATTCAAGAGATAAACAATGAAGTTTGGATCGGAAAAAAAAACTAGTAGAGACTACAAATCACATGATGCAAGTCAGACTGTCAAGAGAGTTTTATCTGTTTTATTGCCAAAGGACAGGTCATCAGTGTACAAGTGCCTGGATCAGCAAGTATCATTACCAAACCACCCATTCAGGCATTGATACAGGAGGTATCCATTTATTCCATGGCAATGCATCAGTGGCATAAATTTACCATTGTGACATACTTCCAGAAGGAGCAGAGCATCTAAACTTTGCCACATCTTCCATACAGCCGGATTTAGCTCCAACTGATATTTGGCTGAATCCCTTTATCAAATATTTGCTGCGAAGCACACTCACATATTTCGAAGGCAAGAACAAACTTAAAGACATAATAATGTTTCCTACCTTAAACATTTTCAGCATGTTTTTTATGTTTTCTAATTTCATGGTGTTTATTTTTTTGTAATAATATCATTATATATTTAAACATCAGGCGATGAGCCCAAGTGTGCGAGTAGTGAAGGGGGATACTAGAGCGACAATGGGAATTAGCATTACAGGACCCCTTGGGAACATATAGCGACAATGGAAATTTAACATGGAGAAAAATCGTGGGAACATATAGCGACAAGGGAAATTAACATGGAGAAAAATCGTGGGACTGTTGAGCGACAAGGGGATTTGAACACGGAGAAAAATCGTGGGAACATATAGCGACAAAGGAAATTAACATGGGATTTTTTTTTTTTTTTAAAATTAAAAAATAAAAAAAGGGGTAGGCAATGGAAAGGCTATCTCTTTTCGAGAAATATGGCTGGCCCTGAAAAGGGCCTTTGGGTTTATGTTAATATTAATATTAACATAGATGGCATCTGTCACATCTTCTTCTTCTTCTTAAACTCCTTCTAACTGCCGGTCCATACACAAGTACCCTCTTGAGACATCCTTGCCTTTCTATATAAACTCTCCTCATCCATAGACTAGTATCTGTCCTATCAACAACAGTCCACTTGGACCGGACATACATGAGCATGTCCGTCCTGAACATCATTGTTGACACAAGGGTTGAAGATTGAACGTCGGTCCACATCTTGAGGCTCCGAGAACAGGTGAATCAATGCAGTGAACTGCACTTATTTATAGGCAGAGGTAGGATTGAAACGGATTGAGTTCATTCACCAATCCGAACACGCGTTACAAAATTCAGTCAGCCCGCATCCAATCCGAAGAGAGCAGTCTGTGACGTCTGTTGGTCTATATAGATTCGCTAGCGCTTGTGTGCAGTCAATCTATGCGACAGTGATTCAACATGACGGAAACTCAGAAAACGATCCATTGGGCTGCACCAACAGGGGAGATTGCCCAAGGGAACCCGGACATTCTTTCAGAAGAGGTGAATTGGGATTTTGTGGATTTTCTCTCCTCGCAAGAATTTGTTCCGGAACCTGCGTTACCTTCTTCATTACCGCAAGTGGAGAATTTTAGACAGAGACAGAAAGAAGAATTGGAGAAATTTATACAACGACAAAAGGAAGCGGAACAAGCTTTTCTCCTACAGCAGCAAGAAGAAGAGGCAAGAAAAAAACAACAGCAAGAAGAAGTAGCAGCAAAGAAACAAGAGGGTGAAAATCAAACGGTCACGGTACTGTTGGACATTTTAGCGGAGTTAAGAAGTCTGAAACAAATGTATCAGACTTCTTTATTACGACCGAAGAGAATACGACCTTCCCGAGCTAAACACGTCAACCCTGTGACTAAGCCTGTCGTACCACCCTTAGTGATTTCAACCCAATCATTATCATCATCATCAACATTACGCAGTCCAGAAGTAGGTCTTGGCCGTGGCAAAGGCTTAAGGCAGTTAAAGTTGATTGCTTAAACTCACCCCTACACCATAAAGAAAAAGGCCCTTTTCAGGGCCACCCACATTTCTCGAAAAGAAATACAATTTCAATTTGCCAATAACTCGAGAAAAAACCCCACCCATTTTACCCTTATAGTACGTGTCTGTGTATGAGTGCGTGAGTGTACGTTCTTATTTTAAAATCAAAACTCAAAGACACTTACCTTATATCATTCATTTATTCTTTTCTCCATTTCTTTACAATCCAATTCACAATTCACAACACAACACTTTAATAAAAAGTTCATTGACTTCTTCTTTCTCCTTGTTTAGTCTCTCTGTTTTTTAAATTTCTTCACCGTCTTTTCCTCATTTTCTTCCCTTCTTCTTTTCTTCTTCTCCTGTTTCTTTGCCTCTTGTAAATAGAATTGTCTTCTTTCTTCCTCTTCTTCCTCTGAAGAATCCCTCTCTTCTTCCGAAGAATCCTTCTCTTCTTCTGAAGAATCCCTCTTTTCTTCTGACTCCTCTTGTTTCTTTTTTGGGCAATCTGGAGACCAATGTCCTTTTTCTTTACAATAATAACAGGTATCTTGACTTTTGTCTTTTTTAGTTCCTGTTTTTGTTCTTTTTTGACGGTCTGGACACTCTGAAGACCAATGCCCTTTCTTCTGACAGATATAGCAAGTATCTTGACTTTTATCTCGAAAGGAAGGAGAGTAGTCCGTAGGCTGGTCTGAAGAGAATTTTCTAATGACCCCTCGCAAAGCTCTGACGAAACGTTCCATCTGGTTAGTCTCTTCCATCGTTGTGCTCGGCTTGAGAGTGAAATGAATAGTGAAAGGACAAGACACACACCCTTTTATATACGCTGGTCTGCTATGGCTATAAAGTAGTTTATGGTGTTTGAACTTGAGTCATTTGACTTTTTGCTTTCAAGATGAAACGATCTAATTCATTTGAGAAGAAAGAAGAAGAAGAAAGTAAGAGGCAGAAACGTGATCTATCGCCTCGTACCAGAGCTGAAATCTTGGCACAAATTCATGCCAGTGATTTTGAAGAGGACATGAGTGAACCAGAATCAGAACCCTCTAAAACAAGTTCACCACCCTTAGTCAACCCTGAAAAATACTATTCCATTCGAGAGACGGAAAAGCGCTCCTCTAGAAAATTTAGAACCACGGCTTACAAATACACGGTGAAGTTTAAAGATTTCAAGGCTGAAGTGCCGTTAGAGAAAGCAGAAGTGTTCATCACTGAGGTGTGGGATTCTTTGCTCACTTCACTCAAGCAACAATGTCAACCCAAAGAAGACGATCGCTTGAGACTTTCCATACAACACGACGGTTTGAAATCCCCTGTTTGGATCGAGTTTAGCACCCCTGCAGAATTGACCGCTTCCAAAGTCATGGACAAGATTCAACACGTGCAACAATCTAATGACCAGTTTGACATCACCGATGGAAAAGCCACATTGGACATGACCCACGTCTCTCCTCCTCAAGGGACCGGACGCAAAAAGATGTTATTGGTGAACGACCTTCGCAGCATTAAGCGTAGCCTTGTCCAAATTCACAATCCTCATGACCAGATGTGTTTAGCCCGTGCCATCGTGGTGGGACGAACCTATGCCAACAAGAACGACACGGTAGAATGGAAAAGAACCTGGAAAACTATTCAACGATCCGATCGAGCCAAACAACGAAACGAAGCAGAACTCCTGTTGCAACAAGCTGGTCTGTCCAAAGACACACCCTGTGGCATTCCTGAGATGCAAAAATTGCAAGATGCCCTAGCTCCACGATACACCTTGAAAGTGCACCCTCAAGAAGTGCGTGGGCCTTTGTTGTTTCGAGGGCAAGACTTTAAGGACGGAAAATACATTCATGTCTATTATCACGATGAACATTTCGATACCATTACCGCCATCACCGGATTCCTGGGATACGGTTATTACTGTGAGAAATGTGACCATGGTTATAATAATCGAGAGCAACACAAGCATTGTGGATCGAAATGCTCAGGATGTTTGGCCTCTTCACCCTGTCTGAGCGAAGAACCAGTGGCTTGTTCAACTTGTCTGCGCACGTTTGTTAGCCCTACCTGTTACCAACAACATCTGAAAACGCAAAGTTCACAGAAGAAATGTGCTTGTCAACTCCTGAGATTGTGCCCCACGTGTGAACAAGTCATACGTACCAATAATACCAAGGCACACGTATGTTCAGGAAAAAAGAAATGTCACATTTGTCACCACATCGTGGACTTGGAACACCAATGCTACGTGCAAAAATACCAGCCCCCACCAGAGAAAGAGGACGGTCACAAGAAGAAAGGCAATTTCATCTTTTTCGATTTCGAATGCATGCAAGAGACCGGCATTCACATTCCTAATTTCTGCGTGGCTCATCGAGCGTGCGAGAAGTGCATTCAAGAACCTATCTTCAGTCATTGCCCTCACTGCAGCAAGATTCCTGGAGGGCGTGAAAAAATCTTTCGGGGACCGAACACGTTAGCCGATTTTGCCCAATGGGTCTTAGACCCCATCGACAAGACGTGGAGCCAAGAGGACATCGAACTTTACGGAGATTGTCATCGTCATGCCACGGTGATGGCTCACAATTTCTCCGGATACGATGGACAGTTTCTTTTGAGGTACTATACGGAACAAGGCACCGAGCGTCCTAAAGTGACTTTGAACGGAGCCAAAATCATTTTCATGCAAGTGGGACAAGTACAGTTTAAAGATTCGATGAGTTACTTGGCCATGCCTTTGAGTCGAATGCCTAAAACGTTTGGAATGACAGAAATGGCTAAAGGGTACTTTCCACACTTTTTCAATACGGAAGCCAATCAACACGCCGTTCTACCCCATTTACCTGAGGCTCACTATTACGACCCGGACAACATGCGTACCGAACAACGAGAAGCTTTCTACGCTTGGTACCAGGCTCACGCCTCGGACCTTTTCGACTTTCAGGAAGAAATGCTAAAGTATTGTCGTTCCGACGTGGACATTTTACGGCGTTGCTGTGGAAAATTTCGAGAACTGTTCATGGAACACGGAGGGGTCGATCCTTTGAAAGAAGCTTGCACCATTGCCAAAGCGTGTTCCCTAGTGTATCGACAACGATTCATGCCTGAAAACACCGTGGCTGTCATCAGCCCTCAAACGACCAACTTTGTCAAGCGTCAATACTCGGTCAAAGCCCTACGTTGGTTACATTACTTGTGCGACAAGGAAGACAAGTGGATTCAGCATGCCCGCAACGGAGGAGGTGAAAAGACCATCGGAACGTATTTGGTCGATGGCTGGGACTTAGAAAACCCCAAGATCGTGTACGAGTTTAACGGTTGCTTATTTCACGGATGTCCTGTTTGTTACCCTGACCGTGGTACTAAAAATCAGTTTTTGCAACGAACCATGGAAGACTTGTACCAGGACACTTGTCAGCGACGCCTAAAGTTAGAACAGCAAGGATACCAAGTGGTGGAAATGTGGGAACACGAGTACGATCACCGTAACAAAACCGATCCCGAGTTTAAACGCCTCGTGGAAAGTTACCAGTTCATGGACCCGCTGAACCCGAGGGATAGTTTGTACGGAGGAAGGACCAATGCCACCTGTTTGCTGTACCAAGCCGACGAAGAGAAAGGAGAAGAAATCAAATACTTGGACGTGTGTTCGCTGTATCCCTACGTGTGCAAATATTGTCGCTTTCCTGTAGGGCACCCGCAATTGCTGACGGAACACATCGACCTGAAAAACATTCGACAATACGAAGGCTTGATCAAGTGCAAAGTTTTGCCTCCCACGAACCTCTACCATCCCGTCTTACCTCACCATTGTCAAGGCAAACTGATGTTTCCCTTGTGCCGTACTTGTGCCGAAACGTGCAACCAAGACCAACCTTGTCAGCACAGCCAGGAAGAACGGGCCTTGACGGGAACGTGGGTCAGCGTAGAATTGTTCAAAGCTCTGGACATGGGATACCAACTGTTAGAAGTGTACGAAATTTGCCACTTTCCCAAGACACAACAATACCGCAAGGGTGACCCTACTCAGAAAGGCATTTTCGCAGACTACGTGGATGCCTTTTTGAAACTGAAGCAAGAAGCCAGCGGCTATCCTTCCTGGTGTCACACTCCCGAAGACCAAATACAATTCAAAGAGAAATACTACGAACAAGAAGGCATCACTTTAGACCACATCGAGAAAAACGAGGGCAGGCGATCGTTTGCCAAAGTGATGTTAAATTGCTTGTGGGGTAAAATGGCACAACGACCGTGTTTACCCAAGACGGAATATTTGACAGAACCTTCCCGCTACTTCCAGATGATTCACGACAAAACCAAATACATGAAACACGTGGACGTCGTTCGAGAGAATTTGATCTTGGTCAATTACGAAGAAGATCTGGACTTTGTACAAGACGATCCTTTTGGAAATGTCATCATTGCGGCTTACGTGACAGCCCATGCTCGCTTAAAATTGTACGAAGCTTTAGAACTGTTAGAAGAACGCGTCCTGTACTTTGACACGGACAGTTGCATTTACATCCATCACCCGATTCAACATCACCCTAAGATCGAAGGAGACCGTTTAGGAGCCTGGACAGACGAGCATCCCGACGACAAGATTCTAAGTTTCGTCAGTGGTGGTCCTAAAAATTACGGCTACGAATACCGTGACAAACAAGGAGAAGTGCACACGACGTGCAAAGTGAAAGGACTGACTCTGAATTATCGTACCAGTCGAGTGGTCAACTTTGGGGTATTGAAAGAAGCCTTGCAATCGGGAGAGGATGGAAACTTTAAAGTGACCACCTACCAACCGAACAAAATTGTACGTTTACCCACTCACCACATCGTCAGTCGACCCTTGGAAAAAGTCTATTAAATTGTATACCAGAAGCGAGTTCGACTTCCCAATCATTTCACCTTACCGTACGGTCACGTCGGTATTGGTCTGTATATAAAAAAGGAACCCTAGGCAAGATCGATAGTTCATTGTGACTACCAAGACCGAGCGAACAAGATGAATACTTTGAAAAAGACATCGTTCCAGTTTGGGGATTGTAAAAAAGTTGTATCTTCCTCTAGTGTGACTAATATTGGATGGATAAGACCCATGCATTGCGACGGAAAATGTCCGGAAGGAAACTGCGATTGTCCATGTGGTTACCATTGTAATTGCGTAACGGAGTTTGCAGACGAGTGCGATTGTGAGCCTTGCGATGGGACCGATGCTGTACGTTGTGACCTGAGCGATGCCGTAAAGCATCATGGGAACTTTGTTCTCACTGCCCCTGTCATGGAAAGTGATGCTGTGCGTGTCAAACCTGAGGGATGCGAAAGCGATGCCGCTCGTCCTCTTAGACATTTTACCGGGTTTAAAGGGGAATGTCAACCTTCACGTTTACCTCCCTACGGATGTCATCCAGCCCTGAGCAAACTCCTGTTCCTGTCACCCAACCCTCATCGAAACGAACCTGTGAAAGACGAATATTCGTTCCCTGTGCGTTTGTCGGAATACTGCGACTTTGAAAATCGTCTTCAATCGTTCAAAGGAAAATGGCCAAAGTATCTGGGAGGACCGACCCCCGAAGAATTAGCCAGAGCCGGATTTTTCTACTTGGGCGAAGGAGATAAAGTCAAGTGCTTCAGTTGTGGTGTGTCACTTCACCACTGGGAACCGCAAGATTCGGCCTACGTTGAACATGCTCGATGGTCACCGAATTGTCATTACTTACCTTTAGTGGGACCGAGACATTGAAGTAACTTTTTTACCATAATAATCTGTTCATGGATACTTTACAAGAGAACATTCGTGCTTTGCCTGTGGAGTTGAGAGAACGCATTTATCGAGAGCTGGTCAAAATACAAGTGAAACGTAAAGAACAATTGCATCCGTTACGTCACCGGTGTTTGAACCACTGGTACCTGAAGGCTATACAAGGACTGATTCAATTGAAAGTGTTCCATTGGACAGACATTGATCAACGATCCTCTAGTTTTAAAAAGGATTGGTTTGGTACGGACGATTGTAGTTACATCATTGTAAACGTACTGCATCGAATTCCAGAGGAAGAGTTAACGAATTACCAACATCTTTCACACAATGTCAACTTGGTGAAAGAGGAAACTTCTGAACGAATTGTAATGTGTAGATTAGTGACTCAACGATTTAAATTCGACACTGAAGTGAAACCATGTTTGTGCAAAGAGTACATTTCTTGTGTCAGACCAAAGAGGATTTAGTATGACCTATTCATGGATACTTTACAAGAGAACATTCGTGCTTTGCCTGTGGAGTTGAGAGAACGCATTTACCGAGAGCTGGTGAAAATACAAGTGAAACGTAAAGAACAATTGCATCCGATACGTCACCAGATCTTTAACCACTGGTACTTGAATGGTATAAGAGAACTGATTCGTCAGAAATTCTTTCAATGGTCAGACCTTGTTCAAAACTTTGAGGTCGCTAATGATCGACATGTTCATGATTATGGTTACTTCGAGATTCACCTACAGCAATACATTGAGGAAGACAAGTTAAAGGATTACCAACATATTTTACGTGGAATCTACTTAGAGGAAGAGGAAACACCTAAACGAACTCTGACGTTTCGGTTACAGTATGCAAGATTTAGATTCCCTACTGGAGAACGAAGATCTCTGGCTAGAAAGTACGTCTATTGCATCCGAAAAAAAGAGAATATAAAAACAGGCTGCCATGCCACGGTTTATGTCACATGTCATCCAACAGATTCCGTGGAAGGAACTCAATGACCATATTCAAACCGTGGATCATTACCATCGATTATTACAAGAACTGTATCCATTCAATTTGGGACGACAAGTGGTGTGTGTCTTAGTGACTTGTTTTTTGGGATTTCGTTTACCAGCCGATTCATTGTGGACTCTTTACGATCAGTACTTACCACCTCCATGGCCTTAAATGGTCACGAAAAACTCCTTTTGCTCAAAGCCTTGCGTTTTCATCTGGATACTTCTCGACCTCAACAGGAAAAAAAGATTCGTCAACTTTTAGCGACCCAAGACGTGTATGACGATGTGTGTGTAGCTTGTGACTTACACCCCCATTGGACAGATGTTCGTGATTGGAAAAAGGGGGGTTTTGAGGCTTGGGCCCAAGAAGTGGCCCAGTATGCACGAGAGTTGTTCAAGGAAAAAAGTTACTTTTCATCCCGTGTTAGTGACGGTGCCAGAAGAACCCGTCACCGAGAACAACCACTCGCTTCAGGACAGGACTGTCATGGACAGGCCTGAAAGGTCATTCCGGGAGGACACTTGTGTGACAATACCTCATGTAGAGACTGTAAGAACATTACACACTGTCCCTAGGACATCTTCGTTACCCAAAACATGTTGTACAGACACTTGTTTATATTCCACTTTGATTGTTTTGATGTGTTTTTTATTCCTGTACATCACCATTTGGGTTGTATGTATTTTTGTCTTTCGTGTTCATATTTGAAACATTCAATAAACGTGTTCTGAAAAAAGTATATAAACTCTTGTCTTGTTTGTTTTTCGTGTCACAAGTGACATTTCTCACACCATGGCTACCTCTGCTGTCTCTGCTCCCTCTTCCTCTACTGTCAAAGTCATCGACGAACACTTAGATCGTGCCAGTTGGGAGGCTTTGTATCTTCGCCATCCCTTTAACATGCTCATTGCTGGACCTAGCGGTTCAGGCAAAACCGAATTCGTCAAACGTTTGATCGAACATAAACATCATTTGATCGATCGACCCCCTCAACGGATCGTGTGGTGTTACAAAGAGTGGCAATCGGCGTACAGCCTCTTGCGAGAAAGTCAAGGCGATTCCATCGTGTTTGTGGAAGGCATTCCTAAAGAAGACGATGGCATCGTCTCTGACTCCCGTCTAACCCATTTGGTCATTTTCGACGACATGTTAGGAGAAGACGAAGAAGAAATTAAATTGTGGTTTACGCGCAAAGGGCATCACCGTAATGCCAGTGTCGTTTACATCACCCAAAATTTGTTTCAACAAAGTAAAGCCCATCGTACCATCAGTCTCAATGCGCATTATGTGGTCTTGTTTAAAAGCCCTCGAGATAAATCGCAAGTGCAAGTCTTAGCCAAACAGTTAGGAACGCCTTGGCTGACTCAGGCGTACGACGATGCCACTCAAACGCCACACGCCTATTTACTCGTCGATTTGAAACCTACGACTCCTGAGGATTTGCGATTTCGTACCCACTTGTTTCACCACTGGTGCCAAGACGGAGGACCTGTCCTGTACACGTCTCCGTCCTCGACTTCATTTCACTCCCCATGAAAAAATCTATAAAAACCTCAGACCCTTTTTCGTCTGTCTCACACAGTGTGAACATGACGTCCCTTCAGTCGCATCTTCCCGTCAAATTGATTCGTGCCTTGTATGGCATCAGTCGAGAAAAAGATCCACAAACACGAGCCCGTGTCTTAGAAGCTAGTCTCAAAGAAGTCTTACGATGGTTCACGGTGACGGCACGTCAATTACTCCAAGGAATCATTCAGATTCCTCATCAAACCCAACGCTTTTTCGATCGAAACAAAGTCGCTTTGGTCCAACTGGCCGATCCCCGCATCGACACTCAAACCAAAAAACAAATCATTTTGAAACCTGGAGGGAGCGGTACTCTAGGAGGGGTCATCATTCGCTCACTCTTAAGATGGGATCCTAATGCCCCCAAAGTTATCCCCAAGACAAAAGTCCAACGAAGCCCCAAGAAGAAAAAGACCAGGTCCCCAAGAAGAATAACTTCTCCAGTGGCAGGACCCTCCTCTTACCAGACACCACCACCATCACCCCGGAAAAAGAAAAGAAGCCCCCAGAAAAAGAAACAGAGAAAAAGTCCCCAGAAAAAGAAAAGTCCACAGAAGAAGAAAACTAGTCGCAAGAGAGGCACTTCGGCCAGGACGCAACCTTACACTCGCAAACCACGACCTGCCACAGCGTCTCCGGCAGCCTCACGTTTGTCCACTTCTCCGTTGATGTCACCAGGAACTGAAGAGTACTTGGAGACGTTGATCACACCAAGAACTTCTCCGTTGATGACCCCCAAAAGAACTTCCCCAGTGGCAGGACCTTCCAATTTAGCGGCAGTGGCTGCTGCTCACAAAGTACCTTCTCCCAAAATCAAAGTCCATGAAAGATCGGGCATGTTACAAAGTTTACTGGATTTGTCCAAGCAAGAACTGGCTCGATTTAGTCCGTTACGTACCCCTGCACGACGTGTCATGCCTGTCCTCAAACTGATAAAACGTAAAGACAATCAGTGGCGACGCGTTCCAGTATAAAAAAGGCCTGTGACCGAGTAGGGTATCAGTGTTTTTAGGTGCTCCTAAAGACTCAAAGATGTCACCCTCCAGAAAACCCCAAGGAAAGAAAAGGAAAGGACTGCCACCACGTTTAGCCAAACATGGGGACCTGTTATCTGTCCTGTCCAAAGCTTCTCCACCCCTACGAAAAAAACTCATTCAAACGGCCTCCAAAGAGGTCATCGATACCGTGTGCGAATGTTGTTTGAACGTTTTGAAAGGCACGATCCCTTTGTCCAAACACCAGAAACAATGCTTAGGCAAACATCGTCACGTTCTTCGGAAAATGGTTCAAAAGAAAATTCCCATTCGTCAAAAAAAGAAGATGTTGGTCCAACGTGGAGGCATTTTACCTCTCTTGTTAGGCCCCATACTGAAAGGAGTCTTGGGAACCATGTTGGGAGGACTGATGGGAGCAAGATAAAAAGGCCTTGGGAAGTCCCAAGATCTCAGAATCGACCGCTGACAACCCCATGGAAGGACGAAAACTAGCTTTAGTGCCTTACAAACGATGGATGGAATACCATCGGTGGCAAGAACAACGCACCCCGCATTTACCTCCCAATCCCAATTTGAGCGAGATGTCCCAGTTACAACACGAATTGCAGTCCTTGATGGATCGCCAAGATTTGTCCGAAACAGAAAAATCGCAAAAGTACGGTCAACTCTTGCAACGACTACAACTCTTTCACCAGAAAGCTTTAGACGAAACAGCTCTACCCACTTTGAAAGATTTTAAGACCTTGATGAAAAGTCCAGCACCATCACCAGTACCAGTACCAGTACCACCAGTACCCGTGACCAAGACAGAAAAAGGAAAAGAAGAAGAAGAAGAAGGATTTCAAACTCCACCAGAAAAAGTACGCAAGTTAACAACACCACCTACCTCCAGAATTGGATGGATTAAAAAGATGATGGCCACCCCTTCTTCCTCACAAGAGAAAAAGAAAGTGAAGACAGAAGTGAAGACAGAAGTGAAACAAGAACCGATATCCCCCGCTCAGACATCCTTCTCCTCTTCGACACCTATTGCTGGCCGCACACGCAAAGCATTGCAATCCAAGAAAATACCCCAAGAGAAAAAGAGTAGCCTCTTCCAAGAGTGGGTGCCTTATTAACACACAAACACAAAAAATGGAAAAAGTCTTAGCCAGCATTTACTACGATCCCTCGCATCCTGCAGGTTACGCAGGAGTTCAAAAATTGTATCGTGCTGCCAAAACTCGACTGAAAAGTCTCCGTTTACCTCAAGTACAACGATGGTTACAAGAACAAGCTACCTACACTTTACACAAACCCATTCGACGCAAGTTTGCCAGAAGTCGCACCCGAGTGGAAGGCATCGATCATCAATGGCAAGCCGATTTAGCTGATGTCTCTCATTTGGCCAGCTACAATCGTGGCTACAAATATTTGTTTTGTGTCATCGACGTCTTTTCCAAATTTGCCTGGGTCGTGCCCTTGACTTCCAAATCGAGCAGCGAGTTAGTGGGAGCCTTACAACGGGTGTTGAAACAAAGCGGTCGTCACCCTCTTCGATGGCAAACGGACAAAGGCACCGAATTTCTGAACCAAGCTTTCCAAAAAGAATTAAAGAAACGTGACATTCATTTTTTTACCACCGAGAATCCCGAAACCAAAGCCAGCATCGTGGAACGTTTTCAACGCACTTTGAAAGAACGCATGTGGAAATATTTTACGCATCACCACACTCTGAAGTACATCGACATCTTACCGCACCTGGTGCAAGCGTACAACCATTCTTACCATCGAAGCATCGGACGTGCCCCCCAAGACGTGACTCCCGACAATGAAGTGCTGGTGTTTGAGCGCCTGTTCGGTACGTCCCCGACGAGGGCTGTCCCCAAGAAAAGTGGAGAGTTGGCCGTAGGAGATTGGGTGCGCATTGGCAAAACCAAACGCACTTTTGACAAAGGTTACTTACCTAACTGGACGACCGAACTGTTTCGCGTCACTGGACGAGTGCATGGCCGTCATCCTGCCGTCTATAAATTGGAAGACATGAACGGAGAAGTGCTCAAAGGAACGTTTTATTTGCCCGAGTTACAACGTGTCACCAAAAAAGAAGACGACGTGTACGACATCGAAAGCATTCTCGAACGCAGAACCCGTAAAGTGGGCAAACGACGTGTCAAAGAAGTCAAAGTACGTTGGAAAGGATATCCACCCAGTTTCGATTCTTGGATCGACGCTTCGCAAGTCATCGACTATAAAAAGAAGAAGTGACCATCATGCCCTTTCACACATCAGACGCAGCTACGTCGACCACTCCTTCTTCCCCTAGTTCTTCTGTGCAAGATTTACAAAAACAACCCTTGTGGGTGTGGTGTGGAGAACGTGTGCCTAAAACGCAAATCGTCTTTTTCTGCCAAATTTTCGTGGTGTATTGTGTCATCGGGGCAGCCATTGCCAATTTGAGTTTGCAACAAGGAGACAAACAATTGTGGACCATTTTATTGAGCAGTTGCATCGGTTACCTGCTTCCCAATCCCTCCCTGAAATTCTCCTCGAACGGGAACGTTGTGTCCAGTGCCAGTGTCAGTCACCACTCCAACAACAACCACAACCAGAACCCCATTTTGGGCGGAGACACGCCTCTGACGTCCACTAACCCCTCGGACAGCCACAGAACTCTGGAATTATGAGTCACGAAAACCAATTTTACTTAACCTTACCCAGTGACAGTTCCATGGAGGTGTTTCCCCACAACACGTTGTGCTGTTACACGGCTAAATTACCTCAAGCCATCCCCTTAGATCACGAAGCCCATTGGGAAGTGGCTTTAGTAGAAATGATTCACCCGACCCAAGTCCTCAATGTCCTTCCCAATCAAAATAAATTTGATGTGGAAGTTTATGACGAGCAAGTGCAAAAGTGGATGGATGACCATAGCAAATATGACAAGAAAACCCGTTTACAAAATCAAAAGTACACCACCTATCACTTGTTCATTTCCCCAGGCTATTATTTTAGTGGTCAACATTTGGTCAGCACCATAGCCACCAGGTTTAATGGCGTGTTTCTGAAAGCTTTGGAAAGTGTCAATAAAGGTATCGTCACCCTGGAGTACCACAAAACAGCTCGTCGCTTCCTGATAAAATTTCCTGAGGGGCGTAAAATGATGTCTTTCTTATTTTGTTCTGAATTGTTTGACATGTTGGGCGGAGACATGGAGCTGAGGAAGAAAGTAGAACAAAAACCCGAATTACCAATCATTGCCGACAACGAGACCTTTGCCAAGTATTTTCGTACCCCGGTAGAACTGAACCAAGGACTGAATTTGATGTTTGTGTACTCTGATGTAGTGGAGTACAACGTGGTGGGACACACCTCCGTGCCGTTACTGCGTGTCATTCCTTTCAAAGTGGATTCTGCCGCAAACGCTGACGAGGAAGGTGGAAACACTTACCACGTCCACCGCGAATTTGTCCATCCTCACTATTTGCCTGTCAGCAAGTCGTATTTGGACACGGTCAACATTACTATAAAAGGAGATTTGGGACAAAATATTCCATTCACCAAAGGAAAAGTCACGGTGAAACTCCATTTTCGAAAACGGTTTTCTCACGATTCGTAAGTAAGTCATGTATCCAGTGTACCGAGGGGTTGCACGACAGCGAGGACACGGTTTAGGAGACATGTTAAAATCAGCCTTTCGTTCGGTGGCCCCGGTGTTGAAACCGATGGTGACACGCGGATTGCACGCCTTGAAAGATGCGGCACTGACGCAAGGCAAAGAATTTCTCCAAAATGTCATCATCGACAAACAAAACCCTAAAGAAGCCTTGATGAGGGCAGGCAAAAATGTCTTGCTGCAAACGGGTAAAGACATTTTAGGCCGACGAGACACACCTATAAATGCCCTGCACGCTACCGAATCAGGCATTCAGCAAGGACAAGGTAGAAAGAGACGACGAAGAAAACACCCTTTCACTAGACTTCAAGCGAGAAAGGCCAAGAAAAGAAGAACCGTTCGAGACTTAGACGTTTTCGATTATTGAGACACAGAACAAAAAAAATGATGCACCGAGAGTCTTGCGCTTGTTCCAAGACGGAACTGGATCTGTTTGCCATGCCCCCCACCATGATGACCATGCAAGAATCTCAGTGGGTGGAATTTCACCCCGTCTCCTCATTGACCGATTCCGCTCCCATCGAGTTTGAAATCAAAGGACAGCCCGAAGATTACATCGATCTGAATAGCAGTTACTTGTACCTAAAAGTCAAAGTTGTAGATAAGACAGGAGGTGATATAGACACTGAAGCAGTAGCTCCCGTCAACAATTTCATGCATTCCTTGTTCAGTGGAGTGGACTTGTACTTGAACAACAAACTGGTCAGCAGCAGCATGGATACTTACCCTTATCGAGCCTACCTGGAAAATCTCTTGACGTACGGAATAGATGCCAAGAACACTCATCTCAATGCCTGTGTGGTATGGGAAGCTGACGATGAAGATCAGTTTGAATTATTTGAAATTGATACAACCAAAGAACACAATGCGGGATTTGTAGAACGAAGAGACAGAATCAAAGGAGATAACAAAAGTTTAGAACTGATGGATCGTTTGCATTTGGACATGTGGTTGCAAGAGAAATATTTGCTGAACGGAGTGAATGTTCGCCTGAGACTGAATCGGAGCAGTACCGCTTTCCATTTATTGGCTAATGCTGACGAGTACAAAACCAAAATCCAAGAAGCCAGACTCTACGTGCGACGTGTGGAAGTGCTACCTAAAGTAGGTAACGAAATCAGTCAGACGTTGAGCAGAACGACCGCCAAGTATCCGATCCGACGTGTGGAAGTGAAAACCTTCACCATTCCCAAGGGACAGCGATCCATGATCGAAGATCATTTGTTCCAAGGACAGCTACCCAAACGTTTGATCGTTGGTATCGTCGAGAATGAAGCCTTCAACGGAACTATCACTAAAAATCCTTTCTACTTTAAACACTTTGACGTGTCTAAGATTGAAGTCAGTCGCGATGGCAAGACCTTGTGTACCCGACCTTTCGAACCTGACTTTAAAAAGAAGAATTACTTGAGGTCGTACTTGTCCCTGTACGAAGCCACCGGACAGTTAGGAACCAACACCAGTCACGGCATTACGTACGAGGATTATGCAGGAGGCTACGCTTTGTGGGCTTTCGATTTCACTCCAGACCAAGGCAGCGACGAGGGACATTTCCACCCTATAAAATCCGGCCAGATTCGTGTGGAAATTCAGTTTGCAATCAAAGACGCCGGTGCTGATGATAATCCAACGTTGAACGTCATCCTGTATGCAGAATTCGATAATACCATAGAAATCAACAGTTTGAGAGAAGTCATTCTAGATTACTAGAAGCCATGGAAGACTGTTATCCCTCTTTACCTAGTGAAGAAACTTTGGACATGGAATGTGAGGAGACCGTGGAAGGAGAGTCCCAAGACAAAGACGAAGAAATTGTCATGATGAAGTCGAGATGGCCAGAACAAGAAGCTCATTTAGTCTCCTGTTTTGCCAAACACTTGGTCGACAAAATGACGGAATTGATCAAGAAAAATTGCTATGGATGTCAAAACGATCATCCCAGTCAAATTCAACACGATAAATGCCTGATGTTGAGTCAAGAAGAAAAATTGGACGAGTATCTGGACGAAGCTTGGAGTCTCATCTCAAACAAAGACGTGTTGCACCAGTGGTATAAAGACTTGCGTGAACATTCTTGTCCACCATTAACCACTCAAGAGATCCATCGTATCGAAGCTCTCCTGAATCAGAGTGAGGAAACAGAACGAATAACCGTTTATTCGTCAGACATTTTCAAGCAAAAAGTCAGGATCGAATTGACGACTTATTATTACCTGTGAAGAAGAAGAAAAAAACAACACAGAAAACAATGGATACCTGGGAACTTTATTACCTTTTGAACCACAGTTCGTATACAGCTTCTTGGAATCCTGTCGTCTGTGCTAAAGATGAACTCCCTCATCGCAAACCTAAAGACCATCAAGCTTACGTGATCAACACGGACGAGAGTCATCTCCCAGGAACCCACTGGGTAGCCGTCTACTTTCCTCAAGAAGGATGTGTGGAATATTTCGATTCGTACGGATTGCCCCCTTTGGAAGACGATATCATCGACTTTATGAGAAGAAATGCTCAGACCACCCGATTCAATAACGTGAAATTACAAGGCACAGATTCCTTGGTGTGTGGACAGTACTGTGTGTATTTTCTGCATCATCGCAGCCTGGGCTATTCCTTAGAACATTTAGTGACTCATTTTGATCCTCGTTCTTCTGCTAGAAACGATGTGAAAGTAGATCGATGGTTTTGTGACCATTATGCTTATCTTTTGTCTCAAGCTAGGAAACGTAGTGTCCATCAATGGCCTAATGATTTCCAACAGTGGAAATCACAATTTCATTCACAACGTTGTCAGCCCTGTTCTAAGTAGATTGTTAATTGAGAAAATAATGTTTGTGATTAGAAAAAAAATGTTTGATGTTATAGTGTTATATTATTGTTAAAAAATGTTAGAGTTGTTGTTGTTTAGTGTTAAGTGATTTTTGAATAAAAAATGTTGTGTTTTGAAAAAAAATGCCTTTGTGGTTTGTTTAGCTATAAGAATGTTGAATTGATGCTCTTTCATTTCTTACTATCCCTCTCATGACACTCACTGAAACGTTGAGACTAGAAAACCGTGTGGGGATGTTTTCCTTCACGTCCGCGCTTTGACTTTAAGAACCGGGTTGTTCCCAGTCTAGCCATCCATTGTCGACTCATCCTCCTAAGAAGATGTGCTCCAAACTAGCTAAGCTCAACGAAGCCTACGTGAATCTGCATAGGGTCAGACACAGTCTGATACCGAAACCAGAAGAAATAGAGAATGTGAGAATGTTAAAAATCACTGAAGACCTGATAGAAGAGCTCTTCAGAGAAGAAATGAACAGGGAGAAAGAAGAATGGACGGAGAAGTACAGACTTCAGAGACAGCAGCAACAGCAGCAACAACAGCAACAGCAGCAGCAGCAACCTGAAGCTGACAGAGGCTTTGTCGATTGTCGTATCGACACCAAAGAATTCTTCTTCTCTTTCCGAAGAAGCAGACCTATCGCCAGAAAGTCTATCCTCAGAGGACATCGCATTCTTAGAAACTAAAAAAGAATGCCATAGCAAAACAAAAAAAAACAGCCCTTTTCAGGGCTACCCAATACTCTAGAAAAGAAATAACCATCGATTTGCCAATGTGTGTAGGTAGAGTAGTGTGAAAATAAACACTAACTCTTTCTTAAAAAATGTGAGGGTATGTGTTTGTGTGATTGTGTGATTGTGTTTGTAAGTGATAAAGTAGGTTGGTGAGGATAGTAGATTAAAATGATAGTTTTTTTTGGCTGTTAGAGGTATATATTTTGGGTTAGATTGGATTGCTTTTGAGTATGTGGATAGTCTATTGAAGTGATTGATAAAAATTTTAAAATAGTGATGGGTGGCATAAAAAAGTGAGTGAGTGTTTCTTTTAGGTCCGCGCGTTGTTGTTGTTTTTTGGTCATGATCTAGGTAAGATGAATTTCATGTTTTTAGGGGATGTTTTCCATCACGTCCGCGCTTTCAGTATAAATTGAAACTCGCTGGGCAGTCCAGCTACCCTTGTTGATTGATCAACACAAGAATGAATAGCAGAATAGTGAAACTATTAGAACTCCAGATGCACCTGGAATATGCCAGGCGCATAGTAAACGAACTATCAGCGGAAGCTATAGTAGAAGAAGCAAGAGTAAAGAAGGAAGAGGAGGAGAGAAGAGAGAGGGAAGAAGAGGAAAAGAAAAGAGAAGAGAGGATGTCGTTCAATATTCCCGAGACAGAGGATTGGGGTGTTGAAGCGAATCATCCTCCCTCTGCGCTCCCCAGAAGAAAGGTGAAAGAAGACTGGGGAAGAAGATGCGTGTGTGGCGCCAGGCCAGGACGGTGCAACCATTAGATAGGTGCATCAGGAGTTCAAAAAACAGCCCTTTTCAGGGCTACCCAATACTCTAGAAAAGAAATAACTATCGATTTGCCAATGTGTGTAGGTAGAGTAGTGTGAAAATAAACACTAACTCTTTATTAAGATATTGTGAGGGTATGTGTTTGTGTGTTTGTGTGTTTGTAAGAGCTCAGGTATGTTTGTGTGAATAGTAGATTATGGGTTTCTTAGCAAATGTGGAGAGTATAGTTAGGGTTATATTATATGAAATGAGAAAGTAGGGGGATGTTTTCCTTCACGTCCGCGCTTTTCGTATAAGAACCCACAGTATTCGTCGTTCAAACCATTCTACAGAGAAGATGGCTTCGAACCACATGGATAAATTTCAATCATTGCAAGACGTCCTTGACAATTTGGGCATGATAGAACAAATGCTAGTACGATTAGTTGAAGACCACTATTCTTATAGTCCGCATAGAGTAAAATTGGAGATTAACAACTTACGAAAAGCAAAGGACATGATAAGTGGTGTGATGAAGGAAATAAAGGAGGAGAAGGAGGATGAAGAGGAAAAGATAAGAATAAGAAGATGGAACGAAAAAATTGAAAAAGAAGAAGAAAATGAGAAGAGGAAGAAAGAAGAGGAGGAAGAGAAGAAAGAAGAAGAGGAGGAGAAAAAAAAGAAAGAAAAGAAGAGAAAGAGTGTTGGAGATAAAATAAGAAGTTGGTGGAGGAAAAGAAGAAATTAGAAGCAGAAGAAGAAGAAGAAAACCCAAAGGCCCTTTTCAGGGCCCCATATTTCTCGAAAAGAGATAGCCTTTCCATTGCCTACCCCTTTTTTTATTTTTTAATTTTTTAAAAAAAAAAAAATCCCATGTTAATTTCCTTTGTCGCTATATGTTCCCACGATTTTTCTCCGTGTTCAAATCCCCTTGTCGCTCAACAGTCCCACGATTTTTCTCCATGTTAATTTCCCTTGTCGCTATATGTTCCCACGATTTTTCTCCATGTTAAATTTCCATTGTCGCTATATGTTCCCAAGGGGTCCTGTAATGCTAATTCCCATTGTCGCTCTAGTATCCCCCTTCACTACTTGTGCGGATCTAATACCCACTGGTTACTCTATCAAGTCGTTCCCCCGTAATTCTCGCGCAGGTGGAATTGCTGTCATCACAAAGAACACCGTGATAAAACGGCTTAACCACACCACAACATTCAATTTCGACCACACATCGCTTGAACTAGTCCAAACCAGACTCACACTAGAGCAATGGTCAGTCCATTTTTTCTGCCTATACCATCCTCTTCCTAGTACAAAAAACAAGCTGGCTGACTCTCTCTTTTTGGAGCAGTTTCCGAATCTCCTGGACTATGGAAATTCGATAGGTGGCAACCTGGTTATTCTTGGAGATTTCATCTTTCACTTTGACTGTCCCGGAAACCCAAAGACATCAAAACTCATAGACTCCATTAATGTTTTCAACCTCAAACAGTCAGTTAACCAACCCGCCCATAAACACGGTCACATTTTAGACTGGATTCTTCATAGACCTGATAACATTCTACGGTCCTCCATGGTATCCCATGACCTTGCATCAGATCACCTCTGCATTATATGCCATCTTGACGTATCAGTCCCTAACCCTCCACCTTTATCTGCTACTAAGAGAAATCTCCGTATTGTAATGACCGTGGCTAGAGTTACAATGACTTGGATAATATTTTCAGTCTTTGCTTCTATTAAGTTTGCTTTTATAAATATGGTGAATATGAATATGAATTAGAATGTTCACTTACAAAACATAGCAATTATATTTATCTCTAATGTTTATCGACTGTCAAACTAGCAGCCAATCCTGGCAACCGATCTTAACATGTGTAACCTATTTTCGAGGTAGAGGTTCTTTCTGTAAAACGTCTTTGAAAGTCTGTCATAACGTTTTCAGAGTGTACTGTTTAGCTTATCTGCTACAAATATTATGTTCTTATGCTATTACTATTTGTAATCTTTGTAAAATACCTACAAAATCATGACTAGAAAAGTCCATGTATATCCTTGTATCATGATGTCCGCCATTTTGGATTAGCATGAGTTTTTTCGTATTTAGAGATTCTAAACTTTCGCATTCGCAATTATTCTCTCTAATGATAGTAGGGTACTGTAAGAAGGTAATTTGTATGTTTTAGTGATAACATCATTGCAATACAGTTGTACTGATGTATGCAATTCATGTTTTGATGTGACAGTACCGGTCGTCTGCATCAAGTGCAGAACCCGCGTCTACATGAATCGATACAATTATTCAAGACTTAAGTTATCATCATAAAGTTTAATTTCACATAAACTTGATCTCATAAAATGTTCTTATTCATTTCATAGACAAGTCATACAGTATTCAACTACTTCTATAATTTATGTATTTGTAATGTTGACATGGTATACCATGCAAAACTGTATTGTTTACAATGCAATACATGGCACACCATACAAGACACTGATTGGTTGCATGGGTTGCCGTGCATTCAGCGATTGGTTGAATTGTGTCATGTGGTGTCTGGGAGAAGGTTATAAATAGGGGAGCGCTGTCACTGTTGGTCAGACAACTGACGAGTACAGTTGGCACCAAAATCCAAAGTGACAAAAAGAAAAAGCAAAGTGTCATGTTAGTACATTTTGGATCTTTATAAATAGCACGTTTTACAATATCGAATAAACAAGAATAATATATTTATTCCAACAAAAATATATTGTAACACTTGTCTCCCACCACACCTGACAGCCCCCCTCCCCTTCCAGTTTGTTATATTAGAATTACATAATCTGGTTGTACACAATAACTATAGCTCTTATTTATTTATTTATTTATTTTCACAATTCATTAAACATTGTCAAATTGTTCTTGATTTTATTTTGATGATATAACCCCTCTTCCATCGCCCCAACCCCAAGCTTTTGATCTTTTCTTACATAACACTATCAGTTCCTATGTACAAAAATATGTAGCACCCTTAAGGACCAAAGAAGACCTTACAGTATGATAAATAGAACCAAACTAATGCATGACATCCAAGCTAACTTAACAACTTGCTTACCTCCTACCGTAGAACAACTCGATAACTGCCTGCATTCATTGCTTGACAAGCTTCGCACTGCTAACAGAGACCGCCGTAAAGCTGAGAGGCTTTGGCATTCCACCAGATTCACTATTCATAAGCAAATCTATGAAGCCTCTAAGAAGAATGTCCCAAATATAGTCCATGCAGCGAAATCAGCCCACTAAACTACTAAGGTCATGGAAAGTTCCAGCTGCAAAAAGCTCTTCGAGATTACTAACAAGCTAATGTCAAGGAACAAATCTACACCACTTCCAAATACCTTCTCTCCAGTCAACCTTCTGGACATGTTTGCAAATTTCTTCCGTGACAAAGTACAAACCATTAGAGATAAGCTTGACACCACAATTTCAATTGACTCGTCATCACCATACAGTTTGGATACAGAATTTGAGCGGCAACCATTAGCAGCATTTGAACCTGTCTCTATGGATTTTGTATGTACAATCGTGATGAAGAGTGCACCTAAGTCTTGTTAACTGGATCCAATTCCAACATCACTGCTGCTTGAGTGCCTAGAGCCGGTATTACCTTCACTAACTGATGTTATTAATACCTCTCTCTCATCTGGGGAATTCCCATCATTTTTCTAAACTGCCATTGTAAAGCCTCTATTGAAGAAACCAACACTAGACCATAACGATTTAAAGAACTACCGCCCAGTTTCTAATCTCCCATTCATATCAAAAATCTTAGAAAAGGTTGTTCTATCCCAGCTTGTATCTCATCTAAATTCAAACAGTCTTTTTAGCAATGTACAATCTGCATATCGCCATTGCCACAGTACTGAAACTACTCTTCTAAAACTAGTTAATGACATTCTCTCTGCGTTGGATAGCAGAAAGATTACAGTCCTCACCCTCCTTGATTTGTTTGCAGCATTTGACACAATAGACCATGATATATTACTTCACCGTCTCCAGCATGTATTTGGCATTCATGATACAGCCTTACTGTGGTTCAAGTCCTACTTGGTCAACAGGACACAAATTGTATCTGTAAATGGAATACACTCCAGCCCAGTTGATCTATGTTGTGGTGTTCGCACAGGGTCTGTTCTTGGACTTGTTCTCTTCATTCTGTACACTCAGTCACTCTCAAGTGTCACAGATCATCATCCAGTGTCTCACCAATTGTACGCTGATGATACCCAAATATACAAATCTAGCCACCCAACTGAAGTTGATGCTATCATCCAAGGTGTAGATAGGTGCATTTCTGATGTGAAATCATGGATGACATGTAACAAGCTGCAGATGCATGATGATAAAACTGAGGCCATTCTGATCACAACACAAAGACTTTCTCATTCACATCCTTTACCTCAAACAATAAATAGCAGCAGCACCAACATTAAATTCACACAATCAGTAAGAAACCTAGGTGTTATTCTGGACAGTACTCTCACATTGCACCAACATGTCATGAACATATGCAAGGCTGCATATATTGAGCTGAGACGCATCGGCTCAATTCGCAAATATCTTTCAGTTGATGCCACTAAAACACTTGTGTGTTCATTAGCACTTTCAAGACTGGACTATTGTAACTCAATTCTGTCTGGTTCATCTCAATACCTGCTCCAGAAACTTCAAAAAGTTCAAAACACAGCTGCTCGGATCATACTTAGAATAACACGATCAGAGCACACCTCCCCACTGCTCTGCACAGTACACTGGCTATCCACTCGATCCAGAATTAAACACAAAATTTGTTCTCTGTGCTACGTTTCACTGTCGGACTCTAGTCCAACATACTTATCCGACCTCACCCATGTGTACACACCAGCAAGATACTTACGCTCCTCTTCTGACAATCGTATACTCATTATTCCCACTATGAAAACAAAGTCATATGGACAGCTTTCTTTTTCATACCAGGGCCCAGCAACATGGAATGATTTGCCCACTTAACTTAGACACAAAGACACAGTGATCACATTCAAGAGGGCTCTCAAAATTCACTTATTTCGACTGCAAGAACAAACTTAAAGACCTAATAATGTTTCCTACCTTAAATAATTATCAGCATGTTTTTTTAAATGTTTTCTAATTTCATGGTGTTTGTTTTTGTAATCATATCATTATGTTTTTTTATCTTATAGGTGTTGTCTAATGTTGTAAAGCGCTTAGAGCTTCTAAAGATTAGGCGCTATACAAAGTCCTCATTATTATTACATATGTTTTTTATGTTATAGGTGTTGTCTAATGTTGTAAAGTGCTTAGAGCTTCTAAAGATTAGGCGCTATGCAAAGTCCTCGTTATTATTATTATTATTATTAGTTTGAAAGCTGCTATGTGACTGTGCAGTTTTGCAATGTATGAATGACATACAAAAATGTGCATACAAATGGCATTTAATCATTGGATAACCTGGCAGAGAAAGTACAGGTACATGGAGATGAATACGACAACTTTTCACTGATAAAGAACTTTTATTGTACAGAACACTAATATTTAGACAATTTTAGGTTTTTTGAAAGGCCTCTGAATGATTATGCTAAGATGGCATGTTGAGAAGTAGCAACCAACAAATGACAGGATTTGGCACCAATCCCCCCAACCATGGGCAAACCATTTTTCCCAACTTTTATCTTGATTAGCAAATTACCTTCCAGAAATTTTAGTGTTAAAAAAAAGTCAAAAGATGTTAACATATTTTTATGCTTGTCTGAGAACCCTGAAATGCAAGATTGTGAAAAAATTCCTATCATATTATGATTGGTTAATGTACCTGGATAAAAAATACGGATTTAGCATATTAGTAAATCACGTATTAGCACTAAACAAACAATGACAAATTTAGAAGCTGAGCCAAATAACAGACAATATATCAAATATTTTAGATGATGGGACTTTATAAGGTGTTTTTAAAGTTCTACCAAATGTAAAACAGTGAAAAAGATCTTAGAATATATAAATTTATTGCATAATTTACATAAAATTAGCATAGATGTATAAATTATTACACAAAATCGTAGACTAATTTCTATAAATAAAGATGATTTTTGGAAACAAAATTATGATGATTTTGCATTTGCAACAATGATTCAGCAGAATGACATGTTTCACTTATAAACCATGTGCTCATGCAGTTCCTGCATATATGATATCCATAAACATAAACACAAAACCAACAAAATATAATTGCAGTTATTAGCTGTGACTGCTACAGTTGATAGTACCTACATCTTACTTTGTACTAAATGTTGGCTTAACACACAATTAATACTACATACTTTTAACAGCACCAACAAGAATTTGAATATTTCAAACATCTTCAAGAACTCAAATATTTAAACATGTTGCCTGGTAGATGTGATGTGATGTATGGATATGATAAATACAAACTGTTGCTGTTCAAAAACATGTGATATTACCCAATTAACTGATCACCACGGTAGGAATCACCATGTCTGCTCATCAGCACTGCCCATCATATAAAACTGGTTTTCTGTTTTGACAATTATTTATAACAAATCAGTATTGTGTACAAACTACGAAAATGTGCTGATAACTTCCAGAATGGTTGTAAAATGTTACTGTTGATGTTGTTATAAGGTATAATGACATTTCTTAGCACAAGATAGGCCATACATGATGGCCAGTATAAATGGTGGAGTAAGAACCCGGGAAAACCCTGGAAAGAACCACCAACCCAAGAGAAGCTACTGGCAGACTTTCTCACATACCCATATTGTCCGAGCCCGAGACTCGAACCCATGCAGACAGGTAAAATGGCAAATTGGGGTAAAATGTTGTAAATAATATCATATAAATGTTATCATGCACACAGAGTGACACAGGTAGGTTTTGGATAATTAGATGTGAATATTATAATACCTCACATCTTCACTAGTGACAGCATCAGTACCTGCGGGGCAACTCTGTCTGTGTGGGTTCGAGTCTTGGGCTTGGCCAATGTGGGTAGGTGAGAAAGATTGCAAGTAGCTTCTCGTGGGTCGGTGGTTCTTCCCAGTGTTTTCCTGGGTTCCTCCTCCAACATTTATACTGGGTGCCATGTATCTTGTGCTGAAAAATGGCATTAAAGCCTATAACAACATAACATCAGTACGTGCATATGAGTATGACTGATACCTGGCCAGGGGCTAATTGTTAGTGAAACAGAATTTCCTTTTCAATAAAATTCCAAACATCATTTCAAGAATCTTATGAAACCTACAGCTGCATTAATTAAGCACAGCTAATTAAGACCCAAGTTTAATATATACAGTTTAATGGCACATCAGCACAATCCTGGCTACACAATGTCAATCAAAAGTTGTTAGTATTTTCATTTGTTTCTATAACTTTGCGTGTTTTGATGGAGAGCTGATATAAAAAATGCCCATGTATTTTCACCTACAACAGGTACAAAAATCTTTTACTAAACACTATATTCATGAAATATGAATATATATGGTAAAATAATGACTCAATATAAATCAGAAATGTTAAAAGATATTGTTTACCTAACATGCTATCAACATCAGCAAAATATTTGTAGGATAGAAGTCAAGCAATAAAAAAAATTAAATTCAGAAAAGCAGTGAGAAATTTCTAATACTGAGATAAGGTCTGAACTAATCAAAACTAAAATCAATATATTTTTTATCTCTATTTACTAACATTTCCAACATTTAAGGCTTTTCCAATAATGGGAAAAGTTAAATGTGGAACTATGAATCACAAGACTAGATCTGTCATACAGTTATTGAAATGGTGGAACTATGAATCACAAGACTAGATCTGTCATACAGTTATTGAAATGGTGGAACTATGAATCACAAGACTAGATCTGTCATACAGTTATTAAATGGTGGAACTATGAATCACAAGACTAGATCTGTCATACAGTTATTGAAATGGTGGAACTATGAATCACAAGACTAGATCTGTCACACAGTTATTGAAATGGTGGAACTATGAATCACAAGACTAGATCTGTCATACAGTTATTGAAATGGTGGAACTATGAATCACAAGACTAGATCTGTCATACAGTTATTGAAATGGTGGAACTATGAATCACAAGACTAGATCTGTCACACAGTTATTGAAATGGTGGAACTATGAATCACAAGACTAGATCTGTCATACAGTTATTGAAATGGTGGAACTACGAATCACAAGACTAGATCTGTCATACAGTTATTGAAATGGTGGAACTACGAATCATATGGCTAAAACATGGCCAGTGTGGTCTTCTTCAAAAACAAAAACAAGATAGTGATTAAACTGAAACGCTTCCAAACAATATAACAATGTGGTACTACTCATTATCTGAATTTGTTCCACCTAGGAATTAACTGAATGATATTTTCCCTATATATATAATCTTCAAGCAGTACACATCATCATTATAATCTTCAAGCAGTACACATCATCATTATAATCTTCAAGCAGTACACATCATCATTATAATCTTCCAGCAGTACACATCATCATTATAATCTTCAAGCAGTACACATCATCATTATAATCTTCAAGCAGTACACATCATCATTATAATCTTCCAGCAGTACACATCATCATTATAATCTTCAAGCAGTACACATCATCATTATAATCTTCCAGCAGTATACATCATCATTATAATCTTCCAGCAGTACACATCATCATTATAATCTTCAAGCAGTACACATCATCATTATAATCTTCAAGCAGTACACATCATCATTATAATCTTCAAGCAGTACACATCATCATTATAATCTTCCAGCAGTATACATCATCATTATAATCTTCAAGCAGTACACATCATCATTATAATCTTCAAGCAGTACACATCATCATTATAATCTTCCAGCAGTATACATCATCATTATAATCTTCAAGCAGTACACATCATCATTATAATCTTCCAGCAGTATACATCATCATTATAATCTTCAAGCAGTACACATCATCATTATAATCTTCCAGCAGTACACATCATCATTATAATCTTCAAGCAGTACACATCATCATTATAATCTTCAAGCAGTACACATCATCATTATAATCTTCCAGCAGTATACATCATCATTATAATCTTCAAGCAGTACACATCATCATTATAATCTTCAAGCAGTACACATCATCATTATAATCTTCAAGCAGTACACATCATCATTATAATCTTCAAGCAGTACACATCATGATTATAATCTTCCAGCAGTATACATCATCATTATAATCTTCAAGCAGTACACATCATCATTATAATCTTCCAGCAGTACACATCATCATTATAATCTTCAAGCAGTACACATCATTATTAAGGGCACATTTCATGATATTATAACATCATATAACAATTTATTTCATGATTTCATTCAACTCACCCTGGCATATTTAGGTGTGTCAGGGTTGAGATTATGAATTAACACATTTCTTAAATGCTTGTAATTTATTTCCTACAGAAATGTTCAAGATTTCATAACTTACGCAGATTAAAAATTAGAGCATATGATATAAGCTAGTGTATGTGTACTGTCTCATTATTTGGTGTACTCATTCTCTGGCATTGCAAATTCACAAGCTTTGTTTGGTCACTGGCTAAACAAAGTATCCACTTTCGATAGTAGACAGCAGAATCCATCTCATTATATTTGAGGAACCTTTCTTCTCATCAAAAGGACAAACATGATGTATTAGCTTGTTGACTAGAAAAACTGAAACACGCAACACTTTTGTGGTTCTCTTAACTGTAATTCTGAACAGATCATTATACTAATATTCGATAAATAAATCGTATAACACTAACTCACATGCCAGACAAGGACATCATACCTATTTAATAGAGGCATTATATTTAATACACGTCCACGCAAAAGTTTATTTTCCATAACCAGTTATCAGCATAAGGTTGAGTAATTAGATAAAGTTAATGAAATAACAAAGGCAGATTACAAGGCCAAATGTTAATAAAATACCAAAGGCAGATTACAAGGCCAATATTGGTGTCAGTTGCAATCCAACTGCCATTACAGCAGTGCAAACAAAGAAGATTAACTTAAACAAATTGAAAAACATTTTCGAATACGAGCATGGCAAAAACGCATGAAAATTGCATATGATATAAACAAATTTTAATCACCTTTTACAAATTCATTATTTACATAATTTATTCCATTTGAGCAAAAAACAGAAGTAAAACATTTGTAGAACCTAGCTAATGACACTTTCATTGCAGAACCTTGCTAATGACACTTCCAGTGTAGAGCCTAGCTAATGACACTTTTAATAGTTTCATATGGTACAATTTGATGGCATACAATATTTTTGTCTGCTGCCTTAATTTAAGTACAGCATACATTATCTGTCTGCTGTTTCATTTTGTTGCTCCATCTTTTACTCATTTTATATTAAATATAATTTGTTCTGTTAAAATTTGACACTAATTTTCTTAACCAAAGTCTATCAATCCCGATTATTGAATGCTCTGCACCTTTACTGTCACCATGAAATGTCCAGACAAAAATTATTGATCACTATGGACTTTTAAAATGGTGACCATGTACTAAACTTGGGTCAAAATAGGAGCACATTGAGTGGAATCACCACAGTCAACACTAGTACAAATTTATTTATCAATATGCGTAGCTTTCAATGCAACATCACAGCACAACATTCAATCTGGATTGTACCGAATCACACCTTTAGGTTCGTTTTGTCCAAAATTGTCTACATACTTTAACATTGATTTTGCCATATGCACCTTTCGGGGGATCTAAATAATGACTTTCAAAGGAATATGGATGCATACAAATCCAAATGAAGTGAACACTTGCCACTTTAAGGTATGTAGAATCAAATTCTAAAGAAATGACACCCATTACTGAAATAGTCATTGTTGAATGCCTATATGACCCATGTGACTTGTACTATAATTATGGAGTCACTGAAAATCCTCCTGAAATGAAGTAAATCTGCTAATATTTTGTAAAATCTCCTCATTTGACCTTTCTTAGCTGTCACATGCATACAGTTTTCTGAAATGAAGGTAAGGTTAGGGATTTATAAGGCAGTAAGTAAATTCAGGTGGTATGGATATTTCTGTTTGGGGTAAGTTAAAACTTTCTAGATGTTTTATAACCAGTAAAATGAAATTTGATGGGTACTGGAATCTTTGTAAAAGTGTCAGCTTGTTCAATAAAAAACACATCAACAAATAATAATCGCTACAGCATATCTTACAGTGCTGATGTATTAAGCTAGCTTTTATGCAAGTCTGCTGCTTTAGTCTCAACACAGTAAGTTAGCATTGGTGTAAGTTGGATTCTTTAGTTTCAATGTGGTAACACAGTAAGTTAGCATTGGTGTAAACTGGGTGCTTTAGTTTCAATGTGGTAACAGTTAAGTTAGCATTGGTGTAAATTGGATGCTTTAGTTTCAATGTGGTAACACAGTTAAGTTAGTATTGGTGTAAATTGGATTCTTTAGTTTCAATGTGGTAACACAGTAAGTTAGCATTGGTGTAAACTGGGTGCTTTAGTTTCAATGTGGTAACAGTTAAGTTAGCATTGGTGTAAATTGGATGCTTTAGTTTCAATGTGGTAACACAGTTAAGTTAGTATTGGTGTAAATTGGATTCTTTAGTTTCAATGTGATAACACAGTAAGTTAGCATTGGTGTAAACTGGGTGCTTTAGTTTCAATGTGGTAACACAGTTAAGTTAGCATTGGTGTAAACTGGGTGCTTTAGTTTCAATGTGGTAACACAGTAAGTTAGTATTGGTGTAAATTGGATTCTTTAGTTTCAATGTGGTAACACAGTAAGTTAGTATTAGTGTAAATTGGGTGCTTTAGTTTCAATGTGGTAACACAGTAAGGTAGTATTGGTGTAAATTGGATGATTTAGTTTCAATGTGGTAACACTGTAAGTTGGTATTGGTGCAAATTGGATTCTTTAGTTTCAATGTGGTAACACAGTAAGTTAGCATTGGTGTAAACTGGGTGCTTTAGTTTCAATGTGGTAACACAGTTAAGTTAGCATTGGTGTAAATTAGATGCTTTAGTTTCAATGTGCTAACACAGTAAGTTGGTATTGGTGTAAATTGGATTCTTTAGTTTCAATGTGGTAACACAGTAAGTTAGCATTGGTGTAAACTGGATTCTTTAGTTTCAATGTGGTAACACAGTTAAGTTAGCATTAGTGTAAATTGGATTCTTTAGTTTCAATGTGGTAACACAGTAAGTTAGTATTGGTGTAAATTGGGTGCTTTAGTTTCAATGTGGTAACACAGTAAGTTAGTATTGGTGTAAATTGGGTGCTTCAGTTTCAATGTGGTAACACAGTAAGTTAGTACTGGTGTAAATTGGGTGCTTCAGTTTCAATGTGGTAACACAATAAGTTAGCATTGGTGTAAATTGGGTGCTTTAGTTTTAATGTGGTAACAGTAAGTTAGCATTGGTGTAAATTGGGTGCTTTAGTTTCAATGTGGTAACACAGTTAAGTTAGTATTGGTGTAAATTGGGTGCTTTAGTTTCAATGTGGTAACACAGTTAAGTTAGCATTAGTGTAAATTGGATTCTTTAGTTTCAATGTGGTAACACAGTAAGTTAGTATTGGTGTAAATTGGGTGCTTTAGTTTTAATGTGGTAACACAGTAAGTTAGTATTGGTGTAAATTGGGTGCTTCAGTTTCAATGTGGTAACACAGTAAGTTAGTACTGGTGTAAATTGGGTGCTTCAGTTTCAATGTGGTAACACAGTAAGTTAGCATTGGTGTAAATTGGGTGCTTTAGTTTTAATGTGGTAACAGTAAGTTAGCATTGGTATAAACTGGGTGCTTTAGTTTCAATGTGGTAACACAGTTAAGTTATTATTGGTGTAAATTGGGTGCTTTAGTTTCAATGTGGTAACACAGTTAAGTTATTATTGGTGTAAATTGGGTGCTTTAGTTTCAATGTGGTAACACAGTTAAGTTAGTATTGGTGTAAATTGGGTGCTTTAGTTTCAATGTGGTAACACAGTTAAGTTAGCATTGGTGTAAATTGGGTGCTTTAGTTTCAGAGTTGTATCGTAGCATTTGTGTAAACCTGCTGCTTTAATTTCAATGCAGTAACACAGTAAGTTAGCATTTGTGTAAATCCATTGCTTAATTTTTAATGTGGTACATTTGCATTTATGCAAATCTGTTGCTTCAGTTTCAAGTGGTAACAGACAATACTCTGCTTCTGCAATCTATGACAAAATCTACCAGACTTGAAACTATGATAAATATATTGTTGTGGTAAATATTCCACTGATTACAGTTTACTCTGAGGGAATGCTTTATTTGGCACATTATGC